>JANAVB010005397.1:4013278-4398448 GCA_029216955.1 Iris pallida | reverse complement strand
GGGCAGTTCCATTAAGTCCAGAATAGTCCAAATAGCCTAGTTTGGTATATAGATACCCAAATCAGAGTTCGACACAATAATCAAAATAGAACTTCGTGACTAAAATAAATAAAATGACTTAATTAGTCGTGATCGCGATTTGATATTGGGCCCCAAGGAAAATTCATTAAGGAATTTAGTCTTGGGAAATATAGCTAATCATTTAGCCAGAAAGGAAAATTGGTTAAGAAGTAGTCTCATAGTCAAATATTAGAAAGTCTTTGTAGCTTGTTTAAGAAATTATATTTAGAAAGCCAAAATAACATAGTAAAATATTTATAAATTATTAAGAAATTTACTAAGAATATATAAAAGTCCTAAGTATTAATTAAGGCTCAAGCCAAAAGGCTCAACCTATTTATTACTTACGGCCCAAGACGCAATTTATTATTTAAAATAATAATAATAATAACACCAATAATAATATCATTAATACTAATAACATTAATATTTAGTATCACTAGATACTGATGAAATTATACTACATATACATATTTACTTATTTATAATTATATGACATGGCTTTAGCCCCAAAATTTAGGGCCATGCCACATATATATACACCAAAATAATTTACACCAAAATATCTAAATAATATTTATGGGTTTAAACCCCATAACCAATTATATTTATAGGTTAGCATATGGCTCAAAGCCCAGATTCAAAGCTAAACCCCAATTATCACAATGCTAAGGTAAAGTGCATTTAAACCCCCCTTAGATGTCACGAAAAGGCAAATAAAGACTTCCTGATTTGAAAAACCCAAAAAGTTATAAAAATGCTTAAATCACCCCCTAATCCAACTTTGCTGTTAACCGCTGTTAACTCTTGGGTGAAATGACCCAACTACCCCTGCGATATAATCGAAGCAGAGGACCGACGTTTCATTCTCACTCTCTCTCTCTCCCGTCTCGCTCTCTCCCGTTCTCAACTCTCTCTCCCCCGTTCCAAACCCTAAATCTCTTCGCAAATCCTAAATCTGTTTGCAAACCCTAAATCGATTTGCAAACCCTAAATCGAAGCCGCGAACCGACGTTTCATTCTCAAGTCTCTCTCGCTGCTGTTGGTCGATCAGAGTGGAGGTCGGACTGGAGATCGGAGTGGAGCTTCTTCCAGTATTTTTGGCTTATTAGGGTATTTTCGTACTGTACATTCGAAAACCCTAGTTCTCAGAATTTTCCTACACTTTCGAACGTAGTGCGTGAATGATGTAAGTTGGAGCGGAAATTTCTGAAATTTTTGAGAAAAAATGCATGAATGATGTATGTATGTAGTGTATGAGTTGTTAAATTTCTGAATTTGTTGAGAAAAATGCATGAATGATGTTTGTTTGTAGTATTTGTTAAATTTCTAAAATTTTGAGAAAAAATGCATGAATGATGTCTGTTTGTAGTATATGAGTTGTTAAATTTTGTAATTTTTTGAGAAAAATGCATGAATCATGTCTGTTTGCAGTATATGAGTTGTTAAATTTAGTAATTGTTTGAGAAAAATATCAGCTTTCATGCATGATATTTGGTGTTGTTTGTAGTATATGATACTTGTATGTACGTAGGATTAAATTAGATGAATTTATATTAAAGTAGTTGTCTGTTGTCCCTCTCTTTGTCTATACATGTTTAATTTATATTAAAATAGTTGAATTTATATTAAATTAGTTGACTTTCTGTTTGTCTATACATTTTTGTTTCTACATTAATTAGTTGTTTGTCTATTTGTCTGTTTGTCTATATTAATTAGTAGTACATAGGGAACTGTCTTCTGTTAGTTATTTCATATTGTTGTTGCCTGTGTGTGTATGTGCAGAGGGATTAATGGATACCAAGTATATTGTTAATATGTTTGTGGGGGGATATTTTAGTGTTGATAACCAATATGTGGGGGGTATGGCATTAGAACTGAAAGAATGTGTGGACAGAGATGAGATGTGCTGGTTTGATCTTGATGGGTTATGTGCATCTGCTGGGGTCCAGGCTCCATGTGAAATTTATTATTTTGATCCTGTAGATGGAAGTATGACTCAGATATTGGGTGACAATGATATATTGAGCTTTTTTGAAAAGTTTCCAACCCCTTGTCTTAACAAATTTTATGTACTGGGGAAGCTTGTTGAGTCACTCATTGACAATGGTGAATATGTTGACCTTACTAAGTTTACAACCACCAAAATTCTCTGTGGTCCTTCTGAAGCAGCTAATGAGATTGATGTGCAGTTGGGTGATAATTTTTGGGCCAATATAGACTTGACTGGGCCTGCTCAAGCTGATGAAGATGTGGAGTTAGGATCTGGGCCTCCTCAACATGTACAAGATGAAGTGATTGCTGAGAATGAAGGCAATGTTGAGAATGAAGACAATGTGGAGGAAGAAAGGACTGAAGGCAATGTGGAGGAAGAAAGAACAGAAGATGTGGAGGAAGAAGCAGTTGGTGTTGACTTTAGTAGTTTTGTCCCCCATGAAGACATTGACCAAGACTCTGAATATGCTCCTAGTGATGAGTTGGCTAGTGTACACTCCTCAGAAGAAAGTTTTGATGATGAGGATGAAGGGACTGCTCATGAAGAGCCTCTATGACCAAAGAGGACTTAATGAGCCAAGAGGACTTAATGAGGCAGTGGACTTGGAAGCAAAGAGCTGCAGCTGTAGAGAATGGCAACTCACAGGTATTCCATGTGACTGCATGTATCAAGAAGAAGAGGCACTCTATTGATGACTATGTAGACAAGTGCTATCACAAGTCTACTTACTTGAAGGCATATGCAGAGATAATCAACCCTCTTTCAATGAGGAATCTAAGACAACTTCAAAATGTTGTACCCATGATACCCCTGTAGTCCATGTCCAAACTGGGAGAACACAAAGAAGAGAAAGAAACAAGATAATGAAAGAATGGCTAAGAAGGAGAGTGGAAAAGTCATGACTAGAGGCACTATCACCTGTGGCAAATGCAAGCAGTTAGGACATAACTCAAGAGCATGCCCAAATCCTTTCAAGGAGAAGGAGATAGTGCCAAAAGGCAAACCAGGTAGGCCTAAGCTACCAAGGTCAACTCTACATGCGTCTGTTGGTAATCCAACACCACATGTTCAAGGAAATATGGACCATAATTCTGAAAGTGTTGCAAGGGGGGAGAGTGTTAGCTCCAAAAGGTATGTATATGCATTTTAATCATTTTAAATTTGTTACCCATTTTAAATTTTGCATTTTAATCATTTGTCACTCTTCTTTCATAGGTTGTAGACAAGGACCGGGTCCTTATCATTTTGGTGACCCTTTTTGAAATGTGGCAATGATGAATTTGAGTTATGTGGGTATATGGATATATGTGGCAATGATGAATTGGGATCCATTATGCTCTGTCTGTGGGGTCTGTATCATTTTGGTGACCCATTATGCTGTTGTCCCTACCTGTTTAAGTGGGGTGCTCTGTCTGTGGGGAGCTCTGTTACGCTGTATGATGTTGTCCTACCTCATTTTGACATGCTAAATATTGCTGTGGGGTCCTTATCATTTTGGTGACCCGTTATCCTTTACTCACTAACTCATCTGAGCCACTGTCCCTACCAACTTTATCATTTTGTCATGCTGAATGTAGCTGTAGGAGGTACTATTATTTTGGTCCTGCTGCTGTCCCTACCAAGGTTTGTCATGCTATATGTTCATAACTCTTCTTCATTTCAGCACTATCCCTACCTCATGCTGATGTCACTAACTTTTTTTCTTTTTTTCCTGCAGTATACAAGCATGCTGAATGTTGCTGTAGGAGGCACTATTATTTTGGATGTGCAGTTTAAGAAACGATATGTTGATGAACATTTGAACTCTTAAGAAATGGATGAAATGAATGGATGAAATGTGTTTAAGTAGTTATCTCACCTATTCTTGTACAAATGGATGAAATTGTTGAAGAAAGTTTATATTGTGCTGTACAAATGGATGAAATGAATGGATGAACATTTGATTTTGATGAAAGTTTATATTGTGAAAAATGTGTTCATTGCCAGTTCATTTGTAGTTACATGTTGGTGAACATTTGATTTTGATGTCTGTTTTAATGATATGTGATGAACATTTGATTTTGATTTTGATGGCAGTTAACAAGTGTGTTCCATTGGCAACTTGATTTTGATGGCAGTTTATTTGCAGTTCATTGCCAACTTGATTTTGGCAGTTCACATATGCTGTATTTTTTGATTTTGATGGCAGTTCATTTGCAGTTCATTGGCCACTTGATTTTGGCAGTTCTCATATGTGTTCTATTTTGCAGTTCCTATTGTTTACATTGGCAGTTCATTTGCAGTATACATGTTGCAATTTCCTTATATTAGAATGTAACTGCAGTTCACATATGTGTTCCATTTTGATACAAAACATGTAAAATATGATCTGGGTACAATACTTGAATTGCAACTGCAATATTCATCACATCCGTATTTCTTAAACGAAAACTTAAATAGTACTAAACTTGTCAAAAATCCTAAATAAATTGTAAAACATGTATGTTGAAGCATGGTCTGGGTTCAGTTGCTGCCACCGCCTCTGTCGATTCTCTTGGAATAGGCTGTAAACCTTGGCCTCGATGCTCCTTTACTTCTTTCATTAAATTCCACATTAGAATTTGATAGTGTTCGGAAAGTTTCTCATCCTCCTATAGTAGAAAACCATAAGAACTTGTTGGAAAATTTGCACACCCGTAAAATCTTCCAGGATTGGTTGGTGTCCATGAAGTCTTCAGTGGACTAATTAATCCACAATAGCAACAAATTGTTCTTCCATAATTTTTATTTGGACGTCTTGAGAATGAAGATTGTGAGCTACTGGCCATAATTTGCAGTTGGATTTGAGATCTGTAGGTAAGAAAAAACTTCAACACATTAAGTGATAGCAAATAAGTAAAATGAAAAGGAATATAAAAAAAATAAAACGTTATTTTCCTACCAGCCAACCGGTCAAATATGTAGAAAATAGAAAGTTTGTGTTTAATGTTATGTTTCAAACAAGCTTCCTTCAAACAATCCTATATATAGAGAATGGAATAGGCTGCTGTCCCTAACGGTACAATAGAGGGGTATTTGGGGTAGTAGAAAAATTCCTCTCTCCTAAATTTGGGTGCTAACGGCTACTTCTAACGTCATTTTGACGAAAAGGGTATTCTGAGCAAAACATGGTTTGCGGGAGGTGCAAACTGCTTAAGTTTTCTAAAAGGTCTTATTTTGCGAACGTGGCAACTCTAAGGAGGGTTTAAATGCACTTTACCCCAATGCTAATAAGAATTCATTAATTTCTAATGTTATTAACAATGGAGGTTCAACTATCCACATATATTCACCCTAAATTTAACCTAATCAAGAGAATGAGCTGTGCTCTTTGATTTCATTTAAAAAAATAAAAATTGCTGAGAAACCCAATTTCGGGATTGGATTGTATGAAAAACCCACCCGGAGGATGGATTTTATGAAATGCCCAAAATTATATAATCCCACGTCAAATATTCAAAGATTCCCTTTAGAGGCTATGTATTTACAGAATTGACATTTTATAGTACCAAAAATACCCTTCGTGCAAATTGGGTCATGTATATATGATTTTGAATTAAAAACTCAGATCTGGATTGCGATTTTCGTCTTCTTCTTCTTCTTCACGAGAGATCTGAATTCTATTGCTCTCATCTTCAGCAGAGATCGCAAAGATTGTTCGTAGTTCACAATAATTTTCTTCAGAGTTACTTTGATCATCGTTCGCTCATCATTGCTCATCATCATCATCATCATCATCGTGGAGAGATTTAAGTTTTTCGACGATTAGGTCAATTATGGAGAGAAGATCTTCTTCTTGTCTTTTATAGATCTTAAAACAAGATGAGAATTCAGATATGTAGAAATTTATTCATCATCTTCTCATATCTCGAATTTTTTATTGAATTTGAATTTCTTATGAAGATTTACAACTGAGAAACGATTAGAGAGATATTTAATCTCGTTCTTTTGTGAGAATATGAAGGCGAACGATATTCGCCGTGCTAATATGACTGGAATTGTCATCATCCGTTCACTTGTTACAGAGAAAGAGCATTTTCTGTCATATTTAGGCGGAGAATGCTCATTCTCCATTAGTTTTGGACGAAGAATGGCCAATTTTCTTGAAAATGATCATTCTCTGTGAGTTTTAGACGGAGAATGATCATTCTCATGCGTTTTAACAAGGGAAATGTCATTCTCCGTTTAGTAGAAAATGGAGAATGGCATTATCCATATTAGTTTAGACATAGAATGATCATTCTCATGTGTTTTAACACGAAAATGTCATTCTCCGTTTAATATAAAACGGAGAATGGCATTCTCCGTGTTAAATTATACGGAGAATGACATTCTCATGTATTTTAACATGGGAATGCCATTCTCCGTGTAATTTAACACGGAGAATGAACTTCTACTTGTAATGTAATACGGTGAATAACATTCTCTGTTTTCAAATAAACGGAGAATGGTCATTCTCATGCGTTAAAACACTGGAATTAATGACTATTCTCCGTGTAATTTAACACGGAGAATGACATTCTCAGTTAGTTTTAGACGGATAATAATCATTCTCCATTAGTTTTAGACGGAGAATGATCAGAAATGTGTTGTCCTATTTCTGATCTCTTCTGTTTTGTGTTATAAGGAGGGGGAATGGATTCAAGTTGTTTAGTTAATCTTTGTTTCAAGGGAGACATAGTTTCCTGCCGTGTCACATATGAAAGTACCATGGAATTTTTAAAGTATCAAGTGTGCGATCGATGGACTTCTTTAGATCCACTTTCCTTTCGTTTGAAGTTTTTGCATTCCGATGGGATTGAACTGTATGTTGACAGTAATTTTTGGCTTCGGTCATTGGTTGGGGGTTTCCATGGTACCTATGATGTGAGCTTTGATCTATTTGTGGAGCAAGTATACTCTCCATGTTCTTTATCGACATCTTTTCCTTGTCAAAGCACTCCCATGGGACCTTCATCTTCCTCTGTTAGTTCTTTGAGTAGATGTTCTCCTACTGTAAAGGATAAACGAGTAGTAGAATTTTATGAGGGCTCAACTGAGACAGTAAAGAAGAGAAAATTGGATATATGGCCTGAATCAATTACCGACGTTGGTCAGATTTTTCTAAATGGTATTGAAGAAGTTAGGCACGCTGTTAGGAAGATATGTTTTGAATCTCGTCATCCATTCTATATTTTAAAATCTGAGCCGGGAAGGTACACTGTTTGCTACAAGAATTACAAGACCCACGATTATTTGTGGAGCTTCCATGCTATATCCTTTTAAAAGATAATCAAATTTTTGAGGTGAAGAGGTATGTGGGAGAACACAATTGTGGAGCTGGCTATATGGATAAAGGTAATCTAGTTGTTCCAGCAAAGTTTGTGAAAAGTTTGGTTACTGACATTGTTCGGATGGATCCTAAAAAGTCGACAAAATCAGTTGTCGATGAATTCAAGGTTGACTACGGTTTATCTCTTACCTACGGGTATACGCATACCACGGCATTAGGCTGGTGCACCAAAAAATGTACGAAGATGATGTTAGAGCTTACACCGACTTGTGTTGGTATGTCGACAAGGTAAAGGAAACCAATATTGGTTTCGTTATCGACTTTCAAAAAGATGATACATCAATGGGGTTTCAGCGGCTTTTTCTTTCGTATGGGGCTTGGGTCGAAGGTTTTCAATATTGTTGTCCGATGCTGTATTTGGATGCGGCTTTCCTTACAGGGAGGTTTAGAGGATGTTTGATGTCTGCTACAGCGAAGAATGGTGACCAACAGTTCTACCCTCTTGCCTACGGTATAGTCTCGGGTGAAGATGGCGACAATTGGTAATGGTTCCTTAAAAATCTCAAGAATGTTGTTGGATTTAGTAGGCGTATCATTTTTCTTTCGGATCAAGGCACCGGTTTAGTTTCTAAAGTTCCTAAAGTGTTCCCTACTGCTTACCATAGCTATTGCTATTATCACATGAAGAATAACATACCGCTGAAGGAGAAAGGAAATGAAAGCAAGTATCCGCATGTACTTGAAGCTTGGAGGCAAGCAGTATATGCTCTAACGCCAGGTGTGTAAGTCAGACATATATATGGAGCTTTTATGTGCATTCTCTGTTATTTTAACACGGAGAATGGCCATTCTCCGTTTAAGTCTCACGGAGAATGGCATTCTCCGTGTTCCTTAACACGGAGAATATACATTCTCCGTTAGTTTTTGGAACGGAGAATGACCATTCTCCGTGTGCATAACACGGAGAATAGTCCTTTTTCATGTGCTTGTGCCTTGACTTCCTTCTTAATTATAAACAAGCAGTTAAGAAGATATATGATCTGAATTGTGGTCATGTTGTGAATTGGATTGATAAACAAAAACCTGAACATTGGTCAAATGCATTCTTCTCCAGATGTAGATACGGTGAGGTTGCTTCTAGTTGTGCGGAGTCATTCAATGCATGGATAAAGGCTGAGAAGAAAATGCCTATTTTAGCACTTGTAAACGTTATCCGAGTGAAGATAATTTCGGATCGCCACAAGGATGCAATTGATTTAAATAGCAAATTAACTCCATACGCCGAGAATATGCTGAAGCAGCTTACAGATGATGGCATGTCTTATAAGGTATATCGGTCTGGTGATTTCGAGTTTGAGGTGATGGCAGATACTTCCTTACACCTGGTAAATCTTCTTGATTGGCATTGTAGTTGTCGTGGATGGAAGGTATATGGATTCCCAAGCAGCCATACAATCCAATGCATCAGATTTGGTTCGGGCAAATCAGTTTATGATTTTGTGGAGCAGTATTGGTCATCAGATTTCTACAAGAAGCTATATTCATGTATAATTTGTCTAGTTCTAGACTGTGATAAACAGTTTAAAAATAATCCAACAGACTTGGTTCTACCACCTGTTCCGAAACGGGGCCCCGGCCGTCCAAAGGCGGACCGTTATAAGAGCAACTATGAGAACAAGGAAAAAGAGAAGAGGAAGATGAGGTGCCAGAATTGCCTTGAATTAGGTAATCACAATCGCACCACTTGCCCTCTCCCCCCACGTCCTTCTACGGGGGTCGAGGGGGCAGTGCCCCCTCGTTAATACATATTCAGCCCTTCTTTCTTTTATATAATGGTTTTTGGAACACATTTCTTATAATTTTGATATCAATGGTGCTATTTTGAAGTCTGTTATATCTAATGTTACAAAGTTTTTTACTGCATAATGACAATTCTCCGTGTAATTCAAGACGGAGAATAAGATTCGCCGTTTCAAATTACACGGATAATAGAATTCGTATTCATTTTAATACTGGGAAATCCATTTTTCGTGTTAGATTACACGGAGAATGCAATTCTCCGTTTCTCCGTTTAAAATTACATAGAGAATAGCATTCTCATTCGTTTTAACACAAGGAAATCCATTCTCCGTGTAGTTCGACACGGAAAATAATATTTTCCATTTTAAATTACACGGAGAATGAACATTCCCATGCGTTTTAACACTTAGAATGTCATTCTTCGTGTTAGATTAACACGGAGAATGGAATTCTCTGTTTCAAATTACACGAAGAATAGCATTCTCATTCGTTTTAACACAGGTAATCCATTCTCAGTGTAATACAAGACGGCGAATGACATTCTCCGTTACAAATTATACGGAGAATAGAATTCACATTCGTTTTAACACAGGAAATCCGTTCTTCGTGTAATTCAAGATAGAGAATGAGATTCTCCGTTTCAAATTACACGGAGAATAGCATTCTCATTCGTTTTAACTCAGGGAATTACATTCTTCGTGTTAACTTACACGGAGAATGAACATTCTCATGCGTTATAACACAGTGAAAGACATTCTCCGTTTAATTCAACAAGGAGAATGATATTCTCCGTGGTTAAGTAAACGAAGAATGGCATTATCAGTGTAATTAAAACAGAAAATGTCATTCTTCGTGTTAGATTAACACGGAGAATGAACATTCTCCGTTTAATTTAACACGGAGAATAAATATTCTCATATGTTTTAGCACTGTGAATGCCATATTCTTCGTGATTTTATTATAGAAGGCACTGCAGATGTTACAAAATATACAGAAAAAGAAAAATAAAATTCAAACAGAAGTTATAGAAAGAAGTTCTTGTATTAATATGTCTACAAAGGATCTATTACACATTCAGAAAGAATCATACTGTTCTTCTACAAAGGATCTATTACAAAGACTCATATTGTTCTTAAAGAAAGCATCTATTACAAATTCAGAAAGGCCTAAAGAAGTCTACAAGAGGGTTTATCTTCACAGAAGTGCAACCCTTATTCTTCTTGGTGCACATACTGGAAGATTGATCTCCATCGAAGCGTATTCCTCCATTCTTGTATGCGCAATCCCGAATGCCAGAATGAGCAGGACAGAGCACAACCTGTGGCTCTTTCGGCACAACAGTGGCTCTGCCAGCATAAGGGAATGCTAGACTGTTACTGAGAAGGACATAGCATGACATCCCAACTTTTTGACAAAGTACGAGGACTGCCAAGATGCTGTTCAGGTTCGAACAAGGTGTTCCAATGCATCTTGAGATTCACTACTATGTATTCTTCTACAAGGACATAAGTACTTTGAACGAAGAGACCCACAGCCAACAGCCAACTGATGCCAGGCCATTCTCCTCTTAAAACAAGTCAGGGTCGTACATAATGGGAATGCTATGAAGATGATGGAGTTTGCTTCTCAAGAAAGCCCTTTTTATAGGACATATTGTCCAATAAATGTAGATGAACCTAATAGTCAGTATAATGAATCTCATTTAATAGGTTCGTTACAGGTGGATGCCATACCTGAAACTACTCAACTTCCCCTCCAATAAAGAAGGTGGCATTTAAGAGTTGTTACAGGTGGATTTAATGCCGTAAACTCCTCATTTAACAGGTCCGTTGCGTGTAATTTAAAACAGAAAATGGCCATTCTCATGCGTTTTAAATTACATTTAAATTACACGGGGAATAGTCATTCTTATGCGTTTTAAAACAGAGAATTTTATTCTCCGTGATAGATTAACACACATAATTTCATTCTCCATGTTAGATTAAAACGGAGAATGACATTCTACGTTTCTAAAGACACGAAGAATAGTATTGTCATTCGTTTTACACTGAGAATGGCATTCTCCGTATAATATAAAACGGAGAATGGTATTCTCCGTGTTAGATTAACACGAAGAATGACATTCTCTATTTTAATTTACATGGAGAATGACATTCTCATACGTTTAACCCTGGGAATGCTATTCTCCGTATAATATAAAACGGAGAATGACATTCTTCGTGTTGTCATAAACGGAGAATGACATTCTCTGTTTCAAATTAAACGGAGAATGGCATGCTCATGCGTTTTAACACGCATAATTTCATTCTCCGTGTTAGATTAAAACGGAGAATGACATTCTCCGTTTCTAAAGACATAGAGAATATCATTCTCATTCATTTTAACACTGAGAATGACATTCTCCATTTTAAATTACACGGAGAATGAATATTCTCATTCATTTTAACACTTAGAACGCCATTCTCCGTTTAATTTAACACGGAGAATAGCATTCTCCAATTTTTTATAAACGGAGAATAGAATTCTCCGTGTTAAATTAACACGGAGAATAGCTGTAGAGCATAAAAATCAAGTTGCGCCTTCAATATACTGATCATTGATCAAGTTGCGCCCCAAAAGTCTACTTGCGCTACTAATATGAAGTTGACTGTGCCATCGATCAGATTGTGCCTGATATCAGACTGTGTCCAATCTTTTTGTGCCAAAGCCTACGTGGCATCTGACACTTAATGGTCATCATTACCTGACCATATTGACGACTGACACAACAGAGAACGAGGAAAATCTCTTCAAATTTTGTGAAGTGTGCCGCTCAAGGAAAAGTTGGTGGACAGCTGTCCTGTACATTTCGTGAGTTGCGCCCAGGCGTAATCTAAACAAAATCCTTAGTTGCGCCTGGGCGCAATCTGAATGACTTTTACTTAGAAGCTGCCACGTGTGTAGGCACAGCTCAAATCAAGCGCAGGTTGACTTGTTGACTGAAGCTCGCGCAACCTGATAAAGTTAAGGCAACTTACATTCTAAAGCAGGATGACGTGGCGCACATGCCACTAATCTCTCAAGACGTGTCTACTATCCTGTACACGACCACGCGCATCTCAATCATACGATGCCACGCGTCTAAATGCAGTTAGTACACGATTGACAACTGAATGGAAGTTGGCGCAACAGGAGGTTGGCGCAATCCAGTATGGCGCAATCCAGCCTCGCGTATATCAGAATAACTGCTAAAACAGTTATTTTCTGAACTCTATAAATAGAGTTTCCAATTATCATCAAAGGAAGGACTCTTACAAAATTGCTGCTGCATTCTCCAGAGGCTACAGTCTTCAAGTTCACATAGTCCAAGGGATAAAGTGATCGTCTTCTGATCAGATTTCTAAAGTTGTACTTCCCCAGAATTTATTATACTTTGTACTCTTTTACAAGTTTGGAATAAAATAATTTTTTTGTTTTTTTGCAAACAAAATGGCGACTCTGCTGGGGACGACTTTCTCCTCCGACGAGAAAGTGACAACTCAATGTGACATTGCGTCGATCGGCAAGACGCAGAAGACTCTGGTTGTTCAAGTCAACCAGACAGCCTATGAGAACATGATCAACACCAAGAGCAACAAGCGCACAGTGGCTATTGCCAAAAATAGGGCTGTGTGGACTCCTAAATCCCCCACAGTCGCTGTTGCCCAGGCGCAAATTGAGTGCTCGATAATCAAGGCGCAATCCGCCTCAGTGGCTCCAGTACAGCCTGTTTCTGTTGCTAAGGTACAATCTGCTCCCTCTGCTGCCCATGTACAGTCTACCAAAGTTGCTGCCAAGGCGCTACCAATAGTCCGTAGGACTATGGCGCAACCCAAGCAATCTGCTACTCCGGCGCAACTTAAGGAAACTAGTCTTTTGGCTATACCCTCTTCTGATTCTCAAGTTCTGAACTTAGAGAATTCATGTCATAGTGCTAACACTAGACAGAACAAAAGAAAAAGTCCTATGGCATTTTCTCAATTGGCGCAATCTATGCCTAAAATAATCGCACAGCAAAACAAAGGGAAACGCTTCTTAGCTAACCCTGTTCAAAATAAAGGAAAGCACCCTTTGGACTTTCCTCAAACTTCCCTGGTTTATGACTTTGAGGAAGATGTATCAGATTCTATTCCAGTAAACAGAGGTCCTCAGATCTCTGATACTGGAAAGAATACTGATCACAAAGGTATCTTGCCTACACCTATGGGGTCTGGCCAAGATCTTCCTACCTTGCAAATTTCAAGATCCAAACAAGAAAAGAAAGACCCTTCTACCTATGCTAATGAGTTGAGTAAATCTTTGTACACTCAAGGAACCAAACATCTGAAGAATAGGAGACATGTTCCTAACATCATTAAGGAATATGTCCCTCCGACTTCTTCTCGTCCTGTGGTTGTAACTGATCTCCGGCAACGTCTTACACAAAGACGGAAAACTACGAAAATGTTTTCCTCACCTCCAAATCGTGCTTCAAATCGCCATTGCCTACATGAAGTTGTCATCAACTGTTGTTGCCAATCAGCTCAACGATCTGTCTTCGATCGTCTGAACTATGCTTCAACTCCTGAGCATATAATAGAAGACGAAGATGAACTATTATATGCTTCTGTTAACATGACTTCTCAAGGCACTGGGGTGGGAAACGTTCAAGATGTAATGCATCCCGTAATCCTAGTCAACAATACTTAGATCAGATCCATGCATCCAGTGAAGGTGTCTTTCAATACACAAGATCAAGAAATCGATATTTGATCCAAAGTGTCTTTAATCAAGAAGATCTCCCTATCACCCATATGGGAGAGAACTCTCTTTCAGAGTTTGATGCAGATAGTGAAAGTTCTGAACAAACTATCTCATCAATAGCAGCAAGAGAAGTGACGGCATATACCATCACTGAAGATGAAGATGCCTCTACATCAATCAGCCAAGAGCAACGAATTGTTGCACTAGAAGACAAATTAAAAACCATGGCAGAAATGGTTGCAATCATGCACACTATAATGGTAGCTCAACATACAGTGCCTCCGATTGTAAACCCTGTTATAAATCTGGAGCTTATAGCATCTTCTGTACCTGTTAGTCTGGGGGTACCGGCCCCTCAGGTCGCATCTGTGCCAACTCAAGCTGATCCAAGTCAGTTTGGTGCTGGGGGTGGTAATTACCATACTGTTCCTCCTCATAATACTCCTAACCAGCCCACCAATTCTCAAACATCAGGGGATGCTAATGAGGCTGTGAAACTCTTACGCACTCAGTTTAAGGCCTTCAAGCAGAAGGATGGCCTACAAAGATTGGGCATCAAGCAACCATATCTTACAGAGTGGAAGGAAGTTCCATTTTCTCCTAAGTATAAACTTCCAACCATTACGCTGTTTGATGGTAGCACTTCTCTAAGTCAGTACATCAATCATTTCGAAGTGGTGACTGATCAATTACTGCCAAATGATGCTCTCTTTAACAGAGTGTTCGTCGGTTGTTTAGCCGGTACATCATATGACTGGTATCGTAGCTTACCTGATGGTTGTATCACTTCTTTTGCTGATTTCAAACAAATATTCTTGGAACGATTTTATGAGGGAGTCAATGACATGACAATGTCTGCCCTCGTTAAAATTAAACAGAGACATAATGAATCCACAGAGAGTTTTATTAAAAGATTCTGCCGAGAGGCACTCAAAATACCTTTAGGTACTCCATCTGCTGTAACAATAAACACTTGCAAATCAAACTTGTTTCCTATTATCAGTATGTGGACGGGATCTACACAATTCCAGGATTGGCCTTCTTTTATTGTTAATGCAAAGGCGACAGAAGTGAGTGCTGAAAAGTTCAAGCAGTTAGGAGTCCAGATGACTCACTCTAACCAAGATGAACATTCTACACCTGGGGGTAGTAATCGCCAGAATAACCGCAAGAATAAAGAAATATTGGCCATCAATCTTAAAGGCAAAGAGTCTTTGGCTGTCAATGTTACTCAAACGGCATCCACCCCATCAGCACCATTGCAAAAGTCAACTCGTCCAAAAGAAGAGTATTCTTTCGACGAAGATGATACGTTGAGCATCTTCGATTGCTTGATCAAAAGCAATAAGCTTCAGCTTCCAGAGGCAAAGCGACAAGAAGAAGTTGGTAAAACTGATCACCCAAAATACTGTGTTTATCACAGATTCATAGGGCATCCAACCAGAGCATGTTATGTGCTCAAAGACAAAATCCAAGAGTTGGTCAACTCTGGAGCAATTACTCTACACCAGGACGAGAAAACAGTGACTGCTAATGTGATTTCTCTCCAATTTGGCAATTTTCCACCACAACTCGTACAAGATGGGACTGTCCCCATTCCAAAGACTACTCTAGAAATTGTGAATATCCCACATCCTCAAAACGAAGGTCTTGTTCCGATGATAACTGACAAAGAAGAGATTATGTGGATTCATCCAGATCTGGTTGTAGAATTTGAAATGCCTTCATCATCTAAACAAAAGAAGCATTCCAAGTCTAAATCAAAGAACTGCAATATGGTATCCTTTGAACCATTAAAAGAAGAAGAAATCCTAATGGGCAATAGATCTGGAAAATCTTATCTTCGGGAGTATTCCAAAAATCAAGAAAACCCTGCTCTATCCCCGGATGCTCTTCCTCCATCATCTTCTCCTGCTGAAAATACACCGTCTACATCTGAGCTAGTGGCCGAACCATCTCCTCCTAAACCAACATCAGCAGACAAGGGAAAGCAACCTGTTCGCTTTGATAAAGCATTAAAAAAGTCATCATCTCTTGGACTTGAAAAGTCTTACAATTTTGACATATTGGCTCAATTGGCCAATACTCCAGCAAGATTGTCAATTTTTGAACTTTTACGTCTCTCAAAAGAAACTTGTGAGATGTTAAGTGAAGCTTTGATGCAGGTTGACACCTGTTTAATTTTTCTCAAGAAGCCTGAAAAGGAGCCAGTCAATTATGCACATTGTCATAGTGTATCTGAGTTAATGCCCAATATCACTTTTACACAAGATGATATATTGTTAGAAGATAATCGTCATGATCGTCCTCTCTATTTCACGGAATATGTGGATACCATGAAAGTCGACCGTATTCCGATTGATCCCGGATTTGCACTTAGCATCATGCCAAACTCCTTATTGGACGCTTTAAAAATCCTAGTACATAATCTTTCTACAACTATTACTACCATCCTGGGATTCAATCAAAGAAGAAGTGAACCTTTGGAGAAGATACGCCTAAAACTTCAAATTGGCAATCTTCGTACAAAGGTAACTTTTTATGTTATTGACAATCATGGCTCATACAATGCTTTATTGGAAAGGCCATTCCTCTATGAACAAAATATTGTACCCTCTACACTCCAACAATGCTTCAAATATGTGGATAGTAATGGAGAAGTCCAAAAAGAAATTGCAGATCTGAATCCTTTCAAAGGGGTTGAAGCATATTGCAACGATTCTCGTATGTATAAGAGGAATTCATGAATGTGGTACTAGCAATGGACACAGATGAAGAACAGAAGAGTATATTTAATGATACTCTGGTGATTCCAGTCAAGGAATGTACCTCCTGTCCTCAGTCTTCCCAACCACTGACTATTTATCTACCTTCCCATGAGAAGCAACCTAAAGGTGATAGTCAGGAACAAAGGGAGCTCACCTCTTCTGAGCCGCTTGTAATCGATCTTCGTCGCAAGAAGCTCCCTTTTTCTTCTCATTCTTCTTCTCTCCCTCTTGTCATCAATCTGACTAAGCCTACTAAGGTTAAAGTCCCTGTTGTAAATGATGGTGTAAAGATCAATAAAGCATCTCCTTTGCAGTATACTGATATCTTTTACTATACTCAGTGTTATTTGGATATGCTAGATAACTTTAAGCCACTTACAATAAAAGTCGTATCATCTCGACGAAATGTGGTATCACTGGATTCAATACAAGAGTCGTACTTCTTAGTACCGTCTCGAAAGAAAGATGAAAAGCCTATATTCTTCAACAAGCGAGAAGAACCAAAAATCATGCTCTATAATTATGATAGAGATGATACAGGAAGGCTACAATTACGATGCTATAGTCCATAATCTAAAGCCATCATCCGTAAAATGGGCTATGATTTCAGAACAGGTCTCAACAATGGTAAAGGAAGGCGAACCCCTCTTCGTATTGCTGTTCCAAAAGGAAAATCACAACAATACCATAGTAAAACGAAACGAGGACTAGGTTATATGGTGTCCGCCGAATTCTTAGAAGACAACGAAAGTGACATTGAAGAAGCTCCTGAAATGGATCCTTGGGTACAAAGGATGGACAATCAGTGGGAACTTCGTTTTGAACAACGAGAACCACCTACTGAAGATCAACTAGTCCAAGTTGATATTGAAGAGAAAGGTGTATCACGACCAATCTTCATCAGCAAAAAATATCTCAGAAGATGATAAACAAGAGTTACTTCACCTTATTCGTGAATGCATTGACGTCTTCGTCTAGAGTTACGAAGATATGCCCGGATTAGATCCTCAAATTGCAACTCACAAGCTTAACATCTTGCCGAATGTCAAGCCGGTAAAACAACAACAACGGCGATTCAAGCCTGAAATGATGGATGCAATTGATAATGAAGTCAAAAAGCTTATAGCTTATGGCTTTATCAGAGAAGAACAACATCCAAACTGGGTGGCCAATGTCGTCCCTGTCCTAAAGAAGACCGGAAAGGTTCGAGTTTGCATAGATTTTCGGGATCTCAATGATGCTTGCCCCAAAGACGAATTCCTTCTCCCAATTACTGATGTTATGATTGACAATACATATGGATTCGAACGAATTTCTTTTATGGATGGATTTTCTGGATATAATCAAATTCGGATGAATCCTAAAGATGAGAAACATACTTCGTTTCGTACTCCTCGGGGTGTGTACTATTATACGATTATGCCGTTTGGCCTTAAGAATGCAGGTACAACTTACCAGCGGGCTATGAGCACTATATTTTGAGATCATTTGCAAAAGACTGTCGAATGCTATGTTGACGATATTGCTGTCAAAAGTCGTCTCAAAGAAGATCACATTCAAGATTTAAGAAATATCTTCAATCTAATGCGCCAGCATCAACTCAAGATGAACCCCACCAAGTCTTTCTTGGGTGTCTCTAGTGGTAAGTTTCTCGGCTTCGTCATTACCTCTAAGGGTATACACGTTGATCCCGAGAAGATCAAAGCCATTCAAGAGATGCGTCCTCCACGCAACCTAAAAGAGCTACGAGAATTCCAAGGTCGACTTGCGTACATCAGGCGGTTTATTTCGAATTTATCTGGACGTTGTAGACCATTTACTCACTTAATGAAGAAAGGTGTGTCTTTCGTTTGGACGGAAGAATGTCAACGAGCATTTGATGATATAAAGCGATATTTAATGAGTCCACTGGTTCTTGTACCACCGATCTCAGGGATACCCTTCTTAATGCATGTCATAGATCATTCATTGGGAGCTTTGTTGGCTCAGAAGAACAAGGAAGGTCATGAACAAGTCATCTACTATCTCAGTCGAACAATGATTGGAGCTGAACATCGTTATAGTCCAGTAGAAAAGGAATGTTTAGCCTTAATATTTGCTGTTCAGAAGATAAGACATTACATCATAGGTCAAACTATCCATGTCATATCCCGGGTCTATCCTCTTCGAGTCTTAATGAAGAAGCCAAGCACACTCAATTCTAGGCTTGCCACATAGGCCATATTACTAGCACAATATGATATGGTTTATGTTCCTCAAAAATCTGTGAAAGGCCAAGCACTTGCTGACTTCTTAGCAGCTCATCCCGTCCCTGAAACATCTAAACTCTATGATGAGATTTTGGACAAGATATTAGAATCAAATATGATCTTAGAAGAATTTTCTACTTGGAGGTTGTTCTTTGATGGAGCTTCTAGAATTGGACCTCGAGGTACTCTCGTTGCTGGAGTAGGAATTGTTCTTATTTTACCAGATGGATTAACTATTCAAAGGGCCTATTCTTTAGACGAATCATGCTCCAACAATGTGGTAGAATACAATGCTTTGCTCATTGGACTTCAATTAGCCAAACAATTAAATATTGAATATCTCGAAGTATATGGTGACTCTAAGTTGATTGTTAATCAGGTTAGAGGCATATATGAAGTCCGACATCAAGATCTGGTACCATACCATGAAGCAGCAACCAGAATAGCTTCTTCATTCAAAGGATTCTTCATCGAACATGTGCGACATGCATGCAATACAGAAGCTGATGCTTTAGCTAACTTAGCTGCAGTATTGGCAGTTCCAGTCAAAAGACAACAAATGGTGGTTATCTCTAATAGAGAATTATTTTGTGTTGGAAACAATCACAACATTGAATTCAGCAACCTAACTGAAATCAATGTCATTAATGAAGACTGGAGGATACCTTTCTTCAATTTTGCAGTATATGACATATTGCCAGAAGATCCTAAAGAAGCTACAAGTATCCGCCGTCGATCACTTCGATTCTATTATAATCATACTACTAAGACATTGTATCGAAGAACTTTTGATGGATTACTCTTGAGGTGTCTCGCTGGTGATGAAGCAAAGTAGATATTACGTGAAGCTCATGATGGTGTTTGTGGAGCACATCAACCTGGTCCTAAACTACAGGATCGTATCCGACGTATGGGCTACTACTGGCCTTCTATGGTATCAGATGCTATTGATTATGCAAGGAAATGCCGTGCATGTCAAATCTATGCAGATTTCATTCACCAACCATCGGAATTTCTTCATCCAACTGCAGCCTCATGGCCTTTTGAAGCTTGGGAAATAGATATAATTGGCCCTATCAATCCTCCTTCATCTAAAGGGTATCGGTTCATCTTAGCTATAACCGATTATTTTTCCAAGTGGGCGGAAGCTATACCTTTGGCTGAAGTAAAAACTAGTAGTGTCATCAACTTCATTAAACAACATGTGATATATAGATTTGGTGTCCCTCGCCGAATCATTCATGATAATGGGCCGCAATTCATCAGCCAGAAGTTTCATAGGTTCTGTGATGACAACAGAATCAATAATGTTGTCTCAACAGCCTATAATCCTTCGGCTAACGGGTTGGCTGAGGCATTCAATAAGACCATTATCAAACTCCTTAAAAAGTTTGTCTCTATTAACAAACGTAATTGGAGTGATAAACTTGGAGAATGTTTATGGGCATATCGTACTACTGTCCGTAACCCTACAGCTTGTACACCTTTTTCTCTGGTGTATGGATGTGAAGCGGTACTACCTTTGGAGATGCAAATTCCATCATTAAGAATCGCCAATGCTAATGAGCTTACTATAGATAATAATGATCGTCTTCGGCTTCAAGAATTGGAGGCGCTTGATGAGAAAAGGTTATTAGCTCAACAGTACATTAAACTTTATCAGGCACAAATTTGAAAAGCTTTCAATCGTAAAGTCAGAGTGCGAACATTTCAAGAAGGAGAGTTGGTTCTTACAGTCAGACATCCTATGACTATGACACATATGAGCAAAGACAAGTTCGAGGCAAAATGGGAAGGACCATATGTGATAAATAAAGTATTTTCTAACGGAGCCTATCAATTAACATATATGGATGGTAGAGTTGCTATGATGCCCATCAATGGCAAATTTCTCAGGAAATATTATGTATGAAGACAAAATATACTTTATTTTCAGAAACATGATGTAAATAAAAGTTCATTTTTTATTCAAAAGCAGAATTGAATTACATAATATTAAGGATGGAGAAGAGGCCCTGATCCTTCATGATTAAATACATAATTCGCCAACAGTTCAAACATCTCATTGTCTGAACTCATAAAGAACTTGCAGGCAGCCATCCTCAATGCCTCTTCTTCGGCCGTCTTCTCAGGCTCTACTAGCTTGGAAATCAAGCCCTCTCCTGGTGCGGGAACAGTTGAGCCTTCACCCTATCTTTCTGAGGAGGTACTGAAGACTCAGCAGGTGGTGTCTTAGTCTTCCCTTCAAGCTTCGGGATGAGCAAATCTTTGGAGGATATTTTGTACAGAAAAGGAAAAAAAAGTGACGATATCTACGAAAGTTTTGTTCTATTTTATAGACAAAACAATCAGATAGTCAATCTCGAGAACTGATGCGACTTTTTGGAAGAAGCCCAACTGTTCGTTCATTTATAACTGTTTATTCATTTATACCTGTTCGTGACTGTCCATTCATTTTCAGTGTCCTTATCTCGAAAATTGAAATGACCGTTCACTTTTCCTCATAAAAGTTCACATTCTCTATACTTTTGAAATTCTGCATTACATCAGCAACTTGTTATCCACATTTTTCTTTGATTCTATGTTTCTTATCACCACATCAAAATCAAATCATAAAGAAGAAAAAATTATCCTTTATTTCTTCTTTAAAAACATATATACATCTTGATGAAAATCTATTACATCTCGGATTTTCATTCTAAAGGAAGGTCTATTACATCTTTGGATCTTCCCATAGATAATGAAAATCTATTACATCTTTGGATCTTCTTATTTGTAGGTGGCAATTCTTTGTCGTCTCGACCCGAAGCAACGAGCTCGACAATAGAATCAACTCTGGTCTTCTCTCTCAGAAAGACTAGAGGAGAACCACAGAGTGCAGCAGCCCAAAGATGAGCTGCTGTCAATACAACTGGTGGAAGGAGACAGCCCGCCAGGAGAACAAGGAACGAGATCACCCTTCTAATCCGATTCCTAATTCTGTCTCTCCACCATCCAACTCTCATGTATAAAGGCTCTTCCTACCATCTGAGGAAGACCCTTCTTAACATGAAGAGTCCTGAGCTGTCTAATTTGAGTGTTAGAACCATATGAGTTGCCTGATATGGGTGTCAAAAGAGTGTTTTGTAACATCCAAATCACCAATACCAGTTCTGAAGAAGCTCGCTAACCAAATCCCTGCAAATATCAATGAAACAGGAGAAGTTAGCAGAAACTATCAGCAGCATTATGCCTACAAACTGGCACACATCAGTATGCGCCTACAAACAGTCGCACAGCAGCATTGTGCCTACAAATTGGCGCAAATTAGTATGCGCCTACAAACAGGTGCACATCAGCAATGAGCCTACAGACAGGTGCACATCATCAGTATGCGCCTACAAATAGGCGCACATTAGCAATGTGCCTACGAATAAGCGCATATCAGCACTGAACACTGATCAAACAGGCGTATGACAGCAATATGCGCCTCTAATCAGAGCTAAACATTGGAGCATAGTGTGCGCCTATTTTCAGAAATAGTTAGCGCAGACTTACTAGTTTTTGAAGACACAGCATGCAAGCAAATAGTGTCAGAATGAAGTAGCGCAAGTGAAGCCTTGTGGGAAGACATTGGTTTTGAGAAAGTATGAATGGTTCGTTCATTTCTGAATGTCCTTTTTAAAGAGGATAAAAATGAGATCGGTGCGTTGTTCTAGGATTCTATTCTGGGAAAGAACTAAAAATAGGCATCTAAAAGCGTGTAACGGCTGCCACGTGTTCTTCAGAAGAAATAGTAAAATGAAGAATCAGCTAAAAGAATATGTCTATGAGCACCATTCGAAGTGACAGCCACACAATATCAGAAATTTTAAAAATTCATTTGCATAAAGATGGGTGGACCCCTACAACCAAGGACAGAAAAAAAAGGGTTCTGCCCAGAATATTATTTTTTGTCCTTGCCTTCATCAGTCTGACAAAGGGCGGCGTCCAACTCTTGTATGGTGCAGATCCCCAAGCGGCGCATCAGGTTGAGAAGTCCTTCTGAATTGGCATGCTCCTCAGAGGATGATCCGCCACTCGAATGATTGAAGACTGACGGAGTTAGACCGAAACAGTCCAAAAAATTCACTGCCCTCAAAGCTGGGTCAGCCTCCAATAAAAGGGTTGTAGGCACAATACCTTGTCTCGCTTCAGGAGACTTGGTTGTGGTGTCAGCCTTGGTCTCCATCTCTTTCTTCTTGGGGGACATTGAAGAACAGAAGTGAAGATCAAAGTACGGAGATCAACTACATATATAGCAACAAATTGACTCTTCGTATTTCTCATGGAAAACTGAAAGAAATTAATAAAACTCCGAAAGACGAAGAGAAGATTGAATATTTTCAAGAAGGTATTTAATCATGATGACCGAGCATGAGATCGGCGCAACCTGACTTAGTCAAAACTTTTATAAAATTCAAAGTATTTCAAAACTTTACAATGTCTTTAAGTTTTGAAAACTTTGAAGGGGGTCTTGTAGAGCCTAAAAATCAAGTTGTGCCTTCAATATACTGATCAGTGATCAAGTTGCACCCCAAAAGTCTACTTGCGCCACTAATATGAAGTAGACTGCGCCATCGATCAGATTGCGCCTGATATCAGAATGCGCCCAATCTTTTTATGCCAAAGCCTATGTGGCATCTGACACTTAATGGTCATCATTACCTGACCATACTGACGACTGACACAACAGAGAATGAGGAAAATCTCTTCGAATCCCGTGAAGTGTGCCGCTCAAGGAAAAGTTGGTGGACAACTGTCCTGTACGTATCGTGAGTTGTGCCCAGGCGCAATCTAAACAAAATCCTTAGTTGCGCCTGGGCGCAATCTGAATGACTTTTACTCAGAAGCTGCCACGTGTGTAGGCGCAGCTCAAATCAAGCACAGGGTGACTTGTTGACTGAAGCTCGCACAGCCTAATAAAGTTGAGACAACTTATATTCTAAAGCAGGATAACGTGGCGCACATGCCATTAATCTCTCAAGACGTGTCTACTATCATGTACACGACCACGCGCATCTCAATCATACGATACCACGCGTCTAAATACAGTTAGTACACGATTGACAACTGAATGGAAGTTGGCGCAACAGGAGGTTGGCGCAATGCAGTATGGCGCAGTCCAGCCTCGTGCACATCAGAATAACTGCTAAAACAGTTATTTCCTGAACTCTATAAATAGAGTTTCCAATCATCATCAAAGGGAGGACTCTTACAAAATTGCTGCTGCATTCTCCAGAGGCTACAGTCTTCAAGTTCACATAGTCCAAGGGATAAAGTAATCGTCTTCTGATCAGATTCCTAAAGTTGTACTTCCCCAGAATTCATTGTACTTTGTACTCTTTTACAAGTTTGGAATAAAACAATTTTTTTTATTTTTTTTGCAAACAATAGCATTCTCATTCGTTTTAACACAACCGAGAATGCGTTCTCCGTGTAGTTTAACACGGAGAATGGGCATTCTCCGTTTCAAATTAACACTGGGACTGACCATTCAAAAATGATATATAGAACAATATAAAAGACAGAGAAGATGTAACAAAAGACGCATACTCATATTCAAAAATGATATATAGAACAATATAAAAGACAGAGAAGATGTAACAAAAGATGCATACACAGAAGATTAAAAGTCAAATATAAGAAGAAGAAAAAAGCTATTAGCCCATTTATGATGTAACTTTCATAATATTTTCTTCTGATACATTTTCACTCTGAAGTAACCTCTTAGCCCATTTCAACCTAACAGTTGTAATTTTCTGGTGAATGTCATCATCATTTTCTTCTTTTGTTGGTACTGTGAAGGGAGAATTCATCAAGCACTTCATAAAGTATGCCGTGTACAAGAGGCAGATGGGTGCTTTCTGTTGTGGGCAGTTTGTATGAAAAATCGTAGGGATGCTATCGTACTCCACCATAGCCTTGCTACTTCTCCTCATCTTCTCAACTTTTCTCCTGACAATAGGCTCTAAGACCGTCCTTACGGAGTCTGCATCTATCTTGCCCTTGTCGTACGTATTGGGCACCAAGGAGTTGTAGTGTTCCCACACGTAGGAGCTCAAGTTGAATGTGAGCAACGTGTAGTGTTTGATGTTTTGATTAAACAGTGGAATGAATATCCACTCTATGTCTTCCTGTAAATCCAAGATGAAGTCTTCTACATCTGTTTTGAAATTGTCAAGGGAGCCGGCGGTTGCGTCTTCTTTATGAGCTTGTTCAATGATGGACTGTTTGTCAAAAACAAAACACAATATCATGAGTTACTTTCATCGGTGTACACATGAATAGGGATTTTTTATTTTTTGATTCTTACCAATGTGTGGGGCATCATGAATGCAGCCCACTTATATTGCACCTCCTACGAACTTGACTGTTCTCCCCTTCTATTCCTGTCTTGAATTTGTTTCATCTTGCTTATCAATACATTGAGTATTCTAGCTTCAATGTCTTGATAATCGAAGATGTCTTGTATGTCAGCTGCTGTCAGAATGATAGTAACTCCATATTGTTCTTTACTAGCCGCGTATACAACATTACTGCACATAAATTTATTTTAGATTAAATTAACATAAATTTGTCAGAAATAATTGTGAAAAAAGACTAGAAAAAAAGAGAGTTTAGAATACATGCAATGGAGTGTTCTTGTTTTTGCATACGACTTTCTTGTAAAGCTTCTGCAACTCTTCATCTGCATCATTCCAAAGTCAGGTCCTTGCATGCCTTTAGCATATCACCATCCTTTATTAGTTGCGCAATCCTGGCATCTTCTTCGGCTTTTGCATCAGCCTTCTTATTCTTTCTTTTTGTCATGGGCTGAGTTTTTTCTTTCAGATCAGCATTAATCTTCTGCTTTTTATTAGCCTCCATTGATGTTTTCTTACCCAATGGAGTAAAATCATCATCAGCTACTACCGATGATGGTTTTGGCAACCTCTTTTGCTGCGGCCTTCCTCTTTTTTTGTTACTGTTGGATCATAAAGTTCAGCAAGTTGTTATTCAACAGCTTGTTGAGGCTCTTTAAGCTGCAATACTGAGATTATGGCTTGAAGATCATCAATTGTTGAATCCTTTTCAATGACTTCTTTATTCAAAAATTCAACTTTCCCTTGAAGCTTTCTTTTCTCCTTAACGAGCCTTTTATTTGCTTCTTTGAGTTGCTCTGTTATTTGCACTGATATAAAAAAATCAATGAAAGGGAAAATGTCATCCCCATGCATTTTAAAATTGGGAAAGACCATTCTCCATGTAATTTAACACGGAGAATGCCATTCTCCGTATAACATAAGACGGAGAATGGCATTCTCCATGTTAATTTATACAAAGAACGGTAATACACATGCGTTTTAACACTAGAATGACCATTCTTCGTGATAGTTACACGGAGAATGACATTCTCCGTGTTAAGTTACACGAAGAATGACATTCTCCGTGTTAAGTTACACAGAGAATAGTCATTTTCATGCATTTTGAAACTTGGAATTTTATTCTCCGTATAATATAACACGGAGAATAGCATTCTCCGTTTTGAATTACACGGAGAATAACCTTCCCAGTATCAAATTGATAGAGAATAACAATTATCCGTTTCAAATAACACGGAGAATGCCATTCTCTATATTCTTACACACGAAGAATGGCCATTCTTCTAGAAGATTACAAATCAGAAATTTGAAATAGAAAAGATTTTACCTTGTGCATGTAGCTCTTTAACATTGACGATGAGCTGTGCATTATCAGCAATAAGAGCAGAATTTTGCTTTCTCAAATCCTCCAGTTCATGCACAGAGCCCTCCATCACAATGTTGACTGCACGTTGTTGTGCTTCTTGTGCCTCGAGCTCTTTCAGATTTTCTTTGAGTTTCTCGTTCTAAAGGTTGGCTGCACGTAACTGCGCTCCTTGTGCCTCCATCTCTTTTAACTTTTCTTTGAGTTCTTTATTCTGTGCAAGAATATCAGAATGGTGTCTTCTCAAATCCTCCAATTTTTGCGATGAGTCGTCCATCACAGTGTCCATTTCATCATGCTGTGGTATCTGTTGTTCAGGAAAATTATCCCCACATGTTTGTTGGTGTTCTTTCTCTTCCTCTTTTTTAACTTCTTGTATAGGTGGCTCATCTTTTTTGTGCCCTTCTTCTTCCCCAACAGGTATAACCAGATCTTCGAATATCATCTTCGATCTCAAGTTGTTGTGATATTCGGCCTTGAGAAAGTTTGAGATTTCGTACCCATTACATGTGAAAAATCTTGGGTAATCAGAAATTGGGTCGAACTTCCTTTGCACAAATGTACTATGTTCTGCAAACCAATAGAGGAAATTTTTTGTGCAACCTTCTATTTTGGAGCAAGCCATTGAGTAATCCCCCCATTCAGTTTTGCTTCTAGTCCTCTTTATGCTATCCATTACATATGCCAGGATTAAGCTTGGCCAGCATATACTGTTGATGACGTCCACACTGTCTACCAAGGCCAAGAATCTGTATAGCATATTTGAACCGCCAGACTTTGTGAAGAATACTGTTTGGCACAAGTGAAAGATTATTAGCTTGGCCAAATCATCTGGATTAACAGTATTATCTCCGCCATGAAGCTGTTGTAACAATTTAAAGAACTTCTCTTTCACTTCCTTATTTGTGACTTCTGAGTGTTTGCCCTTAGAATTATACAGCAATCTTGTGAAGTGATCTCTATGCAAGCTCAACGATGCTGGTGGTGTGGGCTGCTGTTGTTTTTCCATTATCAATCTTCTGTAAATAACATCATCATCGCTTTCTTTTTTAGCGGTAGACCGAAGATGACTGCCATATTGTCGACGCTTGGCGCGATTTTAACAGTGGTGCTCAATTCAAAGCACCCGACGCCATCTTCTTCTTCTGTATAAGTTGCAACTAAATTCTCAAGCCCTTCCGTTACCCTGGCCAATTCGAAGACGTGGACCCTTTTTTGGTAGAAAATCTTGATAAAATTCCAGAAATCGGTATTCTTCAAGGAATCAATAACTGGCTCAGGTAAAAGGCCAACATCTATATTGACCTCCTACATAAGATTTAGCATTGGCTTGAAAGTAGAACGGAAAAGTCTTGATTCCTTATTCCTGACAGATTTTTTTTTTACAAAACAAAAAACAAAAAAAATTAGGTTTCTATCAACTGTTCTCCGTCGATATAAAACAGAGAATAGTCATTCTCCGTCAAATTGACACGGAGAATAGCATTCTCCGTGTTAATTAACACGGAGAATGGCCATTCTTATGGGTTTTAACACTGGGAATGACATTCTCTGTGTAATTTAACACGAAGAATATCATTTTCCATTTTAAGTGTAAAAGAACACGGAGAATAGCATTCTCATTCATTTTTACACTAGGAATGTCATTCTCCGTGTAATTAAAGACGGAGAATGGGATTCTCCGTATAAATTAACACAGAGAATAGCATTCTCATTCGTTTTTACACTGGGAATGCCATTCTCCATGTAACTCATGACGGAGAATGAGATTCTCCGTGTAAATTAATTCGGAGAATTGCATTCTCCGTTTTTAAAAATACGGAGAATAGCATTCTCAGTCGTACTAATACGGAGAATCCATTCTCCGTACAATTTAACACGGAGAATGTCATTCTCCGTGTATATTTAGACGGAGAATGGCATTCTCATTCGTTTTAACACTGTGAATGTCATTCTCCGTGTTAAATTAAACGGGGGAATGTCATTCTCCGTCTTGAATTACACAGAGAATAGCATTTTCATTCGTTTTAACTCTGGAAATTGTATTCTCCGTATAAAAATAAACGGCGAATAGTTATTTTTCGTTTAAAATAATACGAAGAATGGCATTCTCATTCGTTTTAACACTGAAAAGCTATTCTCCGTGTTAGACTGAAATGGACAATGTATTTCTCCGTTTCATATTGCACAGAGAATAGCATTCTCATTCATTTTAACACAGAGAATGGTCATTCTCCGGTTTAGACTAACACAGAGAATGACGTTCTCCGTTTAAATTAACAAGTGTAGAAGCATGAAAAATAATAAAAGAAAGATTCATGTGGCCAAGGATCCCCATGCGACTCAGAGAGCACATGCGGCTCAGGGATCCATGCGGTTCAAGCGTCTATGCGGCTCGAATAACTCCATGTGGCCCAGAGAGGAGCCACGTGGCCTTCAACAGCTTCTTTCCTCCGTCTTTTGCTGCATTTAATACCCTGACGGCTGACAACTCTGAAGAAATGACAGCTCTGACAAAAAGGGGACAATAATGACTGACGTAATGGTGCGTCCCTAGGGAAGAGAAGAAAATCTTCTCACAGTTGGCAGAATCCATCTAATCCCGAGGCATGCGGCTGTTACATTTATGCGGCTGCCCATCAGCATCTGGCTGCTACATTTATGCGGCCGACCATCAGCATGCGGCTGCATCCCTTATGCGGCCGCCCATCAACATGCTGCTGTCCACTCCTATGCGGCCGCCCATCAGCATGCGGCTGTCCATCTTCATGCGGCTGCTCATTCCTATGCGGCTGCTCATCTTCATGCGGCCATTTAGCCTCATGCGGCCCACTTATCTGCGGCTCTGCCAAGATAATTGAAACACGTGGCAGTCTTATCTTCCTGAGATTATGGGTGTTAACAAATCTTAATCAGATTTGTTGCAATAAATGCCCAGATCAAATCAAATCGAGCAAATTAGACACGTGGCAGGCCATTACAAGTCGCGAATATTCATGGCAATCAGTATTTATTATCTACAGAGATTTAATGCAATCATATTAGATTAATTTTCAGACCGCCGACTTTTGAGAATGGGCAATCATTACAAACCCTAATGATGCCCCCCACTCTTATAAATAGCAAGGTGCCATTCCCTTGCAAAAAGAGACGAAGACACGCATAGAGGACAAACACACATAGAGAGAGACTCCCGGCTCAGATCCAGAGAGAATAAAGAGAACATTTCTTCATCAACGCCAAATACTTCTTCTCCAGAGCCAAGGCTGCACCCGATCGTCCAAGGAGTAAGGCAGAGATACCGTCGCTTTTTCGAGCCTCTATCGTCACCCCCCAGAATCTAAAATAAACAATTGTACTTAGATTGTTGTACCTAAGTTTTCGTCCCTAGGCTTTCTTTGTACAAGCGAGTTTGTATTGTGAGTCTAAGTTCAGTCCTCCGATAATTGTTCTGTTCTTTTACAATCAATGGCAAACACGATGGCGACTCTGCTGGGGACAAACTTTTCCATGGCTGAGGAGTTGGTGACGCAATCGAATGCAGCCAAACTTGGCTCCACACAACAGAAGATGGTCGTCCGCTTCGACCAACAGGCGTTTGAAGAAATGCTCTCTGACGGAAGCACTGGCCCGGTCCAGAAGCAAACCCACACGAAAAAAGCTCGCAGGGAGTGGAGGCCAAAGTCATTTGCTCCTCCCCAAGCTCTGGATGGAGTACCCTCTGCTGCCCAAGACGGCGAAGGCAACTCTCATGCAGCCCCACTTCAAGCCATAGAGGACTCTGCTGTCCCCAAGTCCGGCAAAGGAAAGCACTATGATGCTGGACTTGCAGGGGCAAAGAGTGATTCTATGTGCTCCAGGAAGAAGCCAAACAAAGGCATTAGCCGCAAAACGAAGACTCATGCGGCCAAGCTTGTCAGCCGCATGAATGATGACCATGCGGCCAAAACTGCCAGCCAAATGCATAACACTCATGCGGCCAGGATTTCCAGCCGCATGGAGAAGACCTATGCGGCTGAGACTTCCAACCGCATGAAGAAAGCCCATACGGCTATGACTGCCAGCCGCATAGAGACTATTGATTCCAGCCGTATGCCGCCTACTCCACGCGGCTCTGTCTTCGATCGCCTCTCCAATGGTCCTGATCTCTTGTGCTCCCAAGAAGACATGTCTGACTCTCTCCAGTACCACTTAGACTCTTCCTACTATGTGCCCTCACGCACTAGAGTGAAGAAGTCTAGGACAGCACGAGCTTGGCAAGCTCGGTCCGCTGATCCGACCTCTGACCATCCGAGCGTTCCACATACTGTTATGCGGGCCTCTGATAGAAAGTTGTACAGAACCACTCGAGTCCAGCCCCCGGCAGCAAACGGACAGAGAGGTTCCCAAAAGTCTTCCAAAATCCAGGGAGCAAACATAGTCACTCCGGACCCATCTGACTTGCGTGAGGCCATCCTCCACAAATGCAAGGAAAGAGAAGGGGCCTCGGGGTGCAAAGAGTCCTCCCACGGACGTCACTGCACCCAAATCATCGTCAACTGCTGTTGCAATAATGCGACGGTATAAGAAGACCGACAGTCCGTCTTCTAAAGACTGTAACAATCATGTTCAGAAGATAAGGTACTTCCCGTCGTCTCCTGCAACTCTGCTCAAAAAATCTCCGCCGATGGGAGAAGGAAGAAGACCAATGTTCCCAGCCCGAAGATTTCAACCACTATGACTAAGAGACTATCATCTAAGCGGGTGCCCACCACCGGAGTTTTCCAAGGTACCCGTTCAAAGACGAAATCTGCTACAGTGGGAGCTTCATCGTCTACATCGCTTGGGGTTGCTGGAACTGGGGATAGCACTCCTCCGAACCTCCACAACAACACGATGTTCCAAGAAGACGAGCTGGGGAAACAACCCTCCCATCAGATGTCGCAAATCCCGACGTCCCCGAAGGCGTCCACAATTCCCAAGACGAGGCGAACTCAGAAGCTGGGGGTACTGTTCCTTCTGAGTCCGAACCAGAGGAAGACATTCCCACATACCCCGATGACTTCACATTACAAGGGTATGATTCGAAATGTACGTCATCTACCGTCCCTTTCACTTCTACTCATGTCAGGACGGCATTCATGACAAACGACGAACAGGACGGTCCCAGTGATCGCCAACGCATCGACACTCTGGAGGCCAAACTTTACACTTTGGTCAAATCCGTGGACGAGATCAAAGCAGCCCTCCCTACTCTGCAGGGAGGAACGCCTGGCCAAACAAACTCGGGTCCCGCAGTCAATGCAGACTCGAACTCAGCGGCACCGAACCCGGGCAATATTCCTCCTGAAATGTCGGCTCCTACCGTTGCAGACGAAACCAGGGAGACAAGAAGGGAGGTCCAGGAGCTCAGGGCCATGTTCTACGCCCGAGAAAACTGCCAAGACCTCTGGATACGACAACCGTATCCCACTGCGTGGAGAGATGTTCCCTTTCCACCAAAGTATAAACCATTCCACATCAATCCATATGATGGAAAGACCTCTGTAAGTCGGTACATCACTTACTTCGAGGTCACCACCGACCATTTGCCCCATGATTTACACGATTATTCATTAGGGCATTGGAAGGAGTCGCCTTCGACTGGTACCGTAACCTGCCAGACAACTGCATCCACTCCTTCGCCAGCTTCAAGCGTATATTCTTGGAGAGATTCTACAAAGTAGGATAGGATAAAACAATGTCCACCCTCATGGACGTCGTTCAAGGGAAGAAAGAGCTGACAAGGAACTATATTGAGCGGTTCCGCCAAACCGCCATGAAGCTGCCGTCCGGTAACCCGGATTCCTCCTTAATTGAAATTTTCCAAAAGAGACTGCTTCCAACAATCAGCCTCTGGATGGGTGAAAGTCAATTCAAGGACTGGAAGACATTTATTATCAGTACCACTAGCGCCGAGGAATGATTGAAGAAGGCTCGCCAACTGGGATTGCACATCTCAGAGGGAGAGGACAAGGGCAGGCGTCCTAATGCCAACAATAACAATGGGGGTAGCTCCGCCAACAATCGGGACAACAAGGGCAAGCAGGCTATGGTGGCCGACACAGCACAGAAACCTGAGTCAAAACCGGCAGACAAACAATGGCCGCAAATAACCTACTCCTTCGAAGACGGCCACGTCAAGTCCGTCTTGGACATGCTCATACAAGAAGACAGAATTCAGCTCCCTCCACCAAGACGGGAACCTCGGCCGGCAGAAATGGAGAACCCAAAGTACTGCCATTACCACCGCTACGTCCACCATGCTACACACGACTGCTACCAACTAAAACGATACATCCAACATCTCATCGATTCGAACGCTCTGGCCATCGATTTCGAAGAGGTAACTATGGCAGCCAATATGGTGTTAGTACAAATTGGCAGCTTTTCTCCAACGGAAACTCAAGATGGTGTGGTACCCATCCCTCTGGCGACAATAGAGATTGCTAATCTTCCACCTTCCCGAGATCAGGCTGCTGGTCTAGTGCCCCTCACCACATCACGGGGGGAGGTCATATGGGTCCATCCGGACCTGGTACTCGAGGTGACTCAATCCACACCTCCTTTCATTCGTAAGAGGAAGAGTGGAAAAGACAGATCCTGCCGCACAATCTCGGTAGATATCGAAGAAGCCACAGCTGTCGTCACTCGGTCTGGGTCACAATTCCAACCTGTGGCTGATAACTCGGCTGAAGATCATCAGCCAGCTACTGCTGACGCTCCAGGACCTTCTCAACCTCCGATGACCGACAAGACTAGGCCGAAGGAGACTCGCTTTGACAAATCCCTCCGAAAAGAGGCACCGCAGGGGCTGGAGAAGCCCTACAACTTCGACATCTTGGCGCAATTGGCCAACACATCGGCCAAATTGTCATTATACGAGCTCCTGAGACTCTCGAAGGATGTTCGAGCGGCTTTGAGCGATGCACTCTAGAATGCCGACGCCTATCTGGCTCAGGTCAACCTCACGGGAGAGAGCCCGCCTGCAGATTTCTAAGATAGCACTTGCACGGGAGGATGCCCAACATTATCTTCACTCTGCAGGATATGCTCATCAAAACCAACCTGCACGATCGCCCGTTATATTACACTGGATACATCGGCGACGTAAAGGTGGATCAGATGGACATTGATCCTAGTTCTTCCATAAGCATCATCCCGAAGGGTCTGTTACATCATCTCCGTATTCCTATGCATCGCCTGACACCAACAGGCACCGCCATCAGCGGTTTCAATTCGGACAGGAGCTACCCAATTGGAAAGATTCGCTTGAAGTGCCAAATTGGCGATCTCCAGTCAGAAGTAACCTGTTACGTCATAGACGCAACACTTCCTACAACATCCTCTTGGGGTGCCCTTGGATACACGATTATATGATCGTGCCTTCCACGCTGCACCAGTGCTTTAAGTATGTCGACAAACGCGGCTTCGTGAGGACAAAATTTGTCGACATCGATCCCTTCAAAGGGGTTGAATCCTACTACTCAGACTCCTGCTTATACGAAAAGTCGAAGAGGCACCTTGATGAAGGAGATGTGCAAGCTCATACCGAGACAGCCACAGGATCAGAAGAACCTCTGACGATCCACCTCCAAGCTCGCAAACCTGGCAAGTCCGTACCCCTTACAGCCACTCTGCGTAAGGACGCAATCAGCCTCTCGGCATAAGAAGAGCAAATGATAATCCGGCTGCCAAGGTCCGGCCAAGCGCCAAGACCCACAACGGAGACATTGACAATCAGGCTGCCTTGAGTCGGCCAACCACAAATGGAGAAGCTCATCCCCTCCGACAAGCCAAAGACGATACGCCTTCCCAAGAAGAATCGTCATTCCGAGGCAAGGTCTGGGGCTTCTAGCGAGCCAACAACTCCCCGCCCAACATCAAGTAACAAACTGGGGGTCGCTAGTTTGCCAACGACTCTACGTTCTGCTCCACCGACAGAACCACTGACGATCAAGCTGCCCAGGTCATCCTCTCAGTCTTTATTTATACAAGGGGTGGCCGAAGAAGAACCGGAGCTAGCCAAGTATGTGGCTGCCCACACTGATGTTTCCTCCGCAGATGATTTAATCTCGCTAGAAAAGATACCTTACTTCATCAATAAAGGGCTATCTTTGAACTATCTCGAGCTTAATAAGCTTTGTACAATGTATGCTATGGAACACGGTATAGGCACTCACCTACACACATAGGTGACAAATGTGTACTCTGCCAACCAGCTTACTCCAGTGGAAGACGCTTACCGTATAATCGAGGGAGAGGACCATCCAATCATCTTCGGTCGGAAGGACGACCCACAGCCCTTCACCATAGAAGAAGTCGATCTCGAATCGGACACTGGGAGACTGTCTCTGTATCTTTATAGCCCCCAATCCAAATACCTCATATAAAAATAGGGGTATGATCTGGAGACTACGCCAGGCTTGAACTATGGCTCTGGACGACGATTACCTTTAAAGCCACCAGTCCCGACTGGCAAACTACGGGACTACTACAGGAAGACCCGATGTGGATCAAGGTATGTTACACCCACAACGACCCCTGAAAGTTCAGATGAAGAATATGACTGGCATTCACATTCAACCGGGTCACCAACTTCTGATTCGGATACCAGCATCGAAGACGTATTCAGACAAGTCCTGTCAGTCAACATGGCATTCGCCGACGCTTACGAAGAAGATGAAGACATTCCTGAAATCCTCGAGTTAGAACCGTGGGCCCAACAGCTGGATGTACAATGGAAAAAGCGGTTCAAACAGAGAGAACCTCCTACTGAAGATGAGGTTATACAGGTCGACCTCGGCGACGAATCTTCTCCAAAACCAATCTTCGTCAGTAAAAGCCTGAAAGACGAAGAGCGAGAATCGCTACTGGAACTCGTCAAACAATACATTGATGTATTCGCCTGGAGCTATGAAGATATGCCAGGGTTAAATCCCGATGTTGCTCTTCACAAACTCAATATTCAGCCAGATACAAAGCAAGTCAAGCAACAACAACGACGCTTCCGCCCAGGCATCATGGATACAATCGAAACCGAAGTCAACAAACTCATAGCCAGCGGCTTCATTCGCGAGGAGCAACATCCAGACTGGGTCGCCAACATAGTACCGGTCCTCAAGAAGAACGGAAAGATTCGAATCTACATCGACTTTCGCAATCTGAACGAGGCATGTCCCAAAGATAAATTTTTCTTCCCTATCACAGAAATCATGATCGACAACACATGCGGCTTCGAACGCATGTCATTCATGGATGGTTTCTCGGGGTACAACCAAATCAAGATGTCTCCTGACGACGAAAAGCATACATCATTCCGAACATCGATTGGCACATACTGCTACACAGTTATGCCTTTCGGTTTAAAGAATGCTGGCGCCACATATCAAAGAGCTATGAGTATCATCTTCAGGGACCACTTACGCAAGACCGTGGAGTGCTATGTTGATGACATCGCCGTTAAGAGTCTCTATAGGGGTGACCATCTCCAGGATCTGAGGACAGTGTTCGACCTAATGCGAGCGCACAATTTGAAAATGAACCCTACGAAATCCTTTCTGGGCGTATCCAGCGGGAACTTCTTGGGTTTCATCATCACCGCCCAGGGTATCCACGTAGAACTTGAGAGGACAAAGGCAATCATGGAGATGGGTTCTCCGAGAAATCTTCGAGAACTCCGAGACCTCCAAGGGAGGTTAGCTTACATTAGGAGGTTCATTTCCAACCTCTCCGGGCGTTGTCAGCCATTCACCCATCTCATGAAGAAGGACGTCTCATTCGTATGGGACGAAGAATGTCAGCGTGCCTTCGACAACATCAAAGAATATTTATCGAACCCTCCAGTCCTGGTGGCCCCGGTTGCTGGAAAACCATTCCTGTTCTATGTACGAGCAATGGAACATTCGTTCGACGCTCTGCTAGCACAAAACAACGATGCAGGCCATGAGCAAGCTATATATTACCTCAGCCGAATGATGATAGGGCCAAAGCACTGATATACCGCCGTAGAGAAGGAATGCCTCGCCCTAGTGTTTGCCATTCAAAAGATGCGGCACTATGTCACAGGACAAACCATACATGTGATCTCATTAGTCAACCCTCTCAGGGTCCTCATGACTAAACCAGGGGCACTCAGCTCTCGCCTCGCTACATGGACAATATTACTGTCCCCCTCCATATGATCTTCGTCCCACAAAAGGCTGTTAAAGGTCAAGCCCTGACAGACTTTTTGGCGGCCCACCCCGGCTCGGAGTCATCCAGGATATATGAAGGAATCCCAGATGAGGTCGCCGACTCGCATGCAACCTCTCACGATGATATATGGCGAATGTTCTTCGACGGCGCCTCAAGGACCAGACCTAAGGGCAACATCGTCGTTGGAGTCAGGGTGGTGCTGGTTTCTCCTTCCGGATTGGTGATCAATCGCGTTTACTCCCTCACAGAACCCTGCTCTAACAATGTGCCGAGTACAATGCTTTGGTCATTGGCCTCCAACTTGCAAGAGAGCTGGGGGTAGAATATCTTGAAGCATATGGCGATTCACAGTTAATCGTCAATCAGATCCGGGGATCATACGAAGTCCGCCATAAAGACATGATCCCCTATCACCAAATAGCGTTCAACATCATCTCGTCGTTCGAGGGGTTCTTCATCGAACACGTTCCCAGACTCCGAAATATCGAAGCCGATGCCTTAGCAGGCCTTGCCGCTTCCCTAGCAGTGCCAAATCATACTCGTCAATCGGTGGATGTGATAGGCCATGAACTGGTCTGTCCCAAGAACAATGTTCAATTCGTGGCAAATTATTCCGCTCAGACGATCGACGAAGTCCCAGACTAGAGACAACCATTCATTGACTTCGTAGTTTACGATATCCTGCCCGAGAACCCAAAAGAGGCCACCTCTATCAGAAGGCGTTCTCTCAGATTCTTCTACGATACAGAGACGAAAATGCTGTATCGCTGATCCTACGATGGATTATTACTTCGATGTCTGTCAAACATAGAAGCCAAAGAAGCCGTACGCGAAGCTCATGACGGTGTCTGCGGGGCCCATCAGCCTGGTCCAAAATTGTAAGACCGTCTTCGCCGGATGGGCTACTACTGGCCCACGATGGTAGCAGATGTGATAGACCATGCAAGAAAGTGCAAAGCTTGCCAAGTCCACGCAGACTTCATCCACCAACCATCCAAATTTCTACATCCGACAGTGGTGTCCTGGCCATTCGAAGCATGGGGAATGGATATCATCGGTCCGATCACTCCACCTTCCTCCCGAGGACATCGTTTCATACTCACAATTACAGATTACTTCTCCAAATGGGCGGAAGTTGTTCCGCTTGTAGAAGTCAAAACTTCAAACGTGATCAGCTTTCTCAAGCATCACGTCATCTATCGCTTTGGACTGCCCCGAAGGATCATCCATGATAATGGTCTGCAGTTTGCAAGCCACGCCTTCTATCGCTTCTACGATAAACATCGAATTCAGAATGTCGCTTCGACACCATACAATCCGGCAGCGGATGGGTTGGCAGAAGCATTCAACAAAACCATCATCAAGTTACTCAAGAAGTTTGTATCGTCCAACAAACGCGACTGGAACGAGAAGCTTGGTGAATGCTTGTGGGCGTACCGTACTACAGTCCGAACAGCCACAGGGAACACACCATTCTCCCTGGTGTACGGGAGTGAGGCAGTTCTCCCATTGGAGACTCAAATACCCTCGTTCTGCGTCGCTCTCACTTATCAATTGACGACGGACGATAACTACTGTCGTCGACTACAAGAGTTGGAGGCCTTAGATGAAAAGCGCCTCTTGGATCAACAACGAATCGAGCTTTATCAAGCACGCATCTCCGGAGCCTTCAACAAGAAGGTTAAAATCAGAACATTCCAAGTGGGCGATCTCGTTTTGGCAGTTCGGAGACCTATGGTCATGACTCACAAAACCGTCGACAAATTCCAGCCAAAATAGGAAAGTTCATTTATCATTGAGGCCGTATTCTCCAAAGGTGCTTACCGTCTCGCAAAATAAAATAGAGACTTGCTCATGTTGCCCGTCAACGGCAAGTTCCTGAAGAAATATTATGTCTAAACGACATTTTCCAGATTATTGAGTCATGTACCCGCTGGTGCCGCTGAACTCACATCCATAACACTTCAGATTATCGAGTCATGTACCCGCTGGTGCCGCTGAACTCACATCCACAACAACTCCAGATTATCGAGTCATGTATCCGCTGGTGCCGCTGAACTCACATCCACAACACTCCAGATTATCGAGTTATGTACCCGCTGGTGCCGCTGAACTCATATTCCAAACTCCAAATTATCGAGTCATGTATCCGCTGGTGTCGCTGAACTCACATTCCCAAATTCCAGATTATCGAGACATGTACCCGCCGGTACCGCTGAACTCATATTCTAACTCTCCCAGATTATCGAGTCATGTACCCGCAGATGCCTCTGAACTCACATTCCGGTCACTCTTTTAGGTAGTAAGTCATGTATGATCATACCTCTGAACTCATTCCTCTGAGAGAGCTCCTCTCTCATGATCCACTACCCGCACTCTCAGTGCACAAAAAGGGTAACAGATCTACAAAATTTCCAAAACGACCATGTCGATGTTACCTCTGAGTCGTTTCACCTCCGCCAAAAACAAATCACCCCTCTACATAGAACTTCCATGTCCTCATTACCTCTGAGTCGTTCTATGTACCCCTTCGTGGACCCCACTCCTGCCATGTCCTCATTACCTCTGAGTGGGAAGGCTCCATCGAAGAAACCCTCATATTTGTCATGTCCTCATTACCTCTGAGTAAATATGTTGGCCCTCCCTCGACTTATTATCTGTACCAAAAAAAACCCCAGGGTACGCCAAGGATAATAGGTCCACAAATATCCTCCGCTGAGTCCACTCCTGCCATGTCCTCATTACCTCTGAGCAGGAAGATTCCACGGTAAAACTCCCATACTTGCCATGTCCTCATTACCTCTGAGTAAGTATGTTGGTTCTCTCTCGTCTTATTATCCGTATCCCGAACCAGGATACGCCAAGGATAATAGGTCCACAAATATCCTCCGTTGAGTCCATTCCTACCATATCCTCATTACCTCTGAGTAGGAAGATTCCACGGTAAAACCCCCATACTTGCCATGTCCTCATTACCTCTGAGTAAGTATGTTGGTTCCCTTTCATCCTATTATCTGTATCCTAAGACAGGGTACGCCAAGGATAATAGGCCCACAAATGTCCTTTGCTAAGTTTCTTAGTACAGGCCCACCATTCCTCATCATGCCCCGGGAGTCCAGCTGCTCTATGGCATTCTCTCTCCCGATACCCGGAACGTCCATGATCACCTTATCGTGGAATTGTTCTAGGTATCCCCAATCTAACTTGTTATCCGTACCTAAAACCAAAGTATGCCAAGGATAACAGGTCTATAAACAAGTCCCCCATTCGGGGCAAACGTCGCCACAACACCACAAGCACAACAGACAGTACAAATAAAGAGTGGAATAAAGTATACTCTTTTATTTGGAAGCAAAAAAGTATTACATATTCTGGGACCATGTCCCTCTCAAAAAGAACATAACGAAAGAAGGAAAGGCCGACTATGGTTCGGCATTACATAATTCCAGAAGGCGGTTCTTCACCAAGGCGGTCCCTCGTTCAAGCCGCTGCTTAGCTCGGCGCTCCGCTTCCTGGGACAACCGTTCCGCATCATCAAAATACATATGTGCCTGCCAGCCATCTTCCATCTTCTTCAGGGCGAGCTCCAGATTGGCAAAAGCTCAACTAAGTCTGTCAGCCTCCTGCATAACAAGTCTATTTTTGGCACGGGCGGCTTCGAGCTCAGACTCCAGAAAGGCCAGCTTTCTCTGGAGTTCGAGGATCTGCTCCCTGGTGTCGATTACCCCGCGGGAGGCGGTCGCTTCCCGAGCCGTACAATCTTTATTTCTATGACTCAATCGATCGTATAACTGGGATAGATCACGACGGTCTTTCAGTATGGTCGGCATGATCGATTCCCGAGCAAGCCTCACATTCTCCACTGCGGTTATGAGGAAAGTGCGCTCTTGATCTATTACCGCAGGCAAATCAGCCTGCCGCAGCACGTGAAACTAGGCCACAAGTCGATCCGCCTCTAGCAGTTTCGGCTCCAGAAGCGCGGCTAACCCCGTCCCGCGAGGGAGTGTTCTAAGGATGTCGATTTGGCCACCGACGCACTGATGGGCCATAGCAAAGGGAGTCCCCCTCTCCACAGCTGCCTCGACCCCTCTCTTCAGGTGGCGATAAAAGCTGTCAACCACATCCTATGACACGTCATCCAAAACTTCTATAGAGGATGGCATCAAAGGAAGTGTGGCTGGCAGTGCCGAAGGAGTAGCATCGGAACTTGCCACCAAGGAAGCAAATTCTGTGCGAAAAGATGCATGAATAGTGGCTAGCTCCTCTTCCGCCGCCCGAAGAGCTTGGATACTCGGCAAGGCGGAAAGGTTAACCCCCGAAACCATATTCGTAGAGGAGGACGTAGGAAGCATTGTTCCCGGCCCCGGCTGTGCCACCACTTGGGCCCCCGAACTCGACCCAGCCGGAGGCCCCTCAATATAGCTTGGAAGAGAAGGAAGCACACATGCTCCTATCAGATCCCCTCCGGTAGAGCTCGTCCCGACAATGTCCGTCACCGACAATAAAGGGGCAGGACCAGTACGTCCAAAGCAACCATCAATCGACGTAACCCGAAGGATGTGATGATATAACAGATAGGCCTCCTCGTAAGTTAAAATTCGGCTTATCTTACCAGGGGAGGAGCAAGAAGGCCGCAGCTCGCTCGCAGCTGACGTAGTCTCCCCGCCCGCGACTTCCAAGTTGAATTCAACCGGTCTCTCTGCCCCCAGCCGCCCCTGAAAGGGAGCCAGCCAGTTTAGCATCACCCTATTAAAATTCAGCTATCTCAGGGACAGGTGCAGTAGAGGCCCCGCCCCCGTGGGTTGAGGTCTCAACAAGGTGGGACTCCTTAGTCGCCTCCGGAAGGACCCCAGCAGAAATGATAGCGGTGCATATATCATCAACCAAAGTGGTCAGGGCCGGATCGACCTCAGCAGTCGGATCCCGAGAAACCGACTTCTCTGACGTCTACAAAGAGCAAAAGAAAATGATTAGGCCATAGTTTAGAAAAAAGAAGGAAAAGGTAGTTGAAATTCAAATCACCTCAGAAACAGCGCCGACATCATCAATAAATAGCCTACGGCGTCTTACCGCAACTCGCTTCATGTAGTAGGTTATGTTATCATCGGTAGACATACGCCTGCTTCGCTTGTGCGAAGGACCAGGCACAGCAGGCGGCTGCCCCCTAACCATGTCATCCGGCACGATAGGTGGCTGATTGTCACGACCCACACCCACTGTGAGGGTACGAGAACGTAACAACACCCAGCCTACGCTACAGTGTCGGCGGTAGAACGCTGTCCTAGGTCAATCATCTAACAATATAAAGGTACCTGTACAGTATATACACTCCAAATGGAGGTGACATAGCAATATACAGTCTCAATCACATCTAAGGCAGAATGGTAAAATGAAAAGATAGATAAATACTGGAATGAAAGAATATACATGACAACCAGAGAGTCTAAGTGTCTAAGATAACATCTCAACAACATCCAGAATACAAGTCCCAACTACTAAATATGAAAGAATATATACAATCTAGATCTCAAATGACAGAAATAGTAAACTTAGACTAGGGAGCCTCAGTCTCTAAGCTAGTAGATCAGGCTGGAAATCTGGGTCACACGAGCCATCTACAGCTGTCCCATAGAAGGTGTCTATACAGGCCTCATCCTCATCCTCTGTAATATTTTTAACAGGTCCAGTCAGGACAGGAGCGAGCACAAAACATCTCACGCAGTTCATATCAAGTTAGGAAATATAAAGCATGCAATAGAGTAAGGTACATGAAACGCTGAAATAAGAATGTATATGAAAACAGCAGAGATTTGATAATAGAAAATATCTATATATGATAAGTAAGAACTATAGTAACATGTGATTTAGAGCACAATATGGTTATGTAATCGGGTTAGGTTATACAATAAAATAGGACTCCTTTGTACGTGGGTGTACAATGGACATATACAATTTCTTATACAATAGGATTGATCACATAACCACTTCTACTCTTCCTCCCCCAATCAATACACAAGGATCCAATTCAGTTACGTTACCTTATACAATGGCTTGTACAATGGCTTGTACAATGGGTCAATGTGATAATGAGAGTACAATATGCACAATGAGTGTACAATGCTAAGGGTATTCAATAAATACAATATGTAAGTGAAACGCACATCACAATATGTATTTAGTGAATACAAGGAGATAACATCTCAGAAGAAGATTCATATAGTACTAATCCGTGATAATGATCGTGTCAGCATCAAGTACAGTAATCTAGAGCAAGAATGTAAATCCAGACAAGTATGAAACGGTCAGAGAATGTACTCGCCTGATCTCCTGAGTGTCTGAAGAGAATATACTGTCCGAGGAGTGGTGTTTGTCTCCTATAGAACAGTATAAGTCACAACAAGTCTAAAATAAGAAAATAGACTGCTACAATGCTTCTACATGAGTCTAGGTCAAACTAGGCCAAGGTCAGTTCTGTCAACCAAGAAGTCAAACTTAGGTCAACTATGGTCAAACAAGTCGTTCTAGGTCTAACTAACCCAAACTAGTCTAAACAAGGCTAAACAAGTCTAATCTAGACTCTCTAGTCAAACAGACATACACAGGACATAGGCTATATAATGCCTATAGGCTAAACCATAATACATGACATTATCTACATCTAAAAATACTACTCATGTGATATGTTATCTAACACAATCATAGAATACACTAGCATTAGGTTACCCATATACCTATACACAGGTATAGGCACATCATAATATATATATACATATAGATATAGGTCTAATACATGTATACATATAGATATACATTACCCAATATATATATACATTACATGTATAGGTATACACATATTATTATATATGCATAAGTATATAGAGAGGGGGGAAAAGTAATGTGTGTGTGTTGTGTAGGGTGTGAGAGATTGTGAGAGTGTAATGTGTGTGAATGACATGAGTGTTTCATGAGAGGGTCAATATGTGTAGAGCCTGAACATGGAGTGATACATTGACACCTGTGTGTGTATGAGGGTTATGTGTGTGTCTGGACTGTTTGTGGTTGTGAGTAACATTGAGGAGAAGACAGTGTCATATAGTGTGTAACATTAAGAGGGAAAAGTCTTGTGTGGTAGTGTGTGTGAGGAGGAGTGCAATGTGTGAGTGTGTGACAGCTATGTGAGGAGAGATCATATGTGTGCTATGAGAAATGTAAGGAAAAAAAAAGAATGTTCATCAGTTCAGTTTCCTAAACAAGGACAGAAAAAGAAACACCAATCAATATACAAAACCAATTCAATAATTTTCCCTAACCCCAAACTAAATTAACTTCCATTTCAGTCACATACCAACATTCAAAATCAGTGATAGGAAAGAAACCTCAGGTTTTTGGGTATAAAACTGGAGAGGACAGTTTCATAACCCCACCAATCCAAATTCGAAACCTATCATCTAAATCCTACACAAATCCTAACTAACCCAAACTAAACTATTAAACATGTACACAAATTAATATGGCAGTTGAATCATCACATATCAGTTGGAAAACATGAATCAAACTAGGAATTGAAAACAGGGTTCAAGATTAGTTAAGAATCTTAAGAAAACAGTGAGTATCAAAAACAGTGTGGCATGGCAAACCTGTGTGTGATATCAGAAAAAACAGGGTGTGAGAGATTAGTTCAAATCAGTGTGCATAACTCAGATTTCATTTAACCTAAAACAGGTATACAACATGTACATACACATGTATCCAATTTCGAATCACCAAAATCAAATATCAGTAAAAACCAATTAACATCATGAAACCAATTTCAAACAACTGGACTCAGGTATACAGGCTCTGTGCAAATTCAGGAAGGTAAGTGTCACAGTTGACACATGTTTAAATTCAACATCCAAAAATCAAAGTCGACACCAAAACCTAACACTAATCATAAACCATATATTTGTACCATCTAATACATATATAGATGAGCCTAAAATTAATATTTAACAGCATTAAAATCAGAGAAATGCAAATTAAAAACTGAGTTCAACTCAGTATCAGAACGTATCAGCTAACAAAGGGAAATTCAAATCTTCGAATACAAATAGCCATCAAAATCACAATCAATGCGTTGGTAACTAGTGTAGCATATGTACACGTGTCGTGTGAGTCATTTTGTGTCCAAAAACTACGACACAGACATGTCCAACACGTTGCAAACACGTGGGGTGCAGTCAGTGTTGCACAGTGTCGTGCACGTATGCACTCGAGTGTAGGACACGACACACGACACTTCGTGTCACGTGTACACACCCACGTGGTCGCCTATGGTAGGGCTACACGTGGGATAGCCTGATACGTGTCCACGACGTGTCTACAGAGGATATGGACACGTGTTCGTACGTGTCTGTGCATGTGTTCAGTCGCCTGTGCGCGACAGCACGCGACCAGTACGGCCCTGATTTCTCCGCGCACAGACCACGAGACGCTCCCAAACTTTGGGAGCAGGAAGTCAGTCAATGCCCCTCAACCCACACAAATTTTTAGATCAAAAGACCCCGTGTCGTGGCCACAGTGAGGTTCGAGTAGCAGGGGAAAGTTGTGGGCTGTGCACAGGCCGTGTCCTTAACCAAAATATGACACAAAAGGACACGAAAATCATCTCAAAGACTAAGAAATCATTAAGCAATATCAAAACCAAAATTTCTATTCAAATAGAATTCGAAAATAACAAAAAAATGAATTCATTCTATCATTACATCAACACTTGCAGTCATGACTGATACGTGTCCGATACGGACACGTATCCGACACAATAAGGCACCAAACTTGGTCAGGACGAGGTGGACACCTAAGGTTACATGAATATGCAATAAAATCTAGAGTTTCAATAGGGTTTTAGGGTTAAACCTGAGTGAGTTTCCAGCCTCCAGAATATCCCAAAGCTGAGAGGTTCTCTAGTAATGTAGGCTCCCAAATTGCTCCAAGGCTGGGTTTGCTCAACAAGAACAGCAAGTAGGGATTGGTTAGGTGCTATTGCAAAAGATTAGGGCTAAAAAGGATCAAAAATGGATGAACTAAGGATTGGGAAAAGAGTCTATACCTCTCTTTCTTCAAGACTTGCAAGAATGATAAAAAACAGGCAAGAGTTCAACATGAAGGTTTATATAGGGGAAAACTACTACATGGCTGCTCATCCTAGGGTTTAGTACCCAATCTATGGCTCTTAATCTCCCACTAAGGATCTATGGTCCATATGGATTCTAGGTTTTAGCTATACTAACTCAAGACTATGACTAATCCTAGTCATGACCAGTCAAGTCATAAATCATGGCTAACCAACCTTAGTCAATGCTAACATGACCATCAACTTAACCAAGGCTAATCCAGGTTAGTCCAATCTATTAGGGTAGGTCCTTCTAGGTTAGGCTAATCACATCACTTACCAAGCAATTATTCACATACATTCAATAAGTTCTAACAAATCCTATTAAATTAAATAAATCCCAAAATTACCAAAGTACCCTCTAGGCTAAAATGTACTAAATGGAAACTCTACTCACATGGTTAGGCTCCCAAGGTCATGGTTAGTTTCCTGGTCAAGTAGTCTCTAGGGCTACACTAGAGAAACACCAAAATCATAAGTCATGATTTAAAATAGTTTGAAATGATTAAAAACTACTAAAAATTACATCATGATTTAAATATCATTATTAAAGGACTAAAAATATAAAATTTCAAAATTACCCCCTTTTGGAAAAATTGGGTGTTACACTGATCCCCCGCCTCCTCATTCGAGGGATGGGACGAATCATCGGCATCCTGCACATCATCCTCTTCGCCTACCGTCGTGGACTCCGAGTCCGGCACAGGAACCATATTCGCCTTTTTCTTTCTTTTCTTGGACCCCTCGGGCTTCTCTGCCAAGCCAATCCCGACAATAAAGCTGGTGCTCATGTCAAAATTCACGGGAGGTTTGCTCGTCGCAACATGATAGAGGGCTGCCATGTACAAAATCTCCCCTTGCGTATTAGCATCGGGGACCGAGAAGCTAGCTCGGGTATGGACCGCATTGTAATAATGCCACGCCCTGATACCGTCAAGGACACTGCCCTCATAGCCTCGGCAAGCACTAGGACAATCAAGGAACAGCTGGCTGTACCCGAACTGGCGGGAGAACCTACTAGGCAAGTAGGGCTCCAGGCACACGTTATTGCGGTAACGATATACCAGGTGCGCCGGACGAATATTGCACAGCCAGAGAAGCATCTTTTCAGATAAGAGGAGGGGAGGTTCAATGCCGTCAACATGTACACCCCTCACTTCTCTAACGGTAAATTGAGGAACGGATACAAAGAAGTCGTGCCCATCTACTCTCGCCAACGCCCTCTGACAGGCTGGCATGGTGTCATATTCCCAAGGCTGACGATGGTATCGGAAAAGGAAAGCGTCATCATCGGTAACGCCATCGTCTGCTCCGGGCCTCATCAACGACCGATAATGCATCAATAGCCACCCTATTAAATAATGGTAGGGTAGCTCTATTCGTTCAAAGTCCAGTGTCATCTTGCGAGCAATAACTTTGGACGAAAAGGCACGGAGGCCGTGGTGTATGCTACACACCATGGCCGGAAGAAGGGCCAGCCTGACTCTGAAGACCAGCTTCACGGCCGGAAGGATATAGTGGCGGCTGATCCTTTCAATAGAACCGGCCCCTCCCGAGACTACGCAGTTCCATAGCCATACCATCAAGAATCCGGCCAAGAGCGCTTTTTTAGACATTTGCCGGGTACCGTGGTAGAAATAGTTGAAGGAGTCGGTGTGACTCCCAAACTTGTCACCAGTGGACCTCGACCTCTTGGCATTCGACATCAGGTTGTTTATCTCCTCCTGGGTCTGAGGACCTCGAGAAGAAACCCGGCCAGAGGGACTGAATTTGAAAAGATACGAGACCCAAGACGTAGTATGGAGAGCATTCCCTTCAGAGCTATTGTTCTTCTTGATAGTCGTTTGGTGACAAATACTGTGGTGGCATAGCAGTTCCCGGTACACAGCAACAAAACCCGGGAATCGTCGATCCAGATCCTCGAATTCCTCGTTTGTTGGGGTATATACTTCGAAGGCCTCACCCCCCCATGGCAGCTTAGAAACAACATACATTTCATGGAGAGCAAGTCCCAACTCCCCTCCGGACGCGAAAAAAGTTCCTGTCCTCCGGTTATACATTTCCAAAAGAGCCATGAACAACGGCTTGTTGATGGGTAACCCGTAACAGGTGCCCCGGATGGCATAATAGAGGTCAATCTCCTGAAGGAATGCCTCGTATTCCCTCAGGATCCATGATGTCAGATTGGCCCACGTAGGGATGGGGTTTATCCAGTTCAACAGCGACAACCTGCCAACAGGATAAGACCCCTTGCGAGCAAGCTGATTCAGGAAGGTATCAGCTAGAGTAAACGTGAAGTTGGGACCAGATACGTTTATGAAGGTACCCGAAATTAGCCCCATCACGCTCCGACTGACCGAGTCCCTGCTCGCACATGCTAACCTCATATTCTTATTATAATGGATGTTGCCCACGAACATCCCCGATTGGGTTAGAGTTAGGGAGCCCACCATCCGCCTGCTCAACGGTACCATATTGAACCACGAGAGGGGAAAATGACGTTCCATTTCGGGAATATGGATCTCCACCCCGTCCACAGTAAAGTCCCAGCTCTCAGAAATGAGCAGCACTCGGGGGTTATTTATTGATGACGTTCACCCTCTCCAAAGGCTCATTGGCAGGAAGCTGATATGACACAGGTCGAACCAAGTTGTCGAGCTGCACACCCATGGCATACTGGGCTGAACCCACAAAGGGTTCTCCGGCAGCATTGACTGGCAGATTTACTGAAGAAAGAACAAAAGATACAGGATTAAAAGATGAATAAAAACGAGAACACTTGGAGCTTCTTAAAAGGCTTCCATGAGCTTTACGGCTCGATTCAACGTAGCCTTATGCGGTCCAAATTCAGTTGGATCTCATGCGGTACTGCTTCGATAAAGCCTATGCGGTTCGGTTAAGCTTATGCGGCTCTATTTAGCAGATGAGCTTATGCGGCACGTCTTAGCAAAGCTTTATGCGGCCCAGATTCATCAGGAGCTCATGCGGTCCTGTTCAAAAGGACTTCATGCGGTTCAAATCTAGAAGTGCTCCTGCGGCTCAGATCCTTCTCATGCGGCTCAAACATGGGGCATGCCCCATACGGCTCGGATATGAGAAGGTCATGCGGCCCATACAACATATGCGGCTTCATCATGTTGAACTTGGGCAGTTCAAAAAAGACGAAGGATGAAGGCTTGTGCATAAATTATGCAACAGAGCCATAGTTTTTAGGGTTCGAAACATTCAATATTCCATCCAATCCTTATCCTTAAAAGCAGGATGGACGTCGGGGTGCACGTTAGATGTCGTAGCCGATGAAGAAGCCACTTTCTTGCCCTTTGCAGCGGCAGCTTTGGAAGACTTGGGGGCCATAGTCGTCCGACGGTCGGAAAAGAAAGACAGAGACAGATAATCGGGGCAGCAAAAGTTGAAGACGAGAGAGAGCGGGTGGACGTCGGGGTGCACGTTAGATGTCGTAGCCGACGAAGAAGCCACTTTCTTGCCCTTTGCAGCGGCAGCTTTGGAAGACTTGGGGGCCATGGTCGTCCGACGGTCGGAGAAGAAAGACAGAGACAAGTGAGCTAGGGAAATAGTAGAAAGTAAAAGAAAGTCTTTCCCAAACACCCTGCTATTTATAGGCAGAACCCCAATGGACCGACGCGTCGATTCATGTACAGAATAACCGACTCTTCGATTATCTAAGCGATCTGATTATTTAAGGCTAAACTCTTAGGATCCTGTCCCAAAAAGCGGCCTTGAAACTGACAGCAAATCAAAGGTAATCAATGCAAAAGATTTGCACACATGGTATGAAGACGTGGCAAGACGTCCATGCGGCTGGAACGACCATGCGGCTCAAATGGCCATGCGACTGAGGGGGCTATGCGGCTGAGATACCCATACGGCCAGAACGTCTTATGCGGCCAGAGGAGTTTATACATGGCCATGCTTCTTATTCAAAGTATTTCAATTTTGTAAATTGAAAACTTTGAAGGGGGTCTTGTAGAAGTATGGAAAAGAACAAAAGAAAGGTTCATGCGGCCAAGGATCCCCATGCGGCTCAGAGAGCCCATGCGGCTCAGGGATCCATGCGGTTCAAGCGTCTATGTGGCTCGAATAACTCCATGCGGCCCAGAGAGGAGCCATGTGGCCTTCAACAGCTTCTTTCCTCCGTCTTTTGCTGCATTTAATGCCCTGACGGCTGACAACTCTGAAAAAATACAGCTCTGACAAAAAGGGGACAATAATGACTGACGTAATGGCGCGTCCCTAGGAAAGAGAAGAAAATCTTCTCACAGTTAGCAGAATCCATCTAATCCCGAGGCTTGCGGCTGTTACATTTATGCGGCCGCCCATCAGCATGTGGCTGCAACATTTATGCGGCCGACCATCAGCATGCGGCTGCATCCCTTATGCGGCCGCCCATCAATATGCGGCTGTCCACTCCCATGCCGCCGCCCATCACCATGCGGCTGTCCACTCCCATGCGGCTGTTCTTCCCTATGCGGCTGCTCATCTTCATGCGGCCATTTAGCCTCATGCGGCTCACTCATCTGCGGTTCTGCCAAGATGATTGAGACACATGGCAGTCTTATCTTTCTGAGATTATGGGTGTTAACAAATCTTAATCAGATTTGTTACAATAAATGCCAAGATCAAATCAAATCGAGCAAATTAGACACGTTGTAGGCCATTACAAGTAGCAAATATTCATGGCAATCAGCATTTATTATCTACAGAGATTTAATGCAATCACATTAATTGCTTAAATCTATCATATACAAGATGGACGGCCCAGATTAATTTTCAGACCGCCGACTTTTGAGAATGGGCAATCATTGTAAACCCTAATGATGCCCCCACTCTTATAAATAGCAAGGTGCCATTCCCTTGCAAAAAGAGACGAAGACACGCAGAGAGGACAGACACACATAGAGAGAGAGAGATCCCCGACTCAGATCCAGAGAGAATAAAGAGAGCATTTCTTCATCAACGCCAAATACTTCTTCTCCAGAGCCAAGGCTGCACCCGATCGTCCAAGGAGTAAGGCAGAGCTGCCGTCATTTTCCCGAGCATCTATCGTCACCCCCCAGAATCTAAAATGAACAATTGTACTTAGATTGATGTACCTAGGTTTTCGTCCCTAGGCTTTCTTTGTACAAGCGAGTTTGTATTGTGAGTCTAAGTTCAGTCCTCCGATAATTGTTCTGTTCTTTTACAATCAATGGCAAACAACAAGGAGAATGAACATTCTCATGTGTTTTAATACTGGAAATACTATTCTCCATGTTAAGTTAAACATAGAATAATATTCTCCGTTTCAAATTAAACGGAGAATGAACATTCTCATGTGTTATAAACTGGGAAACCTATTCTCCGTGTAATTCAAAACGAAGAATAACATTCTCCGTTTATAAATACACGGAGAATAGAATTCTCATTCATTTTAACTCTTGTAATGCCATTCTCCGTGCTAGATTAACACGAAGAATAAAATTCTCCGTTTCAAATTAAACGGAGAATAGCATTCTCAATCGTTTTAACACTGGGAATGCTATTCTCCGTGTAATTCAACACGGAAAATAGCATTCTCCGTTTCAAATTACACGGAGAATGTCATTCTCCGTTTAAATTAAAACGGAGAATGAACATTCTCATGTGTTTTAACACTGGGAATGCTATTCTTCGTTTCAAATTACACGGAGAATGTCATTCTCCGTTCCAAATTAGACAGAGAATGAACATTCTCATGTGTTTTACACTGAGAATGAACATTCTTCTTGTAATTTGAAACGGAGAATGACCATTCGCCGTGTTAAATTACACAGAAAATAGTACTCTCATTCGTTTTAACACTGGGAATGCTATTCTCCGTGTAATTTAAAACGGAGAATAGCATTCTCCGTTTATAAAAACACGAAGAATAGCATTCTCTTTCGTTTTAACACTTGTAATGCCATTCTCCGTTTAATTTAACACGAAGAATAGAATTCTTCGTTTCAAATTATACAGAGAATGTCATTCTCCGTTTAAATTAACACGGAGAATAGGATTCTCATGTGTTTTAACACTGAGAATGCCATTCTCCGTTAAAGTAAATGGAGAATGATATTACTGATTTAAATTAAACGGAGAATGCTATTCTCTGTGTAATTTGACAGGGAGAATGAACATTCAAATGCGTTTTAAGACGGAGAATGTCATTCTCCGTGTAATATATACAGAATTTGCGAACATAAACTCAAAGTTATACCTTCTGTTTGCACTTCTTCTTGCTTAGCATCGTTTCCTTTTTTCTTATATGCAACTTTCTTAGAATAAGGTTTTCGTTGTTCTCCGTCTTTCCCTTTTAAATTTTCTGTAACTGGTGCATCTTCTCTAGTTGGTGATACTGCCAGTGATAATTCTGCCGCTGATGCCGACATGGTGTGAAGATTACGAATGGAGAGGAAGGTTTGAAGATTTTGGAGGAGAATGACCTAGGTTTGAGAACAGAGCGACGTATGGAAGAAAAGGAAGAATCAAAACTATTTTTTTAATAATAGGGTTCGGGGGGGTTTTGAATTAATTAGAAGGAAAAAAAGGTCATTCGGAACCCGCTTTATATATTTTTTGTTAATTTTGGGCATGCGATGAAACATTATTTTGCGGTGGATTTTACATAAAACTTTTGCAATTTTTGGGCATTTCATAAATTTTCCCTAAAAAAACCTCAATTGAAATATAAAGGGGAGGGATGCTGTCATTATTTCTCTTTTTCCCATTCTTATTCAAATCAAAAGTGAGAGAGGGGTGAGCTAAGGGTCGGGAGAGAGAAATATAAAGGAGGAAAGAAGGGGATGAGGGAGCTCACTGGGGGTCTGACGGCGGCTGGGCGGCAGCTCTGGAGAAGCGGCGCCTGGCGGAGGGGAAGTGGCGCGTCAGGGCCGGGGTAGCTCGACGCTGGCCGGATCTTCTCCTGGGTCAGGGTCGACAGATTTGGTCGGGCGGCCCACTAGAGAGACGGGGGTGCTGGCACGAGGGTCGGGATCGTTCGTTGGTGGCTGGCCATGACCACGGAGGTTGTGGAGGCAGGGGAACGCGGTAGCGGGGCTTCGGCGAGACCAGCGGCGGAGGTTAAATTCCTGTCTCTCGCTTTCTTTTATTTTTTGTGATGGTGGCAGTGGCAGTATCGATGGCTTGGGACGGGTGCGCTGGATAGCCATGGTGGAGGGCATAGATTTGTAGATGGGATGCCTCGGCTAGGGTCGATCGGTGGGAGGGGTGGTTGTGTGGTGGCAGTGTCGATGTGGTGGTTGACGGGGTGGGGGCGATGTGTGCTGGTGGTTGTGTGTGGCAGGGGGTTGGCCGGAGTTGGCCTATGTGGTGGAGGCATAGAGGACGGGCGAAGATGACAGGGGCAGTATTGGTGGTGGTGACTATTTGAACCAGGGTGGCCGGAGGTGGTGTCGGGAGTAGCTGGAGGTGGTGATCAGGTTAGGGAAGATGGAAAGGGTGGTCGGGACTGCTAAAGTAAAATGGGGATGCTACAGGGGACATGGCAGCTGGGTAGTGTGTTTAGGGGTTTAGGATTGTGATGTAAACATCGGGAAGTCCCCAATATATATAAGGGTAGTAGGAAACCCTAATGTAAAATGTAATAGGAGTAAAAAAAATATAGTAAAAAAATCACTAATAAGTAACTGACACTAACCACTAACAATTATAGCTATCCTCTAATTCACTTAGTTAAATATATTAAAATATTTATTTACAAAATTATATTTTGAAAACCATTTTATTTACTTTAAAAGAATATTCATAATATATCTATATATTCAGGAAAATTAGCATGAATTATTTATGAAGAAATCACGTATATAACAATTTTTGCAAAACCAATGGCCCATCGAGATATCGATAGCAAATTACAATAAAAAATACACTTCGTATCAAAATCTACGATTTCGAAGATTTAGGAAAAAATATTAGAAAAATGGATAAATCGAAAAATTTGAAAAAATCTAAAATTTGATTTACGGAGGTTACAAAGCTACCCTCCTTAAAGAAATTTCGTCCTCGAAATTTAAGATTGGCAGGGGCAAACGAAACATGATTAAAAGTTTAGTTAATAACTTAGGCACGATCAAGGAACAACGACTTAGCACGATCAAGATAATCAATTTCAAATTAGTTTATGCACAACTTATGATTTGGCACGATAAAATCGAAGTATGGACAATACTATATGGACACGGGTTAAAAATAACTCAAGTCATTTGGACACAATCTCAATCACGACTAGTAAACCGAAGAAATCGAAATTCAAGTACGGAATGATCAGTAGTCTAGGCTCGATGAAAAACAGATTTAAGCTCGCATAGGCACGATAAAAGAATTTAGTTACGACCAAAAATTTTAATTTAGACACGATCAAGATTCGAAGTGCAGGCCTCATAGGCACGATTTAGAAATAAATTGAAGTTATTTAAGCGCGAAATCACGACTAGGAAAATCAAAATCGTTCGACTACGATCAAGTTAGAGTAAAATCTAAGTATAAAATGATCAATATAATCTAGGCTTTATAAGGTTAGACGGCACGACTAAATACGGAACGGCGTGATTGGCATCATTAAGAATAATCAAATGTTTGGCAGGATCAAGTCCTAAAAATCACAATCAAAACTCTAACGTGATTAAGACCTTCAAATGGTTTGAAATTCCTTAGGCACGATTTAGGAATGAGATCTGAGCACGAGCGACTATAGAATCAAAATATAGGTACGATAGAAAATTTTATCCAAACATGATCGAATATGACACGACTTAGTTGGTAGATAGTCGTGATCAAGATAGTCAAAATTTTAGGCAAGATTCAGGGGTTCAATTAATATGTATAGTCACGATTATTGAAATCAAGGTCGTTTAGTCATGCCAGGTCATCGGCACGACCAAACATGAAGGTTCAGGTATGATCAAGAATAATTGTGAAACCAAATCGTGGTTGGGACGTAACTCAAACATTATTGATAATTTAAATCGAAGTTTTACGCACGAACGATAGTGGCATCGAAAACACGATCATGACTTTAAATTTTAACACGATTGAAGATAACATCAAATCTAATCCTGATTAAAACACGATGAAGAACAAAATCGAAGTTTTGAGTGCGAACCATAAAAGGGTAGAAATCCAGGTCCCGGTTGAAATTTAAATCACTTGAGTATGGTCAAGAACCAAAACCATGTCACGATAAAGGAGACGGTCATAAAGAGGATCAAAATTTTAATGATATTAATTATTTTTTATGAAACGATTCAAGGGTTTGCAGAAAGTACCCAAGGTAATCATCTTACTCTGGTTCGAGTACTACCAAGATTATCTGAAGTCCAGATATACTACTACCGTGATCATTATTTCCCAATTATGCCTCTCTTTCACAAGTTAGATTACTGCTACAAAATCATGATCTCCAGTCATGAAAATCAACCCTCGTATGACTACTACCAAAATCAAAATCTTCAGTCATGAAGAGGACTACTCATGAAGCATATTCTTGTTATATCTCCTCGAAAATTTTTACTCCCTTCCGACGTAGTCATCTTGAAAGTCTAAATTCCTCTACCTTGTCTTTATTTAGGTTTGAAATTTCCTGAATCAAGGCATGTCAAATCCTTGAGTTTGTTCAAATCACACCATCGCACTGCTCAAATCTAATGTCACCCTACCATGTATATAAAAAATTCCACTATTTTAAATATCAACCTTCATATTTCCTTCAACTTTTATACCTTCAGACATTATCCTTCTTAAATTTAGTAATCTCACAAAATCTCTAAATTCTTTTCTTATAATTTAAAAATTTATTGTTCCACCAGTTTTTTTTAGTCACTCTCCTACTAGTCCTTTATTCAATTCGCATCTTCACCGCATGCAGTCACAATCTCTCTTTTTCTATTATTTAAATTCCTAATGTTAGTATCATAGCCTTAATTTGAATATGAAATACCTCAAGAATCAGTAACCTAAAAATATCAAAGTCCTTAAAATCAAATCAATCTCGAATATCCTCATCAGTTCTAAAAAATACATCTACGAAATATTGCATATCTCACCATCAATATATGTTCTACTGTTCTTCGTCTCGAAATCCTCCTACGTTCTTTCCAAAGTAATCTATACTCAAAATAATTCTCTAAGCGTATTTTTAAATTGGTAATATCGGTTTCTCGTCTTCGTTTTCATTCCTAGTTAGATCTTTATCCTACTATTTTATCTAAATGTCCAATATTTTATATTCCTACCAAGATTACCATTTCATAACAATTTATGTCCCTTCCGAGCTAGATGATTACGATACTTCATCGACCATTCCCAAGTAGAGAGATACGAGAATTCGAAAGAGTTCAGAATGTGGCTAGCATATTTAAATATGAGGTAGTTGGTCAACGTAAATAGGACAGAGTTAATTAAGACGAAAAAATGATGAAAGGAATTTGTTCCTGCTCATCTGGTCAGAACAAAATCATTTCCTTCCATTTTCTTACACTTGTCCATATTCAATAAAAACAAAATTTCTCAACCTCCAAGGTGTAGAAGAATAAAAAATCTCAGCTGAAGACATCCCATCCCCAAAGCACAGAAGGTGCAAAAGACTAAGACTTAGTGCTAAAAAGACAAAATAGAAGATATGGAGAGAAGTCCCTTTATTGTCATGTCTACCAAAGTCTAGTACAGACACATCAGGACTATACATAAGGGAATAATTCTATTCTTCTACAAAGGATCTATTACATATTCGACAGAAGCCTAGAAGGATCTACAAGGGATGCAGTCTTCATCGAAGTGCAGCTTTCCTTCTTCTCGACACACGTGCTGGAGGATTGACCTCTATCAAAGCATATCCTGACCTTCTTGTGGGCGCAGCCCCTTAGAAGCATATCAGTAACTCAGTACATTGAAGAAGCCAGAGCTTTTAAGCCAGCGGTGCAGCCATCTGCCTGCACCAACCTCAGAAATAAGATGGTGGTAGGCCTCCCTTCCCATCTTTTACTTCAGAAGCCAGTGCATTCACTCCTGAGGTGCAGCTACCTGTCTCAGACGCGCAAGGGTGTCATACCCTTTCCTTCACAAGTGCCTTCACTCTAGAGGCGCAGCTACCTGCCTGCGCCAAAGGGTGTCATATCCTTCCCTTCACAGCCAATGCCTCCACTGTTCAGAGGCGCAGCTACTTACCTGCGTCCGCAAGAGGCACATGATGGTGATATGCTCACACCATCTCTATTCCCATGGCACAGTCGTCTGCTCCGGATCAGAAGCTTAAGTCACTTCTCTACAAGAGACTTGGGAACTTCCATCGCAACCAATGCAAGTCAGCCTGCCACTCTAAAAGTACAGTAACCTCGTCATCCTGAAGCACAAGCCTACTTGTCGCCTACAGCACAATGACTCCGGTAGCCCGAAATACAGCTTCGTAAGTTGCTCTATATGCACAGAAGTCTCGTCGTCATTCGAAGCCAAGTCCACTCGTCGCCTGAAAGCACAGAGGTTCCGTCATCTCCAGAAGCACGATTTACTCATTGCCCTAAAAGCATAGCAGCACTTAGTCCTCACCAGGGGCGCAGGAAGCATGGGTCCACCCCAATTGGTTTGTTTAAACCGCCTCTTGCACAAAAGATTGGGATTAAATCATGATTAATATCTTATCAGATTGATTTAAATCTTAGACGAGGATCAATTAGACTCCAAATCTAAGATAAAATCCCATGATTTACTCGGCCGTATCCAAGCAAGCAACTCGACACGTGCCACGTGTCACCTTCTTCGATATGTTTATAACTACCAAAAGATATCGTTTGAGGGAAATCTTGATGTCTGCCATGTTTCAGCACGGCAGAAGCCTAAACCGTGCAATGACGGCAGATTCTTTCATATCTCAGGAACCCTAACGCACATTATATATGTGCTCGATTCTCTATAGATAGAAGGAGTTCTTCTTCCACCAAAAAAGGACGAATACGAAGAACGAAGATCAGAACCAATACAAAAGAACCAACCAACCAACCATCTTCAAGGGATCTTCTCATCCAGACAGCCTCTTGATCGGTGATCCCAGAGACCCATCAAAGGTGCCAGAGCGCCATAGCAAGGCTGATTCATCGTCAGATCATCAACGGAGTAAGGGAGCCACTGCAGTGCTCGATCTCCATTGTCACACTTTTCTAGAAACCTCTTCTTTCTGTACTTAGAATATCCTGTTAAGGACTTCCTTCTTTGTACACAAATACCTTATACATTCAACAAAGCAAAAAGTTCGTTCGACCTTTTGTCACGTCGAACACAAGGTGTTCGCCTTTGTCTAATAATCAAACTCCTCCTCACTAAATCCTCTTCGTGACTCCAAGTCACTAGTTATCCACTACTGATAATCTTGTCTAATCTCATACCTAGGATCACTTATCTACTTGATACTCATATAAATTTTTCTAAACTTTAACGTCTAAATTTGTCAGAGTTTTCTATCATTATAAATTTTCCATCACTCTTATCTTTCCAGATGTTAACTCTACGTCATTGAAATTTTCCTAATAATGAGTTCATAGCAATCTACCTTCGAAATTATCCTTTGTCTTATTCAAGCAACTTTAATTATTGTTCAAATCAATTAAATTTGTTGACAACCAGGTAGGAATCACAATTCCTATATGTAATCGTTTCTTAAAATTTCATGTGTCAATAATTTATCCAAGTCGTATGACTCTCCAGTCTTATCAAATCCTCTAACTAAATTGTAAACCTTAAGCATCCCAAATCCAATTCTCTATCGTCACTTATGCAAATTCATTCTAATCCTTCTACTATTTCTATCTTAATAATTCCTTGAAATTTTGGAAATTCCATCCCTTGTATAACAGTCGCATCTCTTGCCACCTTCTTGACCACTCAAGCAAGAAAGATAATCCAACGTTCTCTTTGATAGCTCTTACCACTATAAAATTATATAAAATGCTTATTTAACATTTTTCTTGTCGTAAGTCCATTCACCACTATCCTCTAGTCCTTTAAAATTATAATCCACGTCTACTAGCAATTCTCAACCTGATTATGTAATCGTTCCTTTGTTTCTTTGAATTCTTTTGTTATATTTTGTTTATTTTCTCAACACATTCGACAAAATCTCAAGCCCCAAATGTAATATCTAGGTCAAAATTCTAGTTTTCTGAATATAACCAAAAATAATTTTTGACCTTCTTGTATAAGATTGACTAATCATTCTTTCTTTTGAACCCAAATAGTTATGAGTCCATCTTTTACTCTCTCGTTCATTCTAGAGTCCATAAAACTCATCTTCATGCAAGAATCGGGTTCGACAACGGACATATATTCAAAAATTAGGATGAGCAAAAGCAGGTAAAAATAGATTCAATAGAGTTTTTGAAGCGAGATTCTCAGGGGTCATTCCTGGAATCTATCAAGAGGACCTAATATATGATTGAGTACCAAAACTCCTAAAATATTCTATGATTCAAATCCAAATCCTAGGGCAGGCTCGCAGTAGTACGACTAAGCCTAAGTACTACCACGACTTCACGTTAGTTGCAAAGAATGACCTGCATGGGCCACCATATTTGGAGAGATAAGGAGGGGGTGGCGGTTATATGAAGGGATTTAATATGTAGGATTTTAAAAGGTTTGTTTTGTATTATTGGAATTTGGGCTTTGGTTTGGATTAATTTGGTTAGTATTTGGTCCTCCAAATGATTAATATAGTATTGGATTTCCTTATTGGGTGGGTTTATTGACCAAGTCAAGGATAGGAGATTTAATGTACATGGCTGTAATTTAATCATTAAAATCAACTAAATATATATCTAATTGATTTTGGCAATCTTAGATAGGCTCCAACAAGTGGGGTTGGCTAGGTTAGGGTCTGAATAGATTTTCTAGTCGAATTGAACCTGAAAAGTCAATTAATAGGTCTCATGTGCCATTTGTAAATAAATAGCATATAAAAACTCGATTGAATGACACACCCTAGGCATGTGCATAGTAGGCTCAAAATGGTTTAAAATTATATACTGGATCAAATAATTTTGATCTATATCGAGTTTCGAACACAAGTATTATGTGTAGAATTAAGGTAAACAGTCAAAACGGCCTAAGTTGACTCAAAGTTGTGCGAAGTCAAAAGAATGTTGAAGAACAATTTTAGATGGGACATGAGATATCAAAGTGAAGGTGGACGTGTCTAGAATTCAAATGGAATTAAATTTGAGAAATTAATAGTAGTTGTGCTTCAAAAATAAAGATATAAAAAAGTACATTTATAGTCATAATTAAAATAAAATATAATTTAATAAAATAAAAATCATATAAAATAAACAAAAAATAATTTCCAAAAGTTAGGGTGCTTACAAGTTTCATGCTGGAATAGGCAACGAAAGAATTCATGTCAAACAGATTCAAGCCTCCAGCCACATGACCCCTACCGATAGCCTTTTCAGTCTTCAGGCCCTGAAAAACAATCATCAAAAAATATTACTACCGAGCATTGCAAACCACGAGTAATCTGACTAATTGATAGTAAACTGAAAGGATTTCCAAGTGTATGTAATACTAAAGTGAGAGACAGTCCGGAAGAAAGACGAGTACTTCATTTTCCAGAGACAGTTAATGAACCACCATTCGCCACAGTAATATCGTTAACCGACTCACCGATACATAATTGTACAACAGACCTGTGTTGCCTGTCATATGAGCAAATATACGAGAGTAAATTGCCCACTGCTTCGACTTTACCACACACCCCGCTGAGTACCCGACTGTGAAATTGGCATAGGTTTTTGTCGATATCTGTACTGATAGCTTGTTATTGTCATGAGTATCTGATACAATATTGGCAGTAGGTGCTTTGGGACAATGCCACTAAAAGTAGTTTTATTGTCCATAATTGAAGCATGTACACAGTCTTCCTCCATCACGGCCTCCATTAGCCCTTCTGCCATTGCGGTCAGCATTTCAGCCACCATGTTGACTACCACAACGTCTATGAAATCCACCATAAGCTGCAACCAGGACATATCGATCACTAGGAGCCTTACCCGTAGAAGTCTCAATGAATTTTGCTACCGTATGACACGAAAGTGGGCTTCCATTGTGAGACTCGTCTTACAGTATCGGTATTTATATACGGATACGTATTTTGTATTGCATTTCGTATATTCTTGGTTTTCGAAATGCTTTAAAATTTTGCCAAATTGTAGATTTTCTCATGGACCGACATACTACCAGTATACCGGTGTATACCGACGACATACCGCCCGGACAAATTTTCTATATTTTAGATATTTTTTATTTCAGATATTTTTGTGAATAGTATTTTTGATAGTTTCGTAAATAGTGTTTTGGATATTTTGATGAATAGTATTTAGATATTTGTGTGAATAGTGTAGATGCATCCTATTATCCATTAGATAATTGGTTTTCTTTCAATGGATGAGATTAACTTATATTGTGACATGGATCATGATCCAACGATCACGATTAATTCTTCCTTCTATATATACTCATTGAGTCTCTCTCCTCTCTCTTTTCTTTCCTTCTTTATTTTTCTGTTCACTCTCCTTCCTCTTCATCAAGCTTAGGAAAGCTTGGCCTTAAGGCCTAGAGTGTGGTTTCGGGACCCCTTCTGGTGGTGGAGTGGAAAGATTAGGCTTGGTTGTTAAAACCAAGGCAAGTACATCTTGCTCGAAAGTCATATGGCCATGTTGTTTTTTGGATTTCTATAGAAACTAAAGTTTTATTGTTCTATTATATGCTTCTCTAAATTGTTGACATCTTTAGTATATAGCACTTTTGGTTTTGATCGATGGTATTGCGTAGATCTAAGATTCTCGATAGTATTTTCGAGTATTTTGAGGTATTCATCTTTAAATTTTCAAAATCAGTAAAAAAAACTAATGGTTCCATGTTGTAGAAAATTCAATTATATGCAATTTTGACTTCTGAAAATCCGAATTTCGTTTTAAAATGAGTTTTTATGGCCGAAACAAGTTTTGGCAAATTCTGGAATTTCGTTGCTGTTTAGAAAAACGGAATTCTGACGGTATACCGATGTATACCGATGGAATATCAATTTTTTGTCAAGAAACTTACTGTCTCTTGGCCGAAATACCTCCGGTATACAGTAGTATACCGTTGGTATACCGAATTTGGCTGTTTTAGGCTTTTTTTCCCGTTTTAGCTCATTTTGGTCGATTTTTGATATTTTCTTCGACTGTAATGAACTCTTAACATTATTAGATGACCTTGTATAGTTAAAGAATGATTGTATATATAGTGTCCCGTCCCTATATCGTACCCCATTTCTGTATACGAGATGCGCAAGAAAGGAACATTGTCGCTATCGATTAAGTCGAAACCGATAGATCGGGATCGATTGAAACGATCGAACGGGAATGATTGATTTAAGATCCTTTTCTTGTTATGGAAAGGCTTCTTCGGAATTAAGACCCATATTCAACGGATTGTGCCTCGAGGATAGACTCTACAGCTGAGTCGGGAGAGATCTTCCGTTGCTCTGTTTTTCATGCTGCACTTGCTTCTTTGGCTTTAGTTTTCTGAATATATTTTCGTGAATATTTTTGATAGTTTTTATGGCTTGCATTTTCGAACTCGCATTTACATATCTAACTCCTTGAATAATACAGTATTCTAATCAGTTGCTTGTGCAATTTCAGGCAATCGCGTAGGCGACAACTAGCATGACCAACAAGTCTCTCGTCTCAAACAAAAATCAAGATGAGTGGCTGACCCTTCTCTTCTCGACCCCCTTCTTAGTTCAATCGATATCATTATTATGAATGAAATAATAGATGCAAGGGCACTGACACGTCCACTTATCTTATAAAACTGTGTTGAACAAAAGATTGACTCATCGAACAAATTGATGCCACGACAAGGTGGGACACGATAAAATAATTAAGTTCTCAAAAATATAGTCCATACTTTAGTAACTAAATTGTTCTAACATGGTCATGGATAACTTGTCGACAAGGTAAAAGTTTCCTCGAGCGGCATCCCGGGACCACGGGACCGTTTCGGTCTAGGAGAAAACACAGTATAGTTGTGCTGGATAATAGCACGGGTTAGGCAGGGACTTTCAGCGGGTCTCGCTACTTGCGTTGAAAGGGCCCCGACTAACAAAGCTATAAGTTTAGGATGGCTTGTGGTGTTAGTAACCAATCACACATAAATTGCACACTCTATACTCGAAATAACAATTGACAGGAAAGAACATGGTAAGTCTCGCATTGCACAGCATGCTCTTCCGTGGTTAAGTTCTAGCATAATTTACATTATGCCTGTCATATGCTTGTCTAAAATTCATTAGGATGGTTAGAAAGATTCTAAACTCTTCAACCAAATGAGAGCATAGAACTTAATTTGTCACGCACCAGTACAAAGTATAATGTATTAATCCTCTCTCTCCACGGGTACCCCTAACCAAGAAGGGCGTGCCACTTAAGATCAAGGCGACGCAAGTACATTTGAAGTCCCGTCTGTGTGTTGAAGGCTTGTTTGATCCTTTTGAAGACACCACATTCAGTCTATAAAAAATGATTTCTCGACTCCCCACGATTTCAGGTCTTTGGAAATGTTTTATTCTAAATGGGGATATAATGTATGGAATGACTATCTTATCAGCGATTATTTTGTAATCGAGTCATGTTATAGCTCGTGCGGTAATGATTGTAATGGAGTCATGTAAATAATGTTTTATTATCAATAAAAACAAAAGTTTCTTCTATTTCAAATGTGTTGTTCAATTTCTGTGCGTACTCTATTTGATGTTGTATTTCGGATAACCTTATGACTATGCCTTGTGCGATCGCAACTTAGGTTCGCAAGACATCATATCCGGGGGACGACTATCGATCTTCGGAATCGGGGCATGACATAACGGTATCAGAACACGGCTTTACATTATTTGGCCTTCCGTCTAGAGTCTCAAACCTTTGACCTCGTATCGATGATATAAGTTGTTCCATACAATGAGTCCATAATATTTTAAGAGTGATGTGTGTGTCTTCGTATTATAGAAGTGAGGAAACCCGTGGCAAAAACTGCGGCCGAGCAAGAACAAAGTACTTCGAGCAGTTCGAGCAGCTCACGGGTCGGACCATCTAACAATGCCATCGAGAGGAAGCTGCACATGATAGAGGCACAGCAGAAACAGTCCGAGAACTGACATCAGCAGACAGAGGTACGATAGGCCCAATTCGAAGCTTATTTCGATGCCTAAACCAAGATGCAGCAAAAACAGGTTGATACTCTGCAACAGATCGTCCAGACGATTGTGGCTAACAAAAACTCTGCAACTGTACCTTCTGTAACCGAGTCGACGGGTCAACCCAATAAAGTCGATCGAGAGGATCCCGAGCGTCAACCTGCGGCACCAAAAAGTTACAACTTTGAAGGGTCAAAATTCAAGAAAGCGTGTCATACCTCCTTCAACTGCACCGAAGGCCCTTCTGCAGAAATTAACTAGTTGGAAGAGCTGGAAGATCACTTCGAGCTCCTCAGCATTGAAGAATCCAAACAAGTCACATGTGCACAACTTTAACTATGTTTGAATGCGTACGACTGGTGGACCATACACAAACGAGTGATCTGATACGATAATAACTCAGCATCGATCTCTTGGGCCATGTTTTGCAAAGCCTTTGAAGTCGAGTACCTTCCCTCAGCCGTTCGTCAAGAGAAAAAAAAATAAATTTATGCAGTTGAAGCAAGGAAATCGGACAGTACAACAGTATGTCGCAGAGTTCAAAAAATTGTCCAAATTTACTGGTGCATTTTTTTATATAGAGGAGTGTCGTGTGCGACGGTTCAAAGTAGGCCTACGACCCTCTATTAATGCTCATATGGAGGTACCGGAGTACAAGACCATGGGCGATGCTCTTAATCATGATCTCCATCTTGAAAGCCAGTACCCTTCCGTTGCTGTCGATGTTGTGCACCATTCCAGCCACAAACGTCCTAGCTATACGGGAGTCAACAATCACGTGTCAAAGCATCCAAGCTATGGCGGCTATCAGGGACGAAACACATTGCCTTGTTGTACCAGGTGCAACCACCTCGGATACGATGCCAACAAATGCTTTGTCCCCAAAGGGGATGCTTCTTTTGCGAAAAAGGGGTCACCAATCATGAGACTGCATGACCCGAAGACCGAATGGAAAAACCTTGCCACATCAACTCCATCAAGAAAATTGAGAACATGCGCCCCGCCCTCCTCAAGCCACGCAAACCAATGGCCAAGACCGTCGTCTTAATGCTCAAGGGCGCATCTACGCCATGACTCGAGACGAGGCATTCGCCACAGATAGAGTCGTGACAGGTATACTGCTTTTCAATAATAAACATGCTCGTATACTATTTGATTCAGGTGCCACGTATAGTTTTATATCGGCAGACTTTACCGTTGAGCACAAAATTTCTGTGACACCGTTAGGCCTTGATTATAGCGCTCACATACCGCCAGGCATATCACTACTCGCAAACTTAGCCTACAAAGACGGAATCGTCTGTATAGAAGGAAAAAAGGGCTATCTCGATGCGATAGTTCTAGGCATTAAGGACTATGGCATTATTCTGGGAATGGATTGGCTCGGCCCTTGCAACGCCACCATTGACTGCACAGGAAAAAAGTCATCTTCCGCATACTTGGAGTGCCCGAATTCTGCTTCTCGTGTGGTGAAGCATCGTCTACCTGTATGGTGACCTCGACAATTTCTATTCGGAGGATGCTTCATTTAGGATATGAAGGCTACTTGGCGTCCGTTCACAACACGCGATAGGATGGCACAAACGTGGGCCAGACCGACATTATGGTAGAATTCCCCGACGTATTTCCAGACGAGCTACCCAAAATGCCACTCGACCGAGAAATCGAGTTCAGCATTGACACATTCCCTTATATTCAATCGATTTCTAACGCCCCGTACAGAATGGTACCTACAGGGGATTTATTCGTCCTAGCGTCTCGCTATGGGGAGCATCCGTGTTGTTTGTGAAGAAAAAAGATGGGTCAATGCGTCTGTGCGTCGACTACCGCGAGCTGAACAAAGCTACCATCCGGAACAAGTATCCGTTGCCCCGTATAGATGATTTATTCGATCAATTACAAGGTACCTTGATATTTTTGAAGATCGACCTACGCCCATGCTATCATTAATGCAAGATTAAATCAGACGACATGCCAAAGTCAGCCTTCCGTACTCGTTACGGCCACTACGAGTTCTTGATAATGCCATTCGGTCTGACAAATGCTCATGTCGCCTTCATGGATCTAATGAATCGGGTGTTTCATCCGTTCTTTGACAAGTTCGTGGCAGTCTTTATAGATGATATCCTCGTCTATTCGAAGGATTGAGCGTAACATGCAGAACATCTGCGGACCGTGCTCCAGACCCTCTGAGATAATCAGTTGTTTGCGAAGAGGAGCAAATGTAAATTTTGGCTGAGCAGCGCATCCTTTCTTGGACACATTATTTCATCCGAAGGTATTGCAGTCGACCCAAAGAAAGTTGTATCCATTGTTGATTGGAGACGGCCTGCATCGGCTAGTGAGAATCGAAGTTTTCTTAGTTTGGCAAAATACTACAGATGCTTCGTGAAAGATTTTATGAAGATTGCATCGTCATTGACTCGTCTCACTCTAAAGGGATTCGTGTATGAGTGGTCGGACGACTGTGAGGCTTCCTTTCAGGAGCTGAAGCAGCGGCTCATTTCGGCCCCTACACTCGCACTTCCGAATGGGGTAGAGGGTTTTCAAATATTCAGCGATGCTTTAGGCCAGAGCTTGGGATGCATACTCATGTAAAAAAGACAAGGTGATCTCCTTCGCTTCCAGACAGTTGAAGCCATACGAGAAAAACTATCCTACGCATGACTTGGAGTTAGCGACGATTGTGTTCACGTTAAAATTGTGGCATAACTATGTTTATAGCATGGCGTGCACAATCTATACCGATCACAAGAGCATCAAGTATCTTTTCACTCAGAAGGAGCTGAACTTACGACAGCGACGTTGGCTAGAACTGATCAAAGACTATGATTTGACGATCGACTATACGTCGGACAAAGAAAATATTGTGGCAGACGCTCTGAGTCGTAAATATCTTGCCTCATTGTACATCAACAGCAGAATATTACGGGACCTTGAAGAGATGGGCATCGACCTTCGTGTTTGATTCAGAGATGTGCAGTTGGTATAATTATAGTTTGAGCCGAGCTTGTGAGAAAAGATCAAAACCGCTCTGAAGGACGATCCATACCTGAAAAAGATGCGAGAGCTGATTTCAACAGGAAAGACGACCGACTTTGGGAAGATGACACCGGCGTGCTACAATTGAAAGGTCGATTATGCATTTCGGACGACTTAGAACTTAGAAAGGAGATATTGACGGAGGCGTATTATGCGAAATATACCTTACATTCCGGCAGCACTAAGATATACAAGGACCTCCATACGACCTTCTGGTCGCACGAAATAAAGAGAGATATGGCGATCTTCGTGTCGGAATGCATGGCCTATCAGCAGATGAAAGCTGAGCATCAGAGACTGGGTGGAGAGATGCAGAACCTTGCCATTCTAGAATGGAAATGGGATCACATCACTATAAACTTTGTTGTTGCCCTGCCGAAGATGCCATAGGAGAACGATGTCGTCTGGGTTATTATTGATCGATTAACCAAGTCAGCGTACTTTATTGTCATTAAAGTCACTTGAAGCATCGATCGCCTTGCTCAGATCTATCTTGATGAAATAGTTTGGCTGCGTGGGATATCGATATCCATCATCTCAGATCGGGATGGACGGTTCGTGTCATGCTTCTGGTGTAGTCTTCAGTTAGCAATGGGGACTAAGTTGAAGTTAACTCAGCTTACCATCCTCAAACCGATAGCCAAATATAACGGATGAACCAGATTCTCGAAGACATGTTACGCCTCTGTGCAATCGACTTGAAGTCAAGCTGGAACGTTCATCTACCATTGGCTGAATTTGCATATAACAATAGCTATTAGTCCAGCATCCAAATTGCACCGTGCGAAGCCTTATACGGCCGGAAGTGCAGATCACCCATTTGTTGGGATGAAGTCGGGGAACAGCAGATTCTTGGCCTGGAGCTGGTGAAACAGACCGTGGAGAAGGTCAAGCTCATTAAAAAAAGATTGAAGATTGCACAGAGTCGGCAGAAGAGCTACGTCGATACCCACCGACGATCCCTTGAAATATCTGAAGGGCAATCACGTATTTCTAAAAGTCACCCATATGTACAGAGTCACGAGATTTGGAGCTAAAAAAAGTTGAGCCCAAGATTTGTCAGACATTTCGAGATATTGAAGCGAGTCGCCCAGTAGCTTACCCGATCGTATTGCCGCCAACACTGTTGGATGTGCACAATGTCTTCTACGTCTCTCAGTTGCAAAAATACGTGCACGATCTGATCCATGTGGTATATTTTGGTCAGTTGAATCTGTAGGCAGACTTGTCATATGTAGAAGAGCCTATGCAAATCTTGGAGCGCAAGAAAAAACTACTTCAAAATCGTGCTATCCCTCTCGTCCGTATTCTCTGGAGAAACCATTCGGTCAAGGAATCGACCTGGGAGCGTGAATCAGAGATGAAGTAGAAATTTTCTTCATTGTTCTCTTAGAGGTAGGTTCTATTCTTAAGTTTCGAGGATGAAACTTTTTCTTAGTTGGTTATGGTGTAGTGTCTACATCGTACCCTATTTCTGTCCACGGGGTGCGCGAGAAAGGAACACTGTCGCTATCGATTTAGTCAGAACTGATAGATCAGGATCGATTAAAACGGTCGAACGGAAACGATTGAATTAAGATCATTTTCTTATTATGGAAAGGCTTCTTCAGAATCAAGTCCCATATTCAGCGGGTTGTGCCTCGAGGATAGACTCTGCTGCTGAGTCGGGAGAGACCTCTCGTTGCTCTGATTTTCATGCCGTACTTGCTTCTTTGGCTTTGGTTTTCTGAATGCGTTTTGTGAATATTTTTGATGGTTTTCATGGCTTGCGCTTTTGAACTCACATTTACATATCGAACTCCTTGAATAATATAGTATTCTAATCAGTTACTTGTACGATTTTAGGTAATCGCGTGGGCGACGACTAGCACAACCAACAAGTCTTCCACCTCGAACAAAAATCAAGGTGAGTGGCTGACCCTTCTCTTCTCGACCCCCTTCTTAGTTCAATCGATAACATTATTACGAATGAAATAATAGATGCAAGGGCACGGACACGTCTACCTATTTTATAAAACTGTATTGAACAAAAGATTGACTCATCAAATAAATTGATACCACGACAAGGCGAGACACGATGAAATAATTAAGTTCCTAAAAATGTAGGCCATGCTTTAGTAACTAAATTGTTCTAACACGGTCATGGACAACTTGTCGACAAGGTAAAAGTTTTTTCGAGCGGCATCCCGGGACCATGGGACCGTTTCGGCCTAGAAGGAAACACGATATAGCTGTACCGGATAATAGCACAAGTTAGGAGGACTTTCAGTTGGGCTCGCTACTTGCATTGAAAGGGCCCGACTAACAAAGCTATAAGTCCAGGATGTCTTGTGGTGTCATGGACCAATCACACATAAATTGCACATGCTATGCTAGCGATAACAATTGACATGGAAGAACATGGTAAGTCTCACATTGCACGACACTCTCTGTCGTGGGTAAGTTCTAGCATACTTTATATTATGTCTGTCATATGCTTGTCAGAAATTCATTAGGATCGTTAGAAAGATTCACAAACTAAGTTATATAAACTCTTCAACCAAATAAGAGCATGGAACTTAATTTGCCATGCACCAGTACAAAGTATAATGTACTGATCCTCGCTCTCCATAGGTACCCTGAACCAAGAAGGGCGTGCCACTTAAGCTCAAGGCGACGCAAGTACATTTGAAGCCTCGTCCGTGTGTTGAAGGCTTGTTTGATCCTTTTGAAGACGCCACATTCAGTCAAGAAGAAATGATGTCTCGACTCCCCACGATTCTAGGTCTTTGGAAATGTTTTATTTTAAATAAGGATGTAATGTATGGAACGACAATCTCAGCATTCATTTTATAATCGAGTCATGTTGTAGCCCCCACGACAATGATTGTAATGGATTCATGTAAATGATGTTTTATTATCAATGAAAACAAAAGTTTCTTCCATTTCAAATGTGTTGTTCAATTTTTCTACGTACTTTATTTGATGTTGTGTTTCGGATATCCTTATGACTATGCCTTGTGCGATCGCAACTTAGGTTCGCACGACATCACGCCCAGGGGACGATTATCGATTCTTCAGAATCGGGGTGTGACAGTACACCCTATATATACTTGACACTAATATATATATATAAATTATTTTATGCCATGAACTTATCTCTTATTGATTTTCATGCATACCATGATATAGTTCCTATTTGATTTCTGATATGTCATGACATGTTTTCTTATTGATTTTGCCTACATGCCATGATATGTATTGCCATGCCTTTCCAGATTTTATTGTCCAGTACATTTGTTGTCTAGCCGAATATTGATTGATAGTTGCCTGTCATGGCGTACTCATGATTACCGTACATGTCCAGATTAATTTAGTGGCTCGTAGTAGCGCACTTCTGTATTGATTTCCTAATTGACTTCTAGATTGAGATTGAATGTATATTCTTTATTGACACCGTGGATATAGCTTGTTAAATGTTTAATCTATTACATCTTGGTACTGAACAATCGTATGAGTATTGTTCTATTTATCACGTGAAGTTAGAACTTACGAATTACTTGTACATAAAATACGTCATTTTAAGAAATTCTTGAGTGTCCACGACTTGAGAATTTGACATGAATAAGATAAGGTAAATGACTAGTAAATTCAAGTAGATCATTTTAAAAGAAAATTTGCACTACCAACCCCGAGCTCCAAGGGCCCCATGAGGTATGGCTCAACCTGCTAGGCAAGGGCTCTATGACCTACCAAAGTTTGTGCATATTGATACACGATTGAGTCACATGTCGTTCCGGGTTGCGGCACAGTCAGTTATAAACTTTATATGTTACTTTCAGTCATATGTCGTACCGGGTTACAGCGTAGTCTGTTAAATATTTTCTTTTACAAGTAGATGATATGGTTGTTCATGTTATAAGGTTAAGACACTTTCATCTACCAGTAGTCTTGTTGGACAATAGACGTATACTCGTACCCCTGGACATTCGGGTATCTGCAGTCAGGTAGTTACAAAGATCCTCAACTTGCATACTAGTAATTAGGATTGTGATAACCCTAGCTAGTTAATGATAGAAAGCCGTAGGCAATGATTGACCGTGTACTTTTGATTGTATATTACTTTATATGCTCTTTGTGTCGTTGAGTGGCCAGAGGCTAATTTCTGCTCGGAAAAAGATTTGCAACTCCGGTCCTTGTTTGGTTTAAGGTTTGTGGCTCTGACTTCGAGTAGTTCCTAAGTCCCTTATTGCTCATCGGCTTATTCTGTTCTATAGCTATATTGTTCAGTATTTCCATTCAGTCATTTATATTCTCGAGATATGTGCAATGGTACCGTACTAGTCTCGATCCGTATTTATTTATTTTTGTCATTATGTTGTTGTATTGTTGTTGAACTTTGTCGTTCACCTCGAGCTTTCCTTGTGGTACTTGCTATTTGGGGTCTGACCCTACTAGTTTTGCATGTCCAGGATTCATAGTTGATCTCGAGGATCTACCATCTTCTTCTCCGGACGGTTCGCACTCAGAGGACCGACACGGATTAGCGAGTGGGTTACCTTTATCTTCCACTTTATCTTATACTTTAATTTTGTGGTGTATTAGCCAAGGACATGTGTTAGTCCTTGCATCTGGATTTTGTTCCTGTAACACCCAGTTTTCTGAATGAGGGTAATTTTGAAATTTTGTGTTTTTAATTATTTAATTATGATATTTAAATAATAATATAATTTTTGGTGATTTTTAACCACTTTAAAACTATTTAAAACCATGACTTATAATTTTGGTGTTTTGCTAGTGTAACCCTAGAGACAGTTTGACCTAGAGCCTAGCCATATGATTTGGGTGTTTTATTTATCATTTTTAAATTGAGAGTATTTTGGTCATTTTGAAATTATTTCAATTTAATAGGATTTATTATTTATTAGAATTTATTGGAATGTATGTGAATTTATTATTAATTAAATAATTGCTTGGTGTCTTGTTAGTCTTTAACCTAGAATGGACCTAACCTAGAAGCCTAGACTTAACCCATGGGCTAAGTTAGAATGGTTAACTTAAGTTGTGGCTAGAAAATATCTAGTTAGGATCTAAATCGGAGTTTTAGTTAGTGAGACTTGATTTATTGAAATGGGCCTATGAAATGTTGAACTTGATTAGCCTAGAGAAAGCCCAAAGCCCATGACTTGAAACCCTAACCCTAATTTCATTCATTATGACCAGCCACCTAGGGCTATTCCCCTTATAAATAATCTCCTCGTTGATTGTTCTTGCCTCTTTTATGATATTTCAACAAATTGAAGAAAAAGGTAATGTCATTTCTTCCCCAATCCCTAGATTCTTCATTTTTAATCCTTTTTTACTCTAGTCTTTTGCATATGATCCTAATCTAGCCCTATTTTGTATTCATAGAGAGAAATCTTAGTTTTGTAACAATTTGGAGCATTGAGCTAGCAAGGAGGGATTCTCATTTTGGGTATTTTCTTGAGGAAGAACAACCAATAGGTAAACCCTCACAATCACCATTAGATTTCGATTTCTTTGCATGAGTGCACAGCCCTAGGAGTCTCCTAGCTGCTAGCATAGGTTTGGTGTCGAGTCGTGTCCATTTGGTGTCCGTATCAGACACGTTTCATAGTGTACGTGTAGGTGTTTGATAGAATGCCTCTTAGAATTTTATTTTTGATTTTTGTAAAACTAATTGCATGGAATTGTAGATCTATGTGTGTATAATATATTTCATGAAGACTGAAAATATCTTGGTATCGTTTTTGTGTCAAATTTGGTGTTGGACACGCTGCACGGGGCTCGGCTAAGTGCCCTGCTGCCCGTGTCCTATTTCTCACTGGACACGCTACCTCTTGACACCAAAATTGGTGTGGACACTCCTTGGGTGACTGACACGAGGCCCATAAAATTTCTTGGGATATCATGGTGTGGTTCGGGAGAAATCTGAGCCACACGGATTCGATATTGTCGCACACTGTCAGCAGACACGCACAGACACGCACAAACACGCGCATTTTGACACGACACGGCGACACTTCGTGAGGGTGCAGGGTGACACATAGGTAGCCCTACCCTAGGCGAACCTCTGTGCACAAGTACGAGATACATGTCGCCTTGTGTCGAGAGCACGAAGGCTCGATACGGCCCGACCGCACTATGTGTTCCAGTCTGCACGTTTGGGTTCGAATGGGTTTTGGGACACTTTGTGTCCTATTTTTGGACACGAGATGAATTGGTAGACACGTGCACATACTCTAGCATCATTACCAACCTTCTAATTTGTGTATTAGTTGTTATTTATTTCGAGATTATGAATTTCCCCCATAATCCTGATACTTTACTGATTCACTGGAAATCTGAGAATTCGAAAATGATTAACCTGACTTTGTGTGTTTAATTTGTGATGTGTACACCTAAATTATATCAAGGATTTTCCTACATGCGAAGGGTTTTGATTGGCATGAGAATTCAGTTTTTAAATTTGCTTTTAGCCTTCGAAAACCCTTTTTTTTAACTGTTAAACTGTTTGGATCTGAGAATTCGATTATAAGGTAACTGTTGATTTGTGTGTTCAATTCAATGAGGATTTCACCTGTACACATCTGGAATTAGCTAACATGTTAAGGTTTGTGATTAGCATAGGAAATGAGTTCGAATTGGCATTTTGGGTTTTTGATATAAACTGTCAACTGATACACTTTGGTCTGAAACCTGAGAATTATGCACACTATTATTTATACACATCTGTAGTTAGTTTAGAATGTTAAAGGATTTAGTTCATAATTGCATTAGGTTTTATTGGCAATAAACTATTAACTGAATACACTTTGCACTGATTTTTGACACACTCCCTATCTATTGATCCCTGTACACTAAATGTTTACACACACACACACATATGTTTACTCCTATCTACACACACACATAGGTGGAAACCTGAGAACTCTAATGTACACACACATTTGACACTTTTCAGTTTTTTTTAGAACTGAAACTCCTAAGTATCACACAAATTTCAGTTTCTATACACACACACACACATCACATTAACCCCCTTTACAATTGCACTATCATATTTAAACACACACAAAACTGAGAACTTAATGGGTTTTCCTGTTAACCTAGGAGTCTAAAATCTGAGACATGTAGTCCATACACACACACATGTTTAGTCACCCATACACTTCACTGTCACCAATCTGAGTTTGTACACACATTGGTATGTACACAAGCCTATGACACTAATCTCACATTGACACATTTATACACATCTATGCACTATTCCTAATACCATATATGTTAACCCTTAACCTTGTTATTGAATGTTAGTTTAAACTTAGTTTTATGAAAATATGTAAACTGTGTGCATGTTAGAAATGTTAGTTCACTAGGTTCAGTTGTGGTACATGCTAGCTGTGTATGTATATATGCATATTCCTTTCCTATTGGCAAGCCAAATTTAGTTTTCAATATAGAGGAATGTACATGTGTTAAAGGTAACCCTTAACCCCCTTAAATTGAATTGTTGGTTAAATTCAAGTTAGATAACATAAGTACTATATGCATGTTGCTACACTAGTTGAATGCTAGTTAATTTTAGATTTCATATATGTAAACCACCAAGCCATGTAACCCTTTCTAAATGATTGTCATGATGTATATAGATAATTGTAGGATATAGATGCATGTTAGTTATAACTTAGCTAGTCTATCCCCTTCCATGTACACCTCCTTGTTCACACACACACATAGCTTACATGCTAGCTTCCTTTCTCTTATATATAAGATTGAATATATGCATGAATGTGATGGCTTGATGTGTTGGCTTGCATAGCCCTTGGTTGGTATGTGCTTGCTAGGGTAGACTGGTTAGGCTTAGTGAGACTTATTAAACTTGTTTGGGCTAGGACTTGACCTAGTTTGACTAGTGTGGTTGACTAGAGTTGACCAAGTGTTGACTATAGTCTAGTGTGACCTAGACAGTATGCAGATGCATTGTACATTTTATCTATCATCTCCTGTATATGTCTTGACTTGTGTTGCTCTAAATAGGAGTCAGATACCTCATCTCGGACAGTATATTCTCACAGATATTCACAGCGCAGGCGAATACATTCTCTGATCATTTCATAACTTGCTTAGAATTATATTCCTGCTCTAGTTTACCTTATTTGTTGTTGTCACGATATTGTCACGGATTGGTACTATATGGATCCCTACATTGAGATGTTATCCCCCTTAGGAGCATTAGATACATCATGTCGTATATTTTATGTACATCATATATTCTTCGCTCTCATGTTATTCATGTTTCTCATGTGCTTCATGCTCGTTCATGCTCGCTCGTGTACTCTCATGTGCTCTCATGTTCGGTCATGTTTCTCGTGTATTTCATTTATAACCTACACTTCATGTGTACCTTTCATGGGCCTTCATGTGGAATTCATGTGCACTCAATTTTTGAGCCCTCATGTATACTTCATGTACACCCATCTATGGGCTTTCATATGAAAATCATGTACGTAACATAACTTGTCTGGATCCTTGTGTATTGATCGGGATATAGGGGAGTATAAATAGTCATATGAACAATTCCAAAATAGTATATCCATGTGCGCCTCTTTAGTATATTCATGTGTAAATTCAGTCGTTCACATGTCGACTTTGTACTCTAAATCACTAGTCACTGGTAGCTCTCTACTTATAGTAGATATTTCTATTACAGTTCTCTCTCTATTTATATTATGTACTTTCTTTCAGTTTCATGTATCGTACTCTCTTGTATGTTTATATTTTCTAACCTGTTATGATCTGCGTAAGATGTATTGTGCTCGCTCCCGTCCTGACTAGACCTGTTAAAAATTTTACAGAGGATGATGAGGAACCCTGCACCCCTTACTATGGAGTTTGCCTAGATGACACTCGCGACCTGGACCCCTGCGGAGGTTCGGACAGCTGCTGAGGATGATACCCATATTTAGCATAGATAGTCTAGACTGTTCTTCTTTTCATGATAGTTGTTGTCTTTGATTTCAGAGTTGTATTATTATAGAGATGTTGAGACTTGCGTTTGTTAACTTGATTTATTCATTTCTGTTGTACCTCAGTTTTGAAGATTTTCCTTATCTATTCCATCGTGCTATGTTCTACCTTTAGATTGTGATTGAGTTGTACCTTCTGTGATTGGCCTCCTTTGGGAGAGTATTTTATATTATGTTAGTTATAGTTCATGACCTAGAACAGCGTTCTACAGCCGACACTGCGGCGTAGGCTGGGCGTTGTTACGTACTCGTACCCTCACGGTGGGTGCGAGTCGTGACAGTTCCCTCCGTCTTGTACGATGTGGATGTATATTCTGGACAGCTGCTAGTTGTACATTTACGTACCTTTTGTATAGTCAGTTGATATATCTTTCTATTATGTCAGCTCTCATGATTATGTATGCATTTATGTTTGGGATGCCTTACCCATCTCATATGTGTTTTACTCTTTATTGCTTCTTATGTTGATTGGATTGAGATAGGATTTGTTCGACCATAGGAGTCGTCAGTAGCATGCTAGAGTCCTCCCACTTGTCTTCTAGACGGTCGTGATCGTAGATTGGGGTACTGGCTTACTCTGATATATGTAGCTGGCTTTGTTTTGCCCTCCAATCTCTATTATTTTGGTTTTGGTGCATGACAGGGATTTTTGGTGTCCCATGCAGTTCTGTCTTCAGACTTGTGGGGGATTCATCTTGTTAGTATCTCAATCGTATATCTTTATTTAATCTCATTTTGCTTATCGCATCATCTTGTTTTCTTTGACTTGTGAACATGCTTGATATATTTTTGCTCTATCCTTCAGGGACACCCTACCTTCTCATCTTATTCTTTCGAGGATTTCATTGCTCGGTCTTCTCCCATAGTTAAGAGCAGCATCCTCGATGCATGGGTAGAGAGAGTTTGTTATCATGGAGCAGATGTTGGCTGAGGGTAGTCAGATTATTGGTAAGCTTCTGAGGTGTTCCTTTAGTCATTCTTATTCTTGGATTTTGTCGACGGCCTTGTATTCCACTTATACCCGGAATGCGATGGTCGACTCGACATATTCAGCAGTGAAGGCGAGTTTCTCGTACTACTCTTCTGCCTCCATATCTCGTGATACGCGATATCTATCATGTATCCTGACTACGTAGGTGCATCCTGGACTATTTTTATCTCTTTGACTGAGTCGTTGGTACCGACTTACTTCGAGACTTGACCCTTGTCCACTTTGTGAGTCAGTATAGGCAAGCTAGGACGAATCCCTAACTCAGGGGTATATTACTCTATATGCCTCCTAGTTATCATCCTTTTGCATTATATATGTATGTATTTATTATTTTCTGTATTTATTTAAATTCTGTATCTCAAATATCACTTATACAGGAGATATTTTCTTTTGATGACTTATGATTTTACATTGTTTTAGCATGTGTATTTTTGCTCTACTAGCTTTAGGAAATTCCGAGGACAAAATTTTTCTAAGTTGTGGAGAGTTGTGAGACTCGCCTCACAGTATCGATATTTACATACGGATACGTATTTTGTATTGTATTTCGTATTTTCTTGGTTTTTGGAACGTTTTAAAATTTTGCCAAATTGTAGATTTTCTTCTAGACCGGCATACCGCCAGTATACTGGTATATACCGACGGCATACCGTCCGGACATATTTTCTATATTTTAGATATTTTTGATTTCAGATATTTTAGTGAATAGTATTTTCGATATTTTCGTGAATAGTGTTTTGAATATTTTGATGAATAGTATTTAAATATTTTTGTGAATAGTGTAGATGCATCATATTATCCATTGGACAATTGGTTTTCTTTCAATGGATGAAATTGACTTAGATTGTGACAAGGATCACGATCCAACGGTCACGATTAATTCCCCCTTCTATATATGCCCATTAAGTTTCTCTCTCCTCTCTTTTTTCTTTCCTTCTTTATTTTCCTCTTCACTCTCCTTCTTCTTCCTCAAGCTTAGGAAAGCTTGGCCTTGAGGCCTAGAGTGTAGTTTCGGGACTCCTCTTGGTGGTGGAGTGGAAGATTATGCTTGGTTGCTAAAACCTAGGCAAGTACATCTTACTCAAAAGTGATATGACCATGTTGTATTTTTGGTTTACCATAGAAACAAAAATTTTATTGTTCTATAATATGCTTTTCTAAATTGTTAACATCTTTAATATATAGCACGTTTGGTTTTGATCGATGGTATTGCGTAGATCTGAGATTCTCGATAGTATTTTCGAGTATTTTGAGTTATTCGTCTTTAAATTTTCAAAATCAATAAAAACTAATGGTTTCATGTTGTAGAAAATTTAATTCTATGCAATTTTGACTTTTGAAAATCTGAATTTTAATTTAAAATGAAGTTTTTATGGCCGAAACAAGTTTGGCAAATTCTGGAATTTCGTTGATATTTAGAAAAATAGAATTCCGACGGAATACCAATGTATACCGTCGGAATACCGATTTTCTGTCCAAAAACTTACTGTCTTTTGGCCGAAATACAGACGATATACCGCAGTATACCGCTGATATACCGAATTTGGCTGTTTTAGGTTGTTTTTGTCCGTTTTTGATATTTTCTTCGACTGTAATGAACTCTTAACATGATTAGATAACCTTGTATAGTTAGAGAATGATTGTACACCCTACATATACTTGACACTAATATATGTACATAAAGTATCTTATGCCATGTACTTATCTCTTATTGATTTTCCTACATACCATGATATAGTTCCTATTTGATTTTCAGATATGTCGTGATATGTTTTCTTATTGATTTCCCCTACATGCCATGATATGTATTACCATTCCTTTCTAGATTTTATTGTCCATTACATTTATTGTCTAGCTGTATATTGATTGATAGTAGCATGTCATGGCGTACTCATGATTACCGTATATGTCCAGAATGATTTAGTGTTCGTAGTAGCGCACTCCTGTATTGAATTCCTGATTGACTTCTAGATTGAGATTGAATGCATGTTCTTTATTGACATCGTGGATATATCTTGTTAAATGTTTAATCTATTGCATCTTGGCACTGGATACTCATACATAACACACGTCATTTTTGGAAAATCTTGAGTGTCCATAACTTGAGAATTTGACATGAATATGATAAGATAAATGACTAGTAAATTCAAGTAGATCATTATAGGAGAAAATTCGCACTACCAACCCCAAGCTCCAAGGGCCCCATAAGGCATGGCTCAACCCTGCTAGGCAAGGGCTCCATGACCTATCAAGTTTGTGCGTATTGATAAACGATCGAGTCACATGTCGTGCCGAGTTGCGGCACAGTCAGTTATATACTTTATATGTTACTTTCAGTCATATGTCATACCGAATTGCGATGCAGTCAGTTATATGTTTTCTTTTACAAGTATATGATATGGTTGTTCATGTTTTAAGTTCAAGACACTTTTATCTGTTAGCAGTCTTGTTGGGCAATAGATGTATACTCGTACCCCTGGACATCCGTGTATCTGCAGTCAGGTAGTTGTGAAGATCCTCAACTTGCATACAAGTAATTAGGATTGTGATAACCCTAGCTAGTTAATGATAGAAAGCCGTAGACAATGATTGGCCGTGCACTTTTGATTGTGTGTTACTTTATATGCTCTTTGTGTCGTTGAGTGGCCAGAGGATAAGTTCTGCTCGAAAAAAGATTTGCAAACCCGATCCTTGTTTGGTTTAAGGGTGGTGGCTCCGACTTCGAGTAGTTCCTAAGTCCCTTATTGCTCATCGGCTTATTCTCTTCCATAGCTATATTATTCAGTATTTCCAATCAGTCATTTATATTCTCGAGACATGTGCATTGGTACCGCACTAGTCTCGACCCGTATTTATTTATTTCTGTCATTATGTTGTTTTATTGTTGTTGGACTTTGTCGTTCACCTCGAGCTTTCCTTGTGGTACTTGCTATTTGGGGTCTGACCCCACTAGTTTTGCACGGCCAGGTTCCATAGTTGATCAAAATGATCTAGCGTCTTCTTCTCCGGATGGTTCGCACTCAGAGGACCGACATGGATTAGCGAGTGGGTTACCTTTATCTTCTACTTTATCTGGTACTTTTATTTTGTGGTTTATTAGCTAAGGACATGTATTAGTCCTTGTATCTGGGTTTTGTTCCCTCCGTCTTATACGACGTGGATGTATATTCTGGACAGCTGCAAGTTGTACATTTATGTACCTTTTGTATAGTCAGTTGATATATCTTTCTATTATGTCAGCTCTCATGATTATGTATGCATTTGTGTTTGGGACGCCTTACCCATCTCATATGTGATTTTCTCTTTATTGCTTCTTATGTTGATTGGATTGAGATAGGATTTGTTCGACTATAGGAGTTGTCAGTGGCATGCTAGAGTCCTTCCAATTGTCTTCTAGATAGTCGTGATCGTGGATTGGGGTACTGGCGTACTCTGATATACATAGATGGCTTTTTTCTGCCCCTGATCTCCATTATTTTAGTTCTGGGACGTGACATCCATCAAAGATGGAACCTCATCCCCACCAATGATTTGAGACCGTACATAGTTTGCATCAGGATGGAGAGAGCAAGATACGCCATGACATAGAGTTGCTGACGATGATTTCTTCCCTCGTTGATATCCATCGTTAGAGGTAACATACGATCAACCTCTAAGTGCCTTAAAGGCATGGAATTGGTCCTTATATGATTTATCTCCTTGATCATCTCGATAGATGCCAACACCGAGTCATAGATATAAGATAGACTGCGGTTGCCATCAAACACATTCGCAAGGACTTTCCATAACTCTTTCACCGAATCCATGTTCAGAACCATGTCCTCCATTGATGGTTCTATCAAATTCATCAACTGTGTGAACAGTCGACTGTCATCAGTCTCCTACTACTCATATGTGGGATCACTCGCTGCTGGGCTTTCCAGTCAGATGTCTTGACAACCGCATTCTCGACCTTCTTGTGCCATGTCGAGTAACCATCTGGTCAATCCAACTATCTATCGACAAGTCGAACCGATAAAATTATCATGCCAGTGCCCGGTGTCCACACCACTGTATTTTTGGCACTGGGTTAGTAGAACTGTTATTCATCTCAGTATTCATCATCCTTTTTTTTTATTAGATTGTCGTTTGGTAGTCCCGACCCGATAATCGCATCAACTATGCCAATGCGTGATCAATATAGTCAAAGCCGGCATGCGCAAGGTACGCAGGGATTTAAGGTGGATCACACAAGCCAGGACATAGAAGCAACCCAGGTTACTTTATGTTAGATCCTGATGCGGATACCGGGTCAGGAGCAGAGATCAATACAAACCCAGATCTGCTCTTTGTTAACACCTGATACCCTCGTCAAGATTCAGAGGTTCATGTAAACAAACCATTGTCTACCCTCTGATGATCCCGATGTTGGGGGGCAGGAGGCGACGGTGGGAGGGTGGGGTTGCTACTTGGGCGGGGACATGGGGGTATAGTAGCAGAGGGGACTGCTCTTGGGGGGGCGAGCAGAGCATTTTTTTAATGGTATGGTTATGATACCATGTAAGATGGAATAATAGGATGATTTATTAAAAAAGAGGGATTACATATATATATAGGAGATGGCTAGCCTCCTCCATATTCTCTACCTGACGTGGGACTAAATAACATAACACATAACCGATACTCAACAATCAACAACGCATAAGACAATGTTGAAGCTTCTGAGCTGGGGGGGTCATTTTGCAGTCACCCTAGATTTCGTGAGAGGGTGATCAAAGAACCAATTCAATGGATCAACAAAGCTAGCAAATATCTATACTAGCTAGCGAGCTCTTTTAGGGACTCCCCTTCTTTACTGAGTAGGGTTTCCGGATGCGAGGCCGATGCGATTATTAATAGGGCATGACATTACCGTACTAGTAGTGGAGTGGCTTGAATCAAATTGTTTGTTTAGAGAGGATGTAGCAATAACCAAAGCTGACTGCAGGGCCGGTCCAAGAATTCTCGGAGAATAGGACAATGTTTGAAAGTGAAGCATCTTGAATGGATAAATAAAAAATGGTTTTCCTAAACGAATTTTATGATTTTTTTTTCTGATACCAATTTTAAGTAGGTGTAGACCCTCTTTGGATGACTTTCCTAGAAAAGTTATTACTACGACTTAAATGGCTGTAGAGTCTGTTTGGATATTTCCATCTCTTCCACCAATCTGAGCCATCCCAGACTATACGTATTATAAACTCAAGATGCTGCAAAGGCCTTTTTTAGTAATTACCCGAATAAAACTGCTATTATACGTGAATGTTTTCGTATATTTCATAATCGCATAATACTTGCGTACTTTTGGAAGATTCTAATTAGTATATAAATTTTAAGCATGTGGAGTTTTAAATGTGTTTCATATGAATTATTTAAAAAAATTGAGACATGAAACATGGTGGGAATATATTTAATTAACCAAATTTGGCAACCTGTTTAGGAATATGAAGTTCATATGCTCAATATTTATATTTGACGAATATTTGACCAATTTTTTAACGGTGCCAATTTATACTCGTACTTTTGTCGACTTGTTTTGTTTGCCCAAATACTAACAAGAGTATAGGCAACTGTCTTAGAGTAGTGCATTAAACTACATGATAGGAGGGACCCATAATCATTGACTAAGAGTAGGGATCATCATTTGGCCCGAAGTCCATGGGCATCCAAATAGCCCGTCCGGGCCGATGGGCCAAATTTCGATAGTGTTGGAGTGGGTGGGGTTCCCAACCTATGTGGAGAAGACCCCGGAGTGCGGCAAGCGCCGTCTGTGTGTCAGAGAAGCTCGGGATGGTGACGAGGCCATTCAGAGATGAAGAAGAAGCTCGGGAGCCACCATTTTACATTCTGGAACAGGAAAGGCAGAGTTCGGACCGAACTCTGCCCCCACACAGAGTTCTGGCCAAACTCTGCCTTTTGATTCCAAAACTGTGCTGATTGCCAAACACAGAGTTCTGGCCGAACTCTGTGTCGTCGGAGCTGAAGCAGTTTTCAGGGTGTTTAATCACCATTGGATCGTATCCTACGGTCCAAGTTTTGCTGCGGATTATGGGGTTTATATATGGTTATTCCTAACCCTAATCACAACACAACATTTAAGAACAAGAGAGAAAAAAGAGGCAAGAGTGCCATTGCAACTTTGGGAGAGAAGAAGGAGGATTGAAGGCCATTTTCGAAGGAGGATCTTGTTCGGGTAATATCTACTCGTCGTCTTTGTTCTTCGTAGCCTTGTAATCATTATTCTTGCTTCTAAGTGTTGTGGGGATCCGATTTGGATCGGAAGAAGTTTGTAAAGGGTTTACTCCTTTATTTCATTAGTGAAGGCTTCTCAGGGTTGGACTCCGATCGTCCCATGGTTTTTCCCGTAAGGGTTTTCCACGTCAAAAATTCTCTGTGTCTGCGTGGTTTGTTTTTTGTGTTTTTGGTTCGTGCGTTGTATTGCTCGGTTCTCTCACAGGTACTCTCTAGTCTGGGGAAAGGTTTTCGCATTTTTTTCCAACAAAGTGGTATCAAAGCCAGGTTCTGGAATTCAGAAGGGTGTCAGAAGTTGACAAAAAACTAGAGAGTAGAGATGGATGTGAAGCCGGTGCGCATGGTGAACCTGAATGGCACCAACTATCACTATTGGCGGAGCAAGATGAAAGATTTGCTGTTTGTCGAAAAGTTGCATCTGCCCGTATTTGCATCCGAGAAGCCCAGTGATAAATCCGAGGAGGACTGGAAATTCGAGTATATACAGGTATACAGATATATCAGGCAGTTCATTGACGAGAACGTGTACAACCACGTTGCCAATATTAAGCACGCGAAGACGTTATGGGATAAGCTGGAATCTTTGTACGCGAAGAAGACCGGGGTAAACAAGTTGTTCCTGATCCGGATGATGATGGGTCTGCGGTACAAAGATGGGACGTCTATTACGGATCACTTGAGTGATTTCCAGGGCATGGTTGACCAGCTATCTTTAATAGGAGTCAAGTTCAACGAAGAAGTTCAGGAACTATGGCTGCTATGTACATTGCCAGACTCGTGGGAGACCGTACGAGTATCTATGATCGCTTCTGCTCCAGAGGGCGTGGTCATTCTAGAGTTTGCCAAGAGTGGGGTGCTGAATGAAGAGATGCGGAGACGTTCTCAAGGTACTACATCCACATCCCACCACTCAGAGGCATTGGTTTCAGAGAGCCGCGGAAAGGGCAAAAACAGGAATCCAGGTGGTGGCAGAGACAAGAGCAGGGGGAAGTCCAAGGGTCGGTACGAGGACTCAGAGTGTTACCATTGTGGCAAGAAGGGCCACATCAAGCAGAACTGTTTCGCTTGGAAGAGAGAGAAAAAGGACAACAAGGGGAAGCAAGATGAGAACACTACAACGGTGGCCTCGATACATGGAGGCGATGTGATCGTCGTTGGTGATGAGGATATTACAAACCTCGCCTGCGATGATAATTCTTGGCTGGTGGACTCAGGAGCTTCGATGCATGTATCTCACAACTGCACTATTTGCCACTTACACAACAGGTGACTGTGGAGTGTTGAAGATGGACAATGGAGATGTGTCGAAGGCGGTTGCTATTGGAGATGTGCATTTGAGAACAAAGACGGGTGCAGTTCTTGTTCTCAAAGATGTTCGCCATGTTCCTGATATCCGTTTTAACCTGGTGTCGGTTGGAAGGTTGGATGACGAGGGATTCTTCAATCTCTTCGGGAATAGTCAGTGGAAGCTTTCCAAAGGTTCGATGGTGATTGCCAGAGGAAGCAAGAAGTTCGGTCTCTACTATATATAGGGGAGCACACAGGAAGTACAGGAGGTGAACACAGTCAATGATGCGTCTACCGAGTTGTGGCACAGGCTGCTCGGCCATATCAGCGAGAAGGGGATGAGCTACTTGGTGAACAGGAAGGTGATTCCAGGGCTCAAGTCTACAAAATTGGAGAAGTGCACGCACTGCTTAGCTGGGAAGCAAAATAGGGTGTCTTTCCAAAGTCACCCAAGCAAAATAGGGTGTCAGAACAAACTTGCCAGGCAGTTATTGGGGTGAGTCTCTTCTCACAGCTGCTTATGTTATTAATTTATCTTCTAGTGCTCCTTTGCAGGGTGATGTACCTGACAAAGTATGGTACGGCAAAGAGCCGTCATACAATCACCTACGAGTGTTTGGCTGTAAGGCCTTCGTGCATGTACCGAAGGACGAGAGAACCAAACTTGAGCCGAAGACGAGACGATGCGTCTTTGTCGGCTACGGTCGGGATGAGTTTGGCTATAGACTCTACGTCCCGGTGGGAAGAAAGCTCTACAGAAGCAGGGACGTGGTATTCGTCGAGGATCAGACCATGACCAACACTCAGGATTCCAATACGCCTTCTGAGGCAGAGGAATTGCCTGAGTTAGAGTCATTTCGCTTCGAGCAGTTTCTAGAGGACATCGCAGAGGATCAAATTATGGGGGAGCCAGTACATGGAGTTGCTCCCAACCTTGATCATCAGCCTACTGATGGTGGTCAGGGTGTCTCTCAGAAGGATGTGCATGCAGGGGAGGCAGTTCATGAAGAGAAGGAGGCTGTTGGTATACAGCCAGCACCAGTAGCTCCACTAAGAAGGAGCAAAGAGAGCGTCGACCATCTACGATATACTCACCGGGTGAGTATGTACTATTGACTGACGGGAGAGAGCCTGAAAGTTTTGTAGAGGCTATGGAAGACGAACACAGGCAGGAGTGGATAGAGGCTATGCGGGAGGAGATGAGTTCCTTACATGCCAATTCCACTTATGAGCTGGTGCGATTGCCAAAGGGCAAGAAGGCTTTGAAGAATCGATGGGTGTTCAGAGTGAAGCAGACGGATGATGCTACTCGCCCTCGATATAAAGCGAGGCTGGTAATTAAAGGCTACGGTCAGCGGAAAGACGTAGATTATGATGAGATTTTTTTGCCTGTCGTCAAGCATTCGTCTATTCGGGTGGTACTAGCATTGGCAGCCAGTCTCGACTTGGAGGTCGAGCAGATGGACGTGAAGACGACATTCCTCCACGGTGATCTTAAGGAGGAGTTATACATGGAGCAGCCAGAGGGATTCTGTGAGAAAGGCAAGTCACATTTGGTCTGTCGGTTGAGGAAGAGCTTGTATGGTCTGAAGCAGGCTCCGAGGCAGTGGTACAGGAAGTTCGAGTCGTTTATGGGGGAGCAGGGTTATGCACGGACGACGTAGGATCACTGTATATTTGTGAGGTATTTTGCCGAGGATGAATTTATTATTTTATTGCTCTATGTTGATGATATGCTATTAGTGGGTCGGAATGCCACTAGGATAGCGGAGTTGAAGCGCCAACTGGGCGCGGCCTTCTCTATGAAGGATTTGGGCACAACGAAGACTATTCTTGGGATGGAGATCAGCCGAGACAGAGACTCCAAGCTGCTACATTTATCCCAAAAGAAGTACATTCATCGGGTACTTCAGTGTTTCGGTATGGACGGGTCGAAGAAAGTGAGTTGCCCCCTTGCGGCTCACTTTAAGTTCACTGAGGAGCAATGTCCATCTACCGAGGACGAAAAGGAAGATATGGAGCGGGTTCCATATGCTTCAGCTATGGGGAGCCTTATATATAATATGGTGTATACGAGGCCAGATATTGCTCATGCAGTTGGCACAGTTAGCAAGTATCTTTCAAATCCTGAAAGGGTACATTGGAGTGCGGTCAAGTGGATTCTACGATATCTTCAGGGCACTGCCGATTGGAGAATTTCTTTTGGTAGTGGCGAGCTGAAGCTGGTTGGGTATACCGACGCTGATATGGCTGGAGATGTAGACACGAGACGATCGACTTTGGGCTATGTGATGATGTTTACCGGAGGAGCGGTATCGTGACAGTCGCGGTTGCAGAAGTGTGTTGCCTTATCGACGACGGAGGTGGAATACATTGCGATGACAGAGGCTTGCAAGGAGCTGTTGTGGATGAAGAAGCTGTTGCAAGAAATGGGGCTGAAGCAAGAGCAGTATACTTTGCTTTGCGACAGTCAGAGTGCTATTCTCCTTGTGAAGAACCAGACATTTTATAGTCGGTCCAAGCACATCGAGACTGGGTATCATTGGATACGAGATATGGTTGAGAAGAAGGACGCGACGCTTGAGAATGTTCATACTGATGACAATGGAGCGAACATGCTCACGAAGGTTCTACCGAGAGAAAAGTTTTAGTACTGCTGGCAGATCATCGGGATGACGACCTCCTCCACCTAGTTGTGAAGGGGAAGATTTATTGGAGTGGGTGGGGTTCCCAACCTATGTGGAGAAGACCCCAGCGTGCGGCGAGCATCGTCTGTGTGTCAGAGAAGCTCGGAGAGGTGACGAGGCCATTCGGGGACGAAGAAGAAGCTCGGGAGCCACCATTTTACATTCTGGAATAGGGGAGGCAGAGTTCGGGCCGAACTCTGCTCCCACACAGAGTTTTGGCCGAACTCTACCTTTTGGTTCCAGAACTGTGCTGATTGCCGAACACAGAGTTCTGGCCGAACTCTGTGTCGTCAGGGCTGAAGCGGTTTTCAGGGTGTTTAATCACCTTTGGATCGTATCCTACGGTCCAGGTTTTGCTGCGAATTAGGGGGTTTATACATGGTTATTCCTAACCCTAATCACAACCCAACATTGAAGAACAAGAGAGAGAAAAGAGGCAAGAGTGTCATTGCAACTTTGGGAGAGAAAAAGGAGGATTGAAGGCCATTTTCGAAGGAGGATCGTGTTCGGGTAATATCTACTCGTCGTCTTTGTTCTTCGTAGCCTTGTAATCATTTTCTTGCTTCTAAGTGTTGTGGGGATCCGATTTGGATCGGGAGAAATTTGTAGTGGGTGTACTCCTTTATTTCATTAGTGAAGGCTTCTCAGGGTTGGACTCCGATCGTCCCGTGGTTTTTTCCTAAAGGGTTTTCCACGTCAAAAATGTTCTGTGTCTGCGTGATTTGTTTTTGGTATTTTTGGTTCGTGCGTTGTATTGCTCGGTTCTCTCGCAGGTACTCTCTAGTCTGGGAAAAGGTTTTCGCGTTTCTTTTCCAACAGATGGAGCCCGGTCGTTAGGGTAGCCCGATCCGATCCATATTAGTATAGGGCTGGGCTTGGACTATACATCCGTCCGCCCGAGCCTGGCCCGAAGCCCGTCCATTACAAGCTTGGACTATGTGTCCGCCCGAGCCCGGCCTTAGCTTAGAAGGTGGCTACCCCCATATAGAAGATATATACTGACACAAACAAAAAATAAACCCCCTACAAATACATTATTTGTCAGATTCAGAGGTTTGAAACATCGAAAAGAATAATGTAAGGCCATTCAACCTACAAATTGATCACAGAGCTCACAGTTTAGCTCATTTGAGATACAGGCTCGCAGTAGAGCAACAACTTTCATTTACTACAGTCATACTAATGGCACCACAACCACAACCACATGAAAAGTAGCAGCAATGTCAATCCACTATTTATGCTATGCATGAAATACAAAAGCTTGTAAGCTTCTCAGGCCCAACAAATTTTTTTTATTTTCTTTTATTTTGTATTTTGAAAGAGTAAAACATACAAATTATCAATTTTTATAGAACTAGCCCGGCCCGATCCGACTTGGTCCGAAAAGTCCGACTCTTGTGGACGGGTTTGAGCTTCATAAATAATAATTAAGTCTGGTCCGAAAAAATATTAGGACAAAAAAATTCGATCCGAGTCCGGCCCAAACCTGTACTTTATAGACTTTGGCAGCCTGATCCGGCCCAATGCTGATCCCTAACTAAGAGCAAGGTTTGGAAAGAGACTTCCACGTATTGAGGATAAGCTCACAAAGGTCCAATAGCCGATAGATAGCTGATGTCACTAGCCTGAACAGAAAAGAACTCTCCATCGACTGGACCGAAAGGTTGGACTTCTTCGCATTCTCTTTTTGTTTTCTTCTCTCGTGAGAAAGAAACAAAATCTCCTCACGTTTTGTCTCTCAGATGAAAATGTCAAGGAAGTTGAAAGCATGTCCAAGTCTGATTTGTCTTCGTCTTGTTTCTTACACTAAAAGGATCAACAAATTAGTCCAAGTCTGATTTGTCTTCGTCTTGATTCTTACACTAAAAGGATCAACAAATTAGTTACACCAACTGCTGAGTCCATGTGTTGTTAAAGCTTCATTTTTTTTACCATAATTATTTCATACTATACATAATTATGCAGAATATATCAAAAATTGATTTGATTTGATAATCATTGTTTTCGTTTATGTATTTTTATAATTTCTATATATTGAAACCTCTAGTCGAATAAGACACCAATCTTTTTTATCAACTTATATAATATCATTAAAAAAATTATTTTCTTTAAAAAATAAAAATAAATACACTGATCATCCCACTATGTTTTATGAGTATTACATAGACTACTTCTATTTCAAAAATAATTACACTGACCACCCTTACTTTATATTTTAATAAAAAATACGGGTAGTTAGTGTTATAAGTTTCTATAAAAAATATAAATATAAACTACAGGTAAGGACTGACCTAAGTGAAGGGTTGGGGTGGGCACCAGCCCACCTCAAAAAAAAAATTCATATATAATTTATTTGTTGGATAATTTTTTGTGAGTCTGGCTTTATCTAGCCCACCCTAATCCACTCCAGCCCCACCCCAGCTCAGATTTCTGGTTCCGCCCTTGAATATAGGGATGGTCTGTGTAATTAGTTTCAAAGATGGAATGGATTTTATAATGTTTGTGTTTTTGCCATTGGACTAGGAAAGATAGTCCCACATCGGCTACACCAAATGGTGAGTATCTCAATATAATGCATTGCTTGTGTTGAGGTGTGCACATGAGGTGTGGTGGGGCACAAGTGTGTGCCATGTGAGAGTATTTTCCTAGAAGAAAAAAGGATTAATTCCAACAAGGATGCAAGTTAATTTTCGTTGTGAGGACTCGGACTCGGACACGGACTCCATGATGTCTCGTGCATGCACGGGAGTGTTCGGGGGGTAGGCGTGGACTGGCACACTTCTATGCTGATTGTGGGATGATCTAAAATATCAAACTCCATTTTTGAGTATTGGTATTTTAGTCCCACATCGGATAGGAGAAGAGGTGAAGTCTCAACTCCACTCTATAAATAGAGCTTCTTGGCCTCCTTTGAAAGATGCACCAAGAAGAGAGTTAAGGGAGTCTATAAAGTCCAGGAAGTCCGTTCAAGTCTCAAATATTGACTTACGAGCGTTCCAGAAGTTCTTCGTGAACTTGCTGGTTCCTGAGAGCAAATCGTGTTGGGGCGAATCTTGCTTTGAGCAAAGGTGATCTTAATCACCCCAGCAAGAACCCTTCTTCTTTCTTCTTTCTTCTCCTTCATCTGAGTTGTAACTCAGTTTTGTCCGTCTGCAACTGCGATTGCAAGAAAGAACGTGAGAGTGTTCCTCTTGGATCTCGAGAATAATCAGAAGGTGAACGTTTGTTGAACCTCTGATCTCAACATCGAGTCTACCATCTTTGATCAAGCCCCGGGACTAACAATCTCAAAGCAAGATCCTTGTAGATGGAGAACTCTCGTGCTTCTCTCATCGATACCAGCTTTAACAAGTTGGAGAAATTCGACGGAAAACATTTCCAAATCTGGAAGAGGAAGGTCAGCCTTAATCTTCAACTCGTGGATGTAAACCATGTGTTGATTGAGGATGAACCGACGATTCTAGAAGGAGGAACTGCCGATGCTATTGCTGCTGCACTTGTCAAGCAGAGCAAATGGAAGAGAGAAAACAGCATCTGTAAACTGCTGATTCTCAATTCTATAGAAGACTCTCTGACAGAGTCATATTCCAAGAAGGTGAAGGCCAAAGAGATCTGGGATTCTTTGGGTAAGCTATATGAAGATGATGAGAACAGGTCCAAAATTTTCATCGTCGAGAAGTACCACAAGTGGCTCTTCGAAGACGAGATGGCGATGCTACCTCAAGTAAAGGAATTCCTGAAGTTGCGCCAGAAGTTAGATGACGAGAAGATGCCCCTCGTCGACAAGTTTATCGTTGAAGGGATAGTCACGAAACTTTCTGCTGGTTGGAGCAACTTCTATGCTAGAATGCATCGGAAGAAGCTGGATATTAGCTTGGAAGATCGTCTATAAGAGATCCACGTTAAGGACGAAATGCGATCTCAACAGAAGATGGACCCTCTGTCCAAATAACTGGCTAAGGCCAACATGGTACAGACAAAAGACTTCAAAAGGAAGCAGGTGGCTTCTCATCACAAGAAGAAGGACTCCACTAATCTGAAAGTGAAGGGTCCTTCGTTCAAGCAACAGAAGTCCAAGTCCCACGTGACTTGATTCAACTGTGGCAAGAAGGGCCACTATAAGAGTGAATGCAAATCCTAACCCAAACAAGCTGAGCAAGGTGAGCCTAGCAAGGTTTCCATGGTTTCTAACATTGTTGCTATGATTGCTCAGGTCACAGCTGTGGGGGCTGACTGTGACTGGTGGATAGACACTGGTGCGACCTGTCATGTCTGCTCTGGCAAGGAATGGTTTGTCACTTACCAGCCAACTTCTGAAAAAGTTATCATGTTGAACCAAGCCCAAGCTGAAGTTCTGGGGGTCGGAACTGTGGAGCTGAAATTGACATCCAGAAACACTCTGACGCTTCAAGGTGTGAAGCACGTTCCAGTGATTGCAAAGAACTTGATCTCTGAAAGCCTGTTTAGCAATACAGGCTTGAGGATGGGCAACAATGCTGGCTAAATGGTGATGTCCAAGGAGGGAACATACTTCGAAAATGCTTTTCAAACCGAAGGGATGTTCAAAATTTAGCTTGTAATCTATACAATCGCTCTTTCTGATTATTCTCTTGAGTTGTGGCATAATAGGCTAGGACATGTTCACTGTAAAAGAATTAACAAAATGTCCAGTCTATGACTTATCTCCAAATGTGGGGGTAAGATAGAGAAGTATGAAGTATGTGCTCAGACAAAGATCACAAGGAAACCCTTTCATCGGGTCAATCGAAGCACAGATCTTCTGGAGTTTGTGAACTCTAATATCTGTGACTTCAAGAAATTCTCTACAAAAGCTGGGATAAAGTATTTCATAACCTTCATCGATGACTTCTCAAAGTACGCATTCGTCTACTTGCTCAAGTCTAAAGACGAAGCATTCGAGAAGTTCAAGGAGTTCAGGGCCGAGGCTGAACGACAAACTGGACAACAACTCAAGAGGCTAAGAAGTGATCGAGATGGAGAGTATCGGTCTCATGAAGTCACATCATTCTGCAAAGAACATGGAATCATAAACGAGACTACTGCTCCATATTCTTCTCAATCTAACGGAGTAGCGGAGAGGAAGAACAGAACGTTGGCAGAAATGACGAACTCAATGCTGCTAATTGCGGGTCTTTCTAAATGCTACTGGGGAGAAGCTGCATTGACGGCCACTTTTATTTTAAATAGAGTGCCGTATGAAACTTCGGACGTAACTCCTCATGAACTCTGGTTCAAAGTCAGACCTAACTTGAATGTCATTCGAGTGTGGGGGTGTCTGGCCAATGTGAAGCTCCCAGATCTGAAGATTCAGAAGCTGGGGACAAGGACTATGAAGATGATCTTCTTGGGATATGCAGGGAAGAGTGATGCTTGAAGAATTCTGGATATTGAGTCAAATCATATCATCGAATCTCGCGATGCTAAAAATTTTGAAGAAAAGTTTGCAAGGCACAAGAACATTGTTCTAACGGACATTCCGGAGAATGATGAAGGTGCAAAGGAGACTGAGATCTTCAATGAGCCAGTTGTCCAAGATGAAGTTGTTGCTAAGAAGACAACGATTGAACCAGAACTCGCTGAGCCGTCGTCGAAGCGAGCGAGGAGGCCGAAGAGCTTCGGAGATGACTTCATCACCTATCATGTGGAAGCAGATTCGCTTACCTATGATGAGACGATGAAGACCAGAGATGCTATTTTCTGGAAGGAGGCGATAGACAATAAAAATGAATCAATCACCTCCAATAACACTTTGGTGTTGGTTGATCTACCTGAAGGAACAAAACCTATCGGATGCAAGTGGATCTTCAAGAAGAAGATGAAAGCTGATGGAACCATTGACAAGTTCAAGGCCAGGCTAGTGGCAAAGAAGTTTTCTCAGAAGCAGGGGATCGACTACTTTGACACGTATGCTCCAGTAGCCCGGATGACCACCATCAGAATGTTGATTGCTCTCACAGCGATACATAAGATGGTGATACATTAGATGGATGTAAAAATGATATTTCTGAATGGCGAGCTAACCGAAGAGATCTACATGCAACAGCCAGAAGGGTTTATCGTCAAAGGTCTTGAAGACAAAGTCTGCAAGTTGGTGAAATCTCTGTACGGTTTAACACAAGCTCCCAAAATATGGCATGAGAAGTTTGACAAAGTTATAAGGTCAAATGGCTACAGGGTCAGTGAAATAGACAAGTGTGTCTATACAAAGTTTGCTGACGGAAGAGGAGTCATCGTTTGTCTATACGTGGACGACATGCTAATACTAGGTACGGATATAAGCTGTGTCACGGAGACAAAGAAGTTCCTCTCGACAAAGTTCAGTATGAAGGACTTGGGGGATGTTGATGTTATATTGGGACTCAAGATCATCCGGACAGACACTGGACTAGCGCTGTCACAGTCTCATTATGTTGAGAAGATGATCACTCGTTACGGATATCAGGATCTTCTAGGGATCGATACGACGTACAAGTGTGATCTAAAACTGAAGTCTAATTCAAGGAAAAGCGTCAGACAGCTGGAGTATGCAAGCGTAATCGGGAGTTTGATGTATGCTACTACTGCCACAAGGCCTGACATAGCTTTTGCTGTGGGAATACTGAGTCATTTCAAGAGCAACCTAGGCATTGGGCACTGGAAAGCTGTGAAACGGGTTATGAGATATCTCAAGAAGACTCAGACATATGCACTGCACTACAGCGGAGATCCGCCGGTAGTGGAAGGCTTCAGTGATGCCAGCTGGTGCTCAAAAGTGGAGAGCGAGAGGTCCACAGGTGGATATATTTTCATAATGGGTGGAGCTTTATATCATAGAAATCGAAGAAGTAGACTATGCTCTCGCGGTCATCCATGAAATCTGAGTTCTTTGCACTTGATACCGCAGCGGAGGAAGCAGAATGGCTTCGGGAGCTCATGTATGATCTTCCAGTGGTTGGGGTACAAATACCGGTGATACCGATATACTGTGACAACCAGGCGACTGCGGCGGTGGCATCAAATAACCTCTTCAACGGGAAGAAGAGAACTGTGCGGTTGAAGCACAGGGCAGAACACGATCTCATCAAGAGGGGTGTTATTGTAGTGATTGATGTTCGGAGTCAAGAGAACCTGGCGGATCCATTCACAAAGGGCCTCAAGCGCCAGCTGGTCGATGACACAGCTTTTAAAATAGGCTTGAAGGCATTCTGATATTGTGTTATTACATTCCTACCATAAAGTTATACGTTATTAGTTCAAAGAGAAATCTACTAGGCATCTAGCTTTTGGTTCAAGGGATGACTATTAACCAGAAGAATATCAGGAACGGTAGGTACTTGTTCTCTGCGGCATGGAGAGGTTACGGACCTACAACCACTGTTGTCTACTGTTGTTTTCTGCGGAAAACGGATCCTGTGGGAAGGTTGGCTTAAATGCCTTAATGAGTTCTCTGGCAGAGTGAATGCCTGGTGTGCTTTACAGGAAGCACGGTAGTGCAGTACTACAAGGAGTGTAACTCCATGCTACAGTGAGGTAACTTCACCATGAGGTTCCCAAATAGGGGTAATGCCTCGGCTTTACAAGCAAGTCACAGCGGAGTAGCACCGCAAATAGGCAGGTAGCCTAATACCGTATGATAATCGTAATAAAGAGAGGTAGACAGCACTACAAAGAGGATAATGTCCTCATGTTACAGTGGCATGACACCACGAAGAGGTACCAGGTAGGTAAAGCCTCGGCTTTGCGAGCCATGTCATAGCGGCGTAACACCGCACGGAAGCGCAAGACTTCATGCTGGGTAGTTTGGCACTACAAAGAGGCCTGTGACCTCATGCTATAGTAGTATGACACTACGATGAGGTACCCAGGTGGGGTAAAGCCTCGGCTTTAAGCCATGTCATAGCGTCGTAGCACCGCAAAGAAGCGCAATGCTTCATGCCATGACTCTTTATAAAGAACTCACCTATAGTGTATGGACAGAGATATCAGGTCGTCTCTTGAGGGTAAACTTGTAGACGCCTAAAAAAATTATACACTGAAACCAGGCTGGCACAAGGCCTTTAATGTGCAGCCATAAGCACAGTTGATGTCATTATGTGAGTAGAAAAAATTGCAGTTATGGTACAGAATTCAAGGCTTAGTCCATTCTTGTATCATGTTGTTATTTAACCTATGCGGAAAGATTCAAGTCGTAGCGACATATCTCCTAATACATGATGGACAGTCACTGTGGGAAACGCTCAACCCATATATTGAGATATGTGGGGGATTGTTGGTGTTTTTGCTTTTGGACTAGGAAAGATAGTCCCACATCAGCTACACCAAATGGTGAGTATCTCAATATAATGCATTGCTTGTGTTGAGGTATGCACATGAGGTATAGTGGGGCACAAGTGTGTGCCATGTGGGATTATTTTCCTAGAAGGAAAAAAGGATTAATTCCAACAAGGATGCAAGTTAATTTTTGTTGTGCGGACGCGGACTCGGACACGGACTCCATGATGTCTCGTGCATGCACGGGAGTGTTCGGTGGTAGGCGTGGACTGGCACACTTTCATGCTGATTGTGGGATGATCTAAAATATCAAACTCTATTTTTGAGTATTGGTATTTTAGTCCCACAATGATAGACAATACGCAGCGGAACATAATGCAGATATTTGAAGCAGCAGCAGACGGATTATAGAAGTATAAATTGAAACACAATGATAACAAAAAATAATTCTCTTTATTGATATTTTTGAACAGATTACAAGCTCTTATTTTCTCTTTGATACATGACATATGACTTACAATCTCTCAGAAGCTTTACAGATTACAATGATTATGTTCCATACATTACATCCATTTATATACATAACCAACTCTTTGCAACAGATGTTTATTTCTTGGCATCTCTTCTGATTTCTGGTTCCTGAGGATGAGGTTCGGACTATCGCTTCGGACTATACACCTCGATGCATCTACCCCTGTGTGCAGACTATTGATGGGTAAGTATATCAACATACTGGTGATTGTGAACAACGGCTACATCGTCTTAAACGATCACTTCATTTAGTGAGAAAATATTTCTTGTGATGTGACCTTGCTACTTTTACCTATGTTTATTTCAGGCGGTACAGAGTCAGATTACTTCTTTTGAAAACACTTTTGAAAACACTTTCGAAAAGCCACAGTTCGTTTCATTTCGAAGCATTCAACGGACAATTTATTTCATCTGAGGTGCGCAGCGTGTTTCATGAGCCATATCATTTCGTTAGGAACATATTGCATAATCATTCTTTGGGGCATAGCAATTTAATGATTTAGAACATATTCATTTGCCTAACATATCATTCATTCATTAGGGACAAGCAATATTTCATATGGGATAGATATTCATAAGAGCAGTTTATGATAAAAACGTAAAGCATTTACGGGCATCACTTATGCAGTGACTCTTACCCATAGCCGACTGTCTATTCCTACACAAGACAAGGATTAGCATAAATATAATATAACCATATTTGTTCTCTGGTCGTCTCTGCATTGTTAGCTCTTAGCAAAATCTTTACCGACTCATGCAACCCGATTGGCAGCTGTGACTCAAGGCTCAGCTATGCACAAGTACATGCACATACCAGTAGTTGTGACTCTCCGGGTCACCTCTGTACTGATATGCCCACATACTAGCAGCTATGGCTCAGGGTTCAGCTCTTCACCAATTCATGCTTATCTATATGATGGTCCATGGGTATCCCCATTATTAGAAGTTGGGACATTCTAGCCCATCTCACTAATAGGCTGATGTTACGCCCCGATCCCGTATGACCTATCGTCCTCGCTAAGGCGTGATGCCGTGTGAGCCTAGATTGTGCTCACGCATGGCAGGTTCTGTAATGTCCCACTCCGCACAGTGTATTATGCTGAGTCGTTGACTCGAAGAGTTTCGTTGACCCGAGGAATGCATATAGTAAGTTCGATGCAAGTGTTTAGTTGGCCCGAGGGAAAGCATTGAGTCGGTTCAAAGATTCTAAGAAATAAAATCAATATAACGCACAAGTTTGAGTCAAACGAATATCGATTTTAGTTGGTTTTGTGTACAGGTTATACGTTTACGCAGAAATATAAGAGGTTGGTATTTTCTCTTATTTACAACGGGATCCGTAAAACCAAATCGCCGCCTCGCAACGGACTGAGGCATAGGCACGGTAAGCCAAATCGGTTGGATAATTCAACGAAGCATGAAGCACTTGAGCGGCTAAGTCAGAAGAGTTGGTCGTGCAACAAAGTTATGAAATCGAGCCGCATCGGTTCTGCGAAATGAAAAGGCGTATCGGCTTAAGGTGGGGGGACTTTGACTCTTCTTTTCTACTTCTTCATGCCTAAGTAAAATACATTGTTGTATGCTAAATTAACCTATCGAGACCACGGACGTGGCTCGATCGAGAGATGAACATAGTGCGTGTCGAACACTAGATAGAACAATTGAAATAATACGTACATCAAATGTACGAGTCGCTATCGAACATTAAATATCGCAAAGGCGAGCGCCCTGGTGTGCAAGCCATAAGAACATAGGATAACTGTATGGACAAGTGCCTCAGCGCATGAGTCATTCGTGCCTTCGCGCATGAGTTAGAACGCTAGCACATTAAAAGACAATTGAGGCAAGTTCCCTAGTGCACGAGCCATGAACATTAAACACTAAGGCATAGAACATGAAAATACGGTATCGAGGCGTGCATCGCATGCACGACTCGAAGAATAGAAAATAATTATGTTAAAACGTACATACGTGCACGAGAATCATAAAAGATGGCTTCGTTGAGAAGAGAACAGTTGTGGCATGAATGTGACGGAACTGTCAAATATGGCACGGTGCCTTGAAAATGTTCTGGATCTTCGGATCGTTCGTTTGACGAATAATAAGTTGAGGCATGGTGCCATTGAACATTGAAACGAAGAAATGAAATCGTACAACAACCCAATACGGGAGGCATCGGGCTACCCAATTTGAGAAAATAAAAAGAAAAGAAAAGAGAAACAAGTTAGTCCATTCTGGCACGGATACGCCAACGACCTTCATATAGTTAAGGAACAGTGGACCGAAACTGCAGGAATAATAGATCCTACACACAGAGCACTTATAACATGACAGGAAAGAAATGAGGCGTATTCACCTTGTGTCGATGCAAGGACGAGTGCGTCGATGTTGGTAAGAATTCACAAAACAACACGAGATTACTATTGGTTGCTTGTTTTATTATACGAATCAAATAACATGCTTGTCATAATAACATGTTTTAATACTTTCGAATATGCCATGAACTGATCCTAAGGCAAGGATAGAAAGATCACTAAATTGTATGCTGCATGATTCAATATATCTACTTAATGTCGGTTTAGGTAAAGTGGGTCTTTGATCAGTACAGCGAGGACGAAAGTACTAATCTCCCACTAGTTTGCTAGCAGGTTCAGGGAATGGTCTGCTCGTGACGGAGCTTCACTTGAACGTGCTGAGGCATGGAATGTCGTAGCGTATTGAGGCATGCGACCGCATTGACGCTCGGACTTGCAACAGGATGATGCGGGCGAGATATAGAAGACATGATGTACGGGACGAAAAATCTTTTGTAGGCAAGAGAGAACCTGAGTGTTGTAGCCAATCTGGCAATTTCAATTGGGCTTCTGAAAGCCTTTGTAACCTCAATTCATTTATCGAATAAAGAGAATTATTTTGTATACTCTGTTTCTTCCGCTGCTAAATAAAAATATCAAAGATAACTATTTGAAAACTTGTCATCTTGCTTTGTACGAGTGCAACTCCAGACATGTATGACATCACACCCCAGCAAGGACGATGATTCAGATAAATCGATGCAAAGACGATCGATTCTTTGGTTCGGGACGTGACAGGTTCTATAGCGGCCGATTACAACAGCTTGTGACGGGTTCGACGCACAGAGTCCCAAGCAGAAATATTGAATGATCAAGGCAATATAAGTATTGAAACAAAATCAGGGTCTTTTATTGATAATAAAACAAATATTACAAAGACGCAAAGCTGAGATTACAATTCGCTCAAGCTCACTTTTCTTTCTGTTTATAATCACTCAGCCCTCTCTCATATCTCAATACAATTTGATAAGCCAGCGGATGCTTCAGATAGGCGATGTCCATACATTATGTCATGTATAAGTCCGGAGTCCATGCGGCTGCGTGCCTCGAACGACAAGGCGTATCGGCTTAAGGTGGGGGACCTTGACTCTTCTTTCCTACTTCTTCATGTCTAAGTAAAATACATCGTTGTATGCTAAGTTAACCTATCGAGAACACGGGCGTGGCTCGATCGAAAGATGAACATAGTACGTGTCGAACAGTAGATAGAATAATTAAAATAAAACGTGCATCAAATGTACGAGTCGCTATTGAATATTGAATATCGCAAAGGCGAGCACCCCGGTGCGTAAGCCATAAGAACATGGGATAACTATATCGATAAGTGCCTCAGCGCACGAGTCATTCATGCCTTCGCACATGAGTTAGAAGGCTAGCACATTGAAAGACTATTGATGCAAGTTCCCTAGTGCACGAGCCATGAACATTGAAAACTAAGGCATATAACATATAAATACGGCATTGAGACATGCACAAATTGGAGAATAGAGAACAATTGTGTCAAAGCATGTGTACGTGCATGAGAATCATAAAAGACGGCTTCGTTGAGAAGAGAACAGTTGTGGCATGAATGTGACGGCACTGTCGAATATGGCACGGTACCTTGAAAATGTTCCAGACCTTCGGATCATTCATTTGACGAACATTGAGTTGAGACATGGTGTCACTGAACATTGAAACGAAGAAAGGAAATCGTTTAACGAATGCAAGAACATAGAAAGAGTAAGAATGTTGAAAGAAAGAGAATTACAAGACGATGTAAATTCTGAGTTTCGGACTCAAGACTATGTTTGGTTATATGGATTTGACACGTGTTGCATGGTTGAATGGACTTAAAATATTGTCCGTGCACGGGTTGGATATGATTCCCTCAAACGTGTTATTGGCCCGGGGCACCGGGACCGTTCGGCCTAGGAGGGATGTTAATCTTTGTGGGCGCACATTCGTAAGACGAATAGCGACTGATTATCAATGTGAAAAGCCACAAATGATGGTATACAAATGGTATGTCTCCAGTTATTAGGGCAGCAACCCAATACGGGAGGCGTCGGGCTACCCGAGCTGAGAAAAGAAAAGAAAAAAAAGAGAAACAAGTTAGTCCATTCTGGCACGGATATGCCAACGACTTTCATATAGTTAAGGAACGGTGGGTCGAAAGTGCAGGAACAATAGTTCCTGCACATAGAGCACTTATAACATGACAAGGAAGGAATGAGACGTATTCACCTTGCATCGGTACAAGGGCGAATGCGTCGATGTTGGTAAAAAGTCATGAAACAACACGAGATTGTTACTGATTGCTTGTTTGCTTATGCGAATCAAATAACATGCTTGCCATGATAAGATATTTTACTGCTTTCGAATGTGCCATGAACTGATCCTAAGCCAAGGATAGAAAGATCACTAAATTGTATGCTGCATGATTCAATATATCTACTTAATCTCCGTTTAGGTAAAGTGGGCCTTTGATCAGTACAGCAAGGACGAAAGTACTAATCTCCCACTAGTTCGCTAGCAGGTTCATAGAATGGTTTGCTCGCGACAGAGCTTCACTTGAACGCGCTGAGGGATGTTATGTTGTAGCGTATTGAGTCATGCGACCGTATTGACGCTCGGACTTGCAACAGGATGATGCGGCCAAGATATAAAAGACATGATGTATGGAATGGTAAAATCTTTTGTGGGCAAGAGAGAACCTGAGCGTTGTAGCCAATCTGGCAATTTCAGTTGGACTATTGAAAGCCTTTGTAACCTTAGTTGATTTATCGAATAAAGAGAATTGTTTTGTATACTCTGTTTCTTTCGTTGCTAAATAAAAATATCAAAGATAACCATTTGAGAACTTATCATCTTCCCTTGTACAAGTGCAACTCCAGACTCGTACGATATCACGCCTCAACGAGGACTATGATTCGGATAAATCGATGTGAGGACGATCGATTTTTCGGGTCGGGGTATGACAGGTTCCATAACAGCTGATTACAATAGCTTGCGATGGGGTCGTCACACAGAGTCCCAAGCAGAAGCATTGAATAATCAAGGCAATATAAATATTAAAACAAAATCAGGGTCTTTTATTGATAATGAAACAAATATTATAAAGACGCAAAGCCGAGATTACAAGTCACTCAAGATCACTTTTCTTTCTGCTTATAATCACTCAGCTCTCTCGCATCTCTCAATATAATTTGACGAGCCAACGGATGCTTCAGTTAGGTGATTTCTATACATTATGTCATGTATAAGTTCGGAGTCCATGCAGCTGTACGCCTTGAAACGCCAAGGAACTCCATGCCTCGATGCATCCAAGCGAGCTCCGTGCCAACGAGCTTCTACATGTGCCTGCACATAAAAACTGTGTGGGTTTCAGTACTCAACTATACTGGTGGTGTGAGCTCCTCGCCCACCCATACCAAAACCAACACGTTTATTTAATTTGTGCAAATAAGTCCTTCATGATTGTCTTTCTATTCTTGCCTTAGAATCAATTTTAGAACATAGTCGCCTGGCCTATTTTGTGTCTCTAGACCATCACCATGCCTCCCACCGATAACTTACTTACCGTTGTACCTCTAGACCATTCTCGTACTTGCAACATTAATGTACCAACTCATGCTTGCCTTTTGTGCCATACTTCAAGACATAATAACATGGTCGTGCTATAAACTTTGTCTGTACTTTAACATCGAGGCCGTGCCTCATAACTTAACATTTCTAAACCAAACTTACCTTACGGCCCTTCTTGACTTAACTTAAAATGACTCAAATTTGACTTATGTAACTATATGCCAACGACTTAATGCTCGACGCCACATCCCATGCCGAAGCACGTATCTTTACTATAGCCAAATCTTAGGCTTCACACTGGTGTTACAACCGTACATACCTTTCTTTGACTCAATTTTTGTCGTGTTTACATTTCCTTTGATTCAACGAACACCGTGCATGCGGATAGCCGCTCAGCACGGTAACTTATTTATATGAAAGGTCACTGGCATTAACTAGTTATCATGGACATAGCTAGGAATACGAGGGATCGGTCAATGTAGGTAGCTAGCCCCAATGACATCCGATCGAATCCCTGGTTGCCTACCCAGCATCAGCTATACCGTGTTTTCCCTATGGCCAGAACGATTCCTGTGGCCCCAGGTGTCGTCCGAATAAACGTCCTTGTGCATAAGTTGTCCTTGACCACACACCTATGAGACTTTATCTAGACTCACGTAAATGCATAGCCTAATTTGTGGTACAACTTGATCCATACTTTAGCAAAATGTGCTCGAAACCATATCATGCAAGACGTACATCGGAACCATGAAAATCCCAAATGAGGAACCGCCTCAGCGACAAAACATCGCTTGAACTCTCCATTCTTTGAAACCCAGGAAATGGCTATTGCATAGCCTTCCTACTTAACTTGAACAAAACATGTTCTTTAGGTGCCATAGACCGTGGCTAACTTTTTATTGAACCAACCGTGGCTCGTATCTTAAACCAACTAGTGTTCTATACGACACTACCGCTCAAGTCATACTCTATATGTCGAGCCTTGAGATCGTAGGACTATACGGTTATGACAACAGCAGAAAACATGGGACAGTACTTAGATTGGCTTCGATAGCCCGACATAACTTTTGCCTAAGTCAATAGTGCAACAACTTAACCCGTGCACGAGCAAAGGCTATGACAAGCCTTGCACCGTAGAAACGTGCATTAAGATTTATTGGACACTTTGCAATGCCAAGCATTAGACATTGGGATAGTGCATGCTTTATCAAGCATTGGACAGTAGGATCGTGCATGCTTTACCAAGCATTTATATCATGTGACGCCTATGGCTATGCTAAGTCCATAGCCTTGTGGCAATATAGACCAACTTTCTTTCTTCCAAGCCACGGAATGAAGGACTGAGTGTCATTTTGAAAGTACGTCGTGTACGATTCTAAGCCGACTGTGGGACCTTTCCATATTCTAACTCAATCTAACCCAACTTGGAATTATTCCCTTAGCTATGTGGATTCGCCTCTTTTATTATCAAGCCTACTTATGCATTTGAAAACTTTTGTTTTATTAGTGTGAATGCCAAGCTGAGGCAAGTTCACCGAAGCCACCCACCTGAGCGAGGAATCGTCTCGACCGAGTGGAACTTCGAGCAAGCCGTTGCATGGCTAAGTCCGAATGTCATTGGCCTTTTGATTCCTTCGGTTGAACTGAGCGGGACGGAACATTATATTATACACCACTCAGAAAAAGTTTCGTCCTCGAAACTTACTGAGTACATACTCATCGACTTATCACTTGATTCAACATCTAATGGTTCTCACACACACTATACCTATGCGTTTCTTCAATTCGAGCCACGCTTGCGCCTTATTTATTTTTTCACCTCGAACAACTATATCTCAAACTTGGTTAACTTATACTCTTCGCACATATGGACATCTTAGTTCTAGGGCAATTTACCCAATCAATCAACATTCACTTTTATTTTGAATCTAACAATCGTATTAGCATCTTTGAAACTCACGATCTTAAAATCCTCAACACCGTTCCGTTCCTGCCTTACTTGAATTCACGTATCACTTAGTTAGATCATCCACATATTTTGGGCATCCCTGTAATAGATGCATATCAACCAAGCATCGTGATAGAGAATCCGTCATTTCTACTCGAGTCGGATCAAGCACATATTCAGGCGTCCCTGAAATATATGCATTTTAGCCAAGTCTCGTGAGTGGTGTCTCCACATAATTGAATCATTCTATCCATCACTACTATTATCCAATCTTATCAATCCTCCAGATTCTTCAAGAACACTTCAGTAACTCTTGTTGGGGTCTGATCGCACAATTTTTCTCTCTCCGTACATGGACGTCCGCCTAACCGCTAGGCTATCTTTCTAGGTTAAAGTCATCCGTTAATATTGGAATCATAGTTCCCAAACAATAATATCAACATTGACCCCAATCCTAAGGTCAAACCAAAGTTGATAGTACAGAGTTTTCTACCCAGGCTGGCATCACTCCAATTTCTAAACTTCGAGCATAGATTTCTCCTATTCGTATTTGCTACGATCAATTCCAGGGCTCCGAGTCGTTCAGCAAAGCCATCCTACAGTAAGTCATGTTCAACCAATTCCTCGACATATCAATATCGCTCGTCCAACAAGCAATTCACGTAGTCTATCTCTTCGAACACGTTCGATATATTCCACATATCCATCCTTCCCAAGTCAAGCATGCTATGACACGATTTGTCTCTAAACTATCATCCTTATTCAATATTCCTTAAGTCGCTTATCACAATTCACATATTCGATCATGAGGTCGTATAGCATAGCGATATGTCATGTTCCAATCCCACGCAAGTCTTATTATCCATGGTGGACATGAAATCACCATGCTAATGCTCCCGCGGGATAATCATCCTCATCGAGGCGTAACTCTTGCTTTGAGTCTAGACTAATTCAACTCGATACGTAGATTGGATCCACTTAATCCTTAAATATACTTAATCATCAATCACAAGTGCGTTCAATCCTCGAATTCACCTTCGCATCAAACCACCAGTCGAAGCAATCCAAATTGCCATGCCATGATCTTCCTAGTTCGATCATTCCTGCTGGACATGAATCACCATGTCAGCGATAACGCAGAACGATCGCTCCCAAATTCAACATGACGCATGTGTGAGGTTGGAGTTGCGCTCGCGTAAGATATGATCATCGACGTTGTGGTTATCACCGAACAATCAAGACACTTTCCTTTCATCCAAATATTTATTTCTATCAAAATCCTAAGTATAGCATCCATCAAAATAATAACATTTAAACGATCATCATTTCTTGAATCAGAGTACCCCCAAGTTATCGCATATCGATATTTGATATGCCTCAATACCATCGATGATATACGAAACCTGACGATCTTCATTTGTAACGAATTTCGAATCGTGCAACTGATGCTATCATCCGAATTGGATATACCACAATCTCCTCGATATTTAAGATCAAAAATCTAATCATTAACCCCCGAACTAGTCACATGATCATTTCGTTCAAATCCATAATCACGTATGTTCATCTGTCTATCTTAAGTCATCGAGCAACATATTTTCTCAAAACGCATCGATCTAAGCTAACTCAAATCATCAAGCAACATCTATTCCAATCCTTAAGAGTCATTCTCAAATATTCGAATCATTTCCATGCACGCTATCATACAATCGTGCTAACTTTTCGTACACAATTCATATCGATTTCTTCGATCGAGTCATCCGTTCGTACACCTTAACTTTTCCTCGATTCAGTATTACCTACTCAATCATTTTTGCATTTCGTACTTGTGCAATCCCAATCCGGTGTGCGTCATTTCTAGTTCATTCGAATCAACTCGTCAAATCTTCAAAATTACAACTTACTCAATGATCATCAATATAAGGCTTTACATATTACGACGCTTGCTGATAGACTCATTAGCACCTCGCATCCTCAATCAATCGACATCCTCGAGGCTATCCCATACACCATTCAGGGATGAAGTCGTTCAATAAATCCTCGAAGCCAATTTTGATTTACAATCGATTACGTGAATCTCCGTACGAATAATTTCTCAAAACCAAAGCACGATTTACCTATATCGCATCGACGATAATGTCGTTCGATGGCACCTTTATCGATAACCATCCCGTATTCTATGAATCAAGTCAAACTCATTTTCTTAATTTGAGACGATTCGCATCCTGCATATAACTTTTCTAAGGTCGACGCAACTCTTGGTGTATATGCCCAACCCGACTTAGCCAACCGTGCTTTACGTGAACCATCTTTTGTTTTATTTTTGTCAAAAACTATTCTCATACGAATTGAAAATTACATAGACTTATTGTATGGACATTCCGTGGGACATTTAGGAGAGAGTGCCAAAGTATCAATCGTGATAATAACATCAGAGTTTTTGGAACCAACATCAAAGTTAAAGAATTCAATCGAAGGTCAAAAGACATAAAGCCGCGCTCTGATACCATTAAGTCTTGCCTCGATCTCATAGGATCGATCGTCCTCGCTAAGATGTGATGCTGCATGAGCCTAGATTGTGCTCATGTAAGGCAGGTTCCATAAAGGCCGATTACAACAGCTTGCGACGGGGTCGTCGCACAGAGTCCCAAGCAGAATCATTGAATAATCAAGGCAACATAAGTATTGAAACAATATCATGATCTTTTATTAAAAATGAAAGAAATATTACAAAGACGCAAAGCCGAGATTATAAGTCGTTCAAGCTCGCTTTTCTCTCTCTTTACAATCACTCAGTTCTGTCTCATCTCTCAATACAATTTGACGAGCTAGCGGATGCTTCAGATAGGCGATGTCTATACATTATGTCCCATAGAAGTCCAGAGTCCATGCGGTCGCACGCCTAGAAATGCCAAGGAACTTCATGCCTCGATGCATCCAAGCGAGCTCTGTGCCAACGAGCTTCTACCTGTGCCTACACATAAAAACTGTGTGGGTGTCAGTACTCAACTGTACTAGTGGTATGAGCTCCTCGCCCACCCATACCAAAACCAACACGTTCATTTAATTTGTGCGACATAAGCCCTTTATGATTGTCTTTCTATTCTTACCTTAAGATCAATTTTAGAACATAGATGTCTGGCCTATTTTGTGTCTCTAGACCATCACCGTGTCTCGTACCGATAACTTGCTTATCGTTGTGTCTCTAGACCATTCTCGTGTTTGCAACATCAATGTACCGACTCGTGCTTGCCTTTCGTGCCATACTTCGAGACACAATAACATGATCGGGCCATAAACTTGGTCCATGCTTCAACATCGAGGCCGTGCCTCATAACTTAACATTTCTAAACCAAACTTGTCTTATGGTCCTTCTTGACTTAACTCGAAATGACTCAAATCCGACTTATGCAACTATATCGCAATGACTTAATGCTCGACATCACATCCCGTGCCGAAGCACGTGTCTTTGCTATAGCCAAATCTTAGTCTTCATACTAGTGCTACAATCGTGCATACCTTTCCTTAACTTAATTTATGCCGTGTTTACACTTTCTTTGATTCGACCGACACCATGTATGCAGATAGCCGCTTAGCATGCCAACTTATCTATATGAAAGGTCACTCGCAGTAACTAGTCATCATGGACATAGCTAGGAATACGATGGGTCAGTCAATGCAGGTAGCTAGCCCCAATGACAACCCATTGAATCCCTGGTTGCCTATCCAACATCAACTATACCGTATTTCCTTATGGCCGGATCGATTCATGTGGCCCCAGGTTGTCCTCCAAAGAAACATCGCCCTTGTTCACAAGTTGTCCATGACCACACACCTACGAGACTTCATCTAGACTCACGTAAATGCATGGCCTAATTTGTGGTACAACTTGACCCATACTTTAGCAAAACGTGCTTAGAACCATATCATGCAAGACGTGCATCGAAACCATGAGACTCGCAAACGAGAGACCGCCTCGACGACAAACCATCGCTTGAACTCTCCATTCTTTGAAATCCAGGAAACGGCTACTGCATAGCCTTCCTACTTGACTTGAACAAAATATGTTCTTTAGGTGCCATAGACCATAGCTAACTTTTTATTGAACCAATCGTAGCTCGTATCTTAAACTAAGTTGTGTTCTATACGACACTACCGCTCAAGTCAAACTCTATATGACGAGCCTTGAGATCGTAGGACTATGTGGTTATGACAACAGCAGAAAATGTGAAACAGTACTTAGATTGACTTCGATAGCCCGACATAACTTTTGCCTAAGTCAATAATGCAATAACTTAACCCGTGGACGAGCAAAGGCTATGCCAAGCCTTGCACCGTAGAAATATGCATTGAGATTTATTGGACACTTTGCTATACCAAGCATTAGACATTGGGACAGTGCATACTTTATCAAGCATTGGATAGTGCGACCGTGCATGCTTTACCAAGCATTTATATTGTGTGACGTCTATGGCTATGCTAAAGTCCATAGCCTTGTGGCAACATAGACCAACTTTTCTTCTCCCAAGCCACGGGACGAAGGATCGAATGCCATTTTGAAAGCATATTGTACACGATGCTAAACCGACCGTGGGACCTTTTCATATTCTAACTCAATTTGACCCAACTTGGGATTATTTCCTTAGCTATGTGGATTCGCCTCTTTTATTATCAAGCCTACTTGTGCATTTAAAAACTTTTGTTTTATTAGTGTGAAGACCAAGCTGAGGTAAGTTCACCGAAGCCACCCACCTGAGTGAGGAGTCACCTCGACCAAGCAGAACTTTGAGCAAGCCGTTGCATAGCTAAGTCCGAACGTCGTTGGCGTTTTGATTCCTCCGGTTGAACTGAGCGGGATGAGACATTACAACTGACTCCCCCTGATCACGGGGACTTCTAGCCCCAGGGTGTCTTGTTCCCTCCTAGGCCGAGCGATCTCAGTGCCCTGGAACCGGTCGAGAGATTACATCCTTGTGCACAAGTTGTCCGAACCGACTTTATGAGTGTAACATCTATCAATTAAACTCTTCTTGTTAACAATTCATCGATCGATCAGCAGACATATTTCATCCATCTCTTCTTTTCATATAATTGAGATAGTAGCTCTACTCTTTTCTCTATACGGATAAGCCGTACCATCTCTTTTCAGGCAATTCTTATACGGTAGCAGTTCTATCAAGCATTCCAATCTTTTTGTAACAGATAACATGCAACATCTAATTACGCAGTATTGCAACAGTTCAATATCATTAAGCATTGAAACATACTCTTGATAGCATATGATACATGTATAAAAGCATCTCTTTTCTCTTTTTATTAGCATGGCAAGGTTCTCTTGATCAAGGCAGCATTCATTTCTTAGCATACAGATTATCTCTTTTCTTATATTAGCATAGCAACATTTTAATTCTCTAATAAGCATATTCAAGGATTACCATCTTGTTATTAGCATAGCATTCATTTTAAAAATCAGATTCTTATTAGGCATAAGCGAATCAAAAAATGAGTCTTCATCCACTCACCCAGATCAATCGTCTTCTATTGCAAAGCCAGCAATCTGTTCTCTCTGTTTATGTCACGCCCCAGTACCGAAATACGGGGACGGACGTAGGCCAGCTACACCGTATAAGGTACGAATACTCTATACGGCGATGACGGCTGTCAAGTCTTGCTGGGTATCCTAGCATGCAATCAATCTATGGCCTAAATCCGATCTCATGTCCACAGGCAAATCACAATGAAACAACATCAAGAGAGATAATCATATGGAAAGCAGGAAATACTCATATGAAAATCAGGAATCTACAGTACAGAATAATAATGTAGACAAGTATACCTTCCCACAGTTTCAAGCATGGTCTGAAACTGAAGTACACCCTCCAAGTCAAGTCTGGAAGATCCACCGGGTCGGTCTCAGACAATCTGGGAACAATCCAGGGTTGCTCAGGCCAACCGCAGCAAGTACCAGAAAGGAAGGCTCAAGGACGGGCGAAGAAAACCAGCAGAATAAAATGTGACAGAAATAGCATCTAAAAGCAGTAAATAAGGTAAGGGATCGTGCGGTACCAACGCACGATTACAGAATATAAGACAGCAATCCAACTACTAATACGTAAGTAACCAACAATCATCACAGTCATCCTAACATCCACTAATGCTTGCATTGCCAACTGGAACTCGTAGTCTGTCATCGGAACAGTAACCCATCCTTACATCAAACAAGAACAAGGGAATGAATTACTGCGCCGGGACAGCGTTACGTGCCAGCCAGCTTAGCAAGCAACAAGCCAAACAATTATATGAATAAGCGGCCACTCAAATGCCTACGGCTGTCTATATGGAGGTTGGGTTACCCCAACAATGCAATATAGGAATCCTCAGATCGTGCCGTCCCAGCAGGGCTAGCGAGGCCAAGTATATCAAGACTAGATGAGCGCCGGTCCCTCGCAAGACCACCGGGCTCTGCATGTCACCACCGGTCCCTCGTAAGGCTACCGTGCCGAGCATGCCATGTATATAATGTATAGTATATAAGTAGCCGGATATTGCCATCCGCTAGTGCGAATGGTAACAATATCCGTGGCGGCCAGCCTGCAGGTCATGACTAATGTCTGGGATAAGGCTGGTAATGCACGATCTCGGGATTCCGTTCCTCCCCCCCCTCCAATGCTTCTACCAGTTTAAGTTGCCTAGATTAAACATACATTTATCCGAAATCACATGCTGTGGTCACATGATCATCCTCCTAGATGTCGTACCTCAGTACGAGAACACTAAGTAAGAATCAACCTTGGCACCTATAGTCCCAGTTGTGATCCATCCTTAGTGTTATGCAACAAGCAAGCAAGCAATCCCAACCACGCTAAGACTATGGGCCAACTACCAGATACCCGTGCAGGTAATCATATAATATAGCTAGAATGTCAAGATGGCCTCGCAATGCCATATAATCATGGAGGTAGCACCTCAAAGTGCCAGTAGACAAGGGCACCGCAGTGCAAGGTCAGGGCCAGTACCTCAAAGGGTAACTGGACTTATAGCACGGATACATGTAGTCATGTCAAGAACAAGGACAAATCTGTCAGTCACATGAAATCATCTGCCCACATCGTGGCATGGATATCAGGTTAAGTACAAGATCAGAACCTCTACCACAATATCATCTTAAACTTATATGGGAGCCTACATCTCCAATCATCAAGTCGGTCTATCCACCAAATCAATCTATCAAGTGTCACCCCTCCATGATGGAGTGAATATCACGTCAATAAAGACAACCACCAAATACCAAGCTCATTCCCCCTAACAATGCTAGGCCCACTGACTCATAAAAATTCTCCAAGTCAATGATCACAAGCCACTAGAAAGCAAGCCCCTCAACTACCAAGATACAGCAATCAAACCAGGTTCTCCAACTACCGAAATACACAAAGGTACCAGGGTTGGGCGTTTGGGAAGTCGAGTAAAAAATCATATAATAATACCCTCGATATTCTCCTCATCCCACGAAATATTCGAAATCACCAAAATCCGAGAATCCATATAGATCCACCAAGTCAATATCCCAAGATCGTACTCTCCGTAATACTCAATCCTCAGTCATATCCACAAGTTACAATTCCCAATACATAAGACAACTGTCAGCTCTATCTCGCTAGACTAGGATAACTCCTAGGATGGAGGGTCAGGGAACAAGAGTCCGGTAATAAATGCCGCCGGAAGTGGCAAGGATTACATGGACCGCTCTGGAGCAAATCCACAACCCTTAAACCAAACAAGGACCAGGGTTGCAGACCGTTTCCCGAGTGGAACCGCTCTCCTTACGCTATCCTACGGACAAGACAGATCAGGAGCTAGGCGACTAATCTAGTATGCAGTCTACCTAGCAGGCAATGGGATCAGGTATACTATACCAAGATGAACATGCGTGAGTTCAGTCCAGCAAACCAAAGGAATGGTTCTGTTCAATCCTTCGAACCAAATTCCCAACTGGGAATTCTGGAAAAATTTGGCAGTCTCCTTTGTAATCTGGACGGGAGCACCCTACGAATTGGGGCTAAAATCCACTCGGTGCAACCCGCCGCGGAATCGCAGAATCGCAGACTGAGAACACTAAGTCTCAGCTACCAGCAGCACTACGATGCATACTGGGAACAAGTCGATAGCCGAGAACACTAAGTCTCGGCCTCCAGTAGCACTACGATGCGTACTGGAAACCAATCGAACCCGAGACCACTAAGTCCCGACCTCCAGCAGCGCTACAATACGTACTGGGCGCCAAGCCAACATGCATAATATAATCAACTAACCACCTCGCAGGGCGCATCACAGCACATGTCTATAGTTCTAACCCAAGCACAATCACAGCCACATGAGTAGTTCGCCAAGCCGTTACCCGACCGCGAGTCGGACACGGGGCATACGGGGACAATCCATACAAGTGAGTCGTGCTCGTGTCCTCGGAGGTGTGGATGACCCATCCGAGTTGTCCGATACGGTCTATCCCGGCATCGGACCGAGCTATCCTAAGTTATCATCATGGCAGTTCTACTACTATGCTACACTAATCATGGTTATAAAATTACAAGTACAATTTAATTAAATGAAATAAAATCCAGGAGAGAGGGCAAGAGCCATCGATGAGCAAGGGATACTTGCCTAGAGGGCTCGGCTAGGTAAGCAAGTCTTCGGCGATCTGGATCCAAGCTAGCACGTCCATCGAGATCCTCAGAACACACAATAAACAATCATTAGAATTAAATAATAAAATAATAACAGGAAGCACGAAAGATGGCAGGAGGTTATACCGTACGGGTCCCGCAAGCAGCACAGGGATCTGGCACGAAAATCGAGGCACGGGGACCGATACGGGCACGCAAACCGAGATGCGTACGCATATCGAGATGCGTACGAGAATTGAGACGACTCAAATATCAAGACGAACAGGGGAGAACGTGCACGTAAATCGAGACGTACACATAGGCTGAGGGATCGCGAATATCAAGATGGTGCACGTATCATGCAACATGTAAATCGAGACGTGTACGCGAATCGAGACGGCACAAAGACCAATGCGGCACGCAAATTGGAGCGAGCACGCAAATTGAGTCGATACGCAAATTAGCGCACGCACACAAATCGAAGCTATACGAAAATCGAGATGGCACAAAGGCCAAGACACGGGAATCGAGACAACGTGCAAACCGAGATAGCACGGTGCCCGAGACAGCGCGGGGATCGAAGCGTCCCGCTGCCCGAGGCAACACGTGAATCGAGGCGACACGAGAACCGAGGCAGCATGCAAACCGAGGAGAAAGAGAGGGGCAGAGGAGCTCACCGGGATCTGTCGGTTCCCGGCGGAGGGGACAGCAGCCGCGGTGGCACGGTGCTCAGAGAAGAGAGAGAGACGAGGCGAGACGAGGCGAGGGGGCTCGCCGCCGGCACGGAAGAGAGGGGCGGCAGCAGCAGCGCTGCACCACGAAGGGAAGGCGGAGGAGATGGAGACGGCGGCGTCGACGGAGGGGACCGGAGGCCACAGAGGAGACGGCGACGGCGATGATGGTGGGGGCGTTGGTGCTGGCTGAAGTGGAGGTGGCCGGAGGAGATGGCGGCGGTGGTGACGGCGATAGGGCTGGTGGCGGTGATCGCGGAAGTGGTGATGGAGACGGTGGCTGGCGGTGGTGGAAGCAGTGGAGGCAGTGGCGGCTGTCGGCGGAGGGCGGTGCTGGTGGTTGATGGTGGCAGCGGTGGCCGGAGCTGGCTGGGGAAGAGCGGGAGAGGAGAGGGGGAGATCGAGAGGGAGAGGGAAGGGAGTGAGCTCGAGAGAGCTGAGGGAAAAGAAAAGGGGGAGGGGGCTGGTCCAGTGAGGGATCGGGAGAGAGAGAAAGAGTGAAGAGAGAGGTGAGGGGGTTAGGTAGGGGGTGTCGGCTGAGTGAAAAGTGAGGGGGGGAGGAGAGAGAGAGTGAAAGCATGGGTTGGGGTTAGGGTTAGGTAAAGGGGAGGAGTAGGAATAATAATAATAATAATAATAAAATGGTAATAACAACAGTGGCAAGAATAATAATATGGATAAAATTCACCCTCAAGAAATTATCAATAAAATTTTAACAATACCCAAATTTAAATTCCGTAAAAATACAAAATACAGTCAGATACCTATTTCAAAAATAGGGATTTGACATCCTACCCACCTTACAAAAATTTCGTCCTCGAAATTTCAAAATTATCAAAATAGGGTTTTCAAAACTAGTACATATATATCTGCCATGAAAAACTCTACCCACCTTACAGAAATCAAGTAATACAATAAGAAACGAACAAAATCTCAATATGAAAACATCAAGGAGAACGGTATATGGCTACATAAATCAACTCGTAAGGTAAATCTAAACAATGAAGTAATCTCGAAAAAGTAAAATCTCGCATGCACGAAATAACTCCATAAATCAAAACAGGTACAAAATATCGAAAACAATGTCCAAAAACATAAAATCCCAACTACATAAAAATCCTCATAAATCATAAAATACAGGGTATCTGTCTCGAACCGATGACCGTAGTTCCTAATATCCGAAAAATGTGTGCCATGGTCATTCTTTGCCACGCCATCCGGAATGGCTGCAAAAGATTCACCAAAACACTGTAATCGAGCGGCTGCAACTTTCGTTACCACGCCGTCAATGTATACTAGGGTCACCCGGTTCTCTAGACAAATACCCAAAACGAATCAAATCCATAACCCAAATATCCAAATCACTAAAATCACAAAATTTCTAACAATGTAACGAGTCCTAGAAAACCATCAAAATCCAAAATCCATGTGAATCGTAATACACATCCCAAAAATATCTTCAATTATAACCACAAGATAGCTTTTCTAGGAGAATACTCCATATCCGTATAAAAATACTCCAAATCAAGGATCTATATCGAAATATAATGTATAGCAAGTATATCTATAAAAATAATATCTGAAATAGATAATCATGAGTGCGGAACTTTCCGGAATCAAGGAAGCCGAATCGATACAAGAATATCCCTCGGATAATCAACAAATGTTAAAATATCCAATCTCAGAGTCCTGATGAAATCTTCATTCTGCAGCAATCCAGCCAACGCACGAAGAGGGCGATAATGATACTAAGTCAACACGAAGTCAACGCACGAAATGGATAACAGGAAATCAAACAAGGCAAAACACCGATAGAGAGTACAAAACCCAAGATAAATAATCATGTAACCCAAATAATGGAGATAAGATAACATCTCATCAAATAAGGTGATCGACATGACCAACTATAGGATCATATCTATCAAACAAGGATCAGAGGTAGATAACACGAATAAGATATGGCCAAGCAAGATAGGTCCAAGTAGAGATGAGGACCAGTTCACAGGTTCAAGGGAGCGAAGGACAAGTGTAACAAGTGGGAATACCAAGGAATAGTGGACTGAGATCAATAATCATGTGATACCCAACAAAATCTCAAAACGAGACCTGCATGGGCCACCACTAAAACCATGTCACGCCCCAGTACCGAAATACGGGGACGGACGTAGGCCAGCTACACCGTATAAGGTACGAATACTCTATACGGCGATGACGGCTGTCAAGTCTTGCTGGGTATCCTAGCATGCAATCAATCTATGGCCTAAATCCGATCTCATGTCCACAGGCAAATCACAATAAAACAACATCAAGAGAGATAATCATATGGAAAGCAGGGAATACTCATATGAAAATCAGGAATCTACAGTACAGAATAATAATGTAGACAAGTATACCTTCCTACAGTTCCTAGCATGGTCTGGAACTGAAGCACACCCTCCAAGTCAAGTCTGGAAGATCCACCGGGTCGGTCTCAGACAATCTGGGAACAATCCAGGGTTGGTCAGGCCAACCGCAGCAAGTACCAGAAAGGAAGGCTCAAGGACGGGCGAAGAAAACCAGCAGAATAAAATATGACAGAAATAGCATCTAAAAGCAGTAAATAAGGTAAGGGATCGTGCGGTACCAACGCACGATTACAGAATATAAGACAGCAATCCAACTACTAATACGTAAGTAACCAACAATCATCACAGTCATCCTAACATCCACTAATGCTTGCATTGCCAACTGGAACTCGTAGTCTGTCATCGGAACAGTAACCCATCCCTATATCAAATAAGAACAAGAGAATGAATTACTGCGCCGGGACAGCGTTACGTGCCAGCCAGCTTAGCAAGCAACAAGCCAAACAATTATATGAATAAGCGGCCACTCAAATGCCTACGGCTGTCTATGTGGAGGTTGGGTTACCCCAACAATGTAATATAGAAATCCTCAGATCGTGCCGTCCCAGCAGGGCTAGCGAGGCCAAGTATATCAAGACTAGATGAGCGCCGGTCCCTCGCAAGACCACCGGGCTCTGTATGTCACCACCGGTCCCTCGTAAGGCTACCGTGCCGAGCATGCCATGTATATAATGTATAGTACATAAGTAGCCGGATATTGCCATCCGCTAGTGCGAATGGTAACAATATCCGTGGCGGCCAGCCTGCAGGTCAAGACTAATGTCTGGGATAAGGCTGGTAATGCACGATCTCGGGATTCCGTTCCCCCCCCAATGCTTCTACCAGTTTAAGTTGCCTAGATTAAACATACATTTATCCGGAATCACATGCCGTGGTCACATGATCATCCTCCTAGATGTCGTACCTCAGTACGAGAACACTAAGTAAGAATCAACCTCGGCACCTATAGTTTCAGTTGTGATCCATCCTTAGTGTTATGCAACAAGCAAGCAAGCAATCCCAACCACGCTAAGACTATGGGCCAACTACCAGATACCCGTACAGGTAATCATATAATATAGCTAGAATGTCAAGATGGCCTCGGAATGCCATATAATCATGGAGGTAGCACCTCAAAGTGCCAGTAGACAAGGGCACCGCAGTGCAAGGTCAGGGCCAGTACCTCAAAGGGTAACTGGACTTATAGCACGGATACAGGTAGTCATGTCAGAAACAAGGACAAATCTGTCAGTCACATGAAATCATCTGCCCACATCGTGGTATGGATATCAGGTCAAGTACAAGATCAGAACCTCTACCACAATATCATCTCAAACTTATATGGGAGCCTACAGCTCCAATCATCAAGTCGGTCTATCCACCAAATCAATCTATCAAGTGTCACCCCTCCATGATGGAGTGAATATCACGTCTATAAAGACAACCACCAAATACCAAGCTCATTCCCCCTAACAATGCTAGGCCCACTGACTCATAAAAATCTTCCAAGTCAATGATCACAAGCCACTAGAAAGCAGCCCCTCAACTACCAAGATACAGCAATCAAACCAGGTTCTCCAACTACCGAAATACACAAAGTACCAGGGTTGGGCGTTTGGGAAGTCGAGTAAAAAATCATATAATAATACCCTCGATATTCTCCTCGTCCCACGAAATATTCGAAATCACCAAAATCCGAGAATCCACATAGATCCACCAAGTCAATATCCCAAGATCGTACTCTCCATAATACTCAATCCTCAGTCATATCCACAAGTCACAATTCCCAATACATAGGACAACTGTCAGCTCTATCTCGCTAGACTAGGATAACTCCTAGGATGGAGGGTCAGGGAACAAGAGTCCGGTAATAAATGCCGCCGGAACTGGCAAGGATTACATGGACCGCTCTGGAGTAAATCCACAACCCTTAAACCAAACAAGGACCAGGGTTGCAGACCGTTTCCCGAGTGGAACCGCTCTCCTTACGCTATCCGACGGACAAGAGAGGTCAGGAGCTAGGCGACTAATCTAGTATGGAGTCTACCTAGCAGGCAATGGGATCAGGTATACTATACCAAGATGAACATACGTGAGTTCAGTCCAGCAAACCAAAGGAATGGTTCTGCCCAATCCTTCGAACCAAATTCCCAACTGGGAATTCTGGAAAAATCTGGTAGAGTCTCCTTTGTAATCTGGACGGGAGCACCCTACGAATTGGGGCTAAAATCAACTCGGCGCAACCCGCCGCAGAATCGCAGAATCGCAGACTGAGAACACTAAGTCTCAGCTACCAGCAGCACTACGATGCGTACTGGGAACAAGTCGATAGCTGAGAACACTAAGTCTCGGCCTCCAGTAGCACTACGATGCGTACTAGAAACCAATCGAACCCGAGACCACTAAGTCCCGGCCTCCAGCAGCGCTACAATGCATACTGGGCGCCAAGCCAACATGCATAATATAATCAACTAACCGCCCCGCAGGGCGCATCACAGTACATGTCTATAGTTCTAACCCAAACACAATCACAGCCACATGAGTAGTTCGCCAAGCCGTTACCCGACCGCGAGTCGGACACGGGGCATACGGGGACAATCCATACAAGTGAGTCATGCTCGTGTCCTCGAAGGTATGGATGACCCATCCGAGTTGTCCGATACGGTCTATCCCGACATCGGACCAAGCTATCCTAAGTTATCATCATGGCAGTTCTACTACTAGGCTACACGAATCATGGTTATAAAATTACAAGTACAATTTAATTAAATGAAATAAAATCCAGGAGAGAGGGCAAGAGCCGTCGATGAGCAAGGGATACTTGCCTAGAGGGCTCGGCTAGGTAAGCAAGTCTTCGGCGATCTGGATCCAAGCTAGCACGTCCATCGAGATCCTCAGAACACACAATAAACAATCATTAGAATTAAATAATAAAATAATAACAGGAAGCACGAAAGATGGCAGGAGGTTATACCGTACGGGTCCCGCAAGCAGCACAGGGATCTGGCAAGAAAACCGAGGCACGGGGACCGATACGGGCACGCAAACCGAGACACACACGCATATCGAGATGCGCACGAGAATTGAGACGACTAGAATATCAAGACGAACAGGGAAGAACGTGTACGTAAATCGAGACGTATACGTAGGCCGAGGGATCACGAATATCAAGATGGTGCACGAATCACGCAACACGCAAATCGAGACGTGTACGCGAATCGAGACGGCACAAAGAACAATGCGACACACAAATCGGAGTGAGCACGCAAATCGAGGCGGTGCGCAAATTAGCGCGCGCACATAAATCGAAGCGATACGAAAATTGAGATGGCACAAAGGCCGAGACACGGGAATCGAGACAACGTGCAAAACGAGATAGCACGGTGCCCGAGACAGCACGAGGCTCGAAGCGTCCCGCTGCCCGAGGCAACACGTAAATCGAGGTGACACGAGAACCGAGGCAGCACGTAAACCGAAAAGAGAGAGAGGGGCAGAGGAGCTCACCGGGATCTGTCGGTTCCCGGCGGAGGGGACAGCAGCCACGGTGGCACGATGCTCAGAGAAGAGAGAGAGACGAGGCGAGGCGAGGGGGCTCGCCGCCGGCACGGAAGAGAGGGACGGTAGCAGCAGCGCTGCACCACGAAGGGGAGGCGGAGGAGATAGAGACGGCGGCGTCGGCGGAGGGGACAGGAGGCCACGGAGGAGACGACAACGGCGATGATGGTGGGGGCGATGGTGCTGGCTGAAATGGAGGTGGCCGGAGGAGATGGCGGCGGTGGTGACGGCGATAGGGCTGGTGGTGGTGATTGCGAAAGTGGTGGTGGAGACGGTGGCTGGCGGTGGTGGGAGCAGTGGAGGCAGTGGCGGCGGTCGGCAGAGGGCGGTACTGGTGGGTGATGGTGGCAGCGGTGGCCGGAGCTGGCCGGGAAAGAGCGGGAGAGGAGAGGGGGAGATCGAGAGGGAGAGGGAAGGGAGTGAGCTCGAGAGAGAGAGAGCTGAGGGAAAAGGAAAGGGGGAGGAGGCTGGTCCAGTGAGGGGTCGGGAGAGAGAGAAAGAGTGAAGAGAGAGGTGAGGGGATTAGGTAGGGGGGTGTCGGCTGAGTGAAAAGTGAGGGGGGGAGAGAGAGAGTGAAAACATGGGTTGGGGTTAGGGTTAGGTAAAGGGAAGGAGTAGGATTAATAATAATAATAATAATAATAATAATAATGGTAATAACAACAGTGGCAAGAATAATAATATGGATAAAATTCACCCTCAAGAAATTATCAATAAAATTTTAACAATACCCAAATTTAAATTCCCTAAAAATACAAAATACAGTCAGATACCTATTTCAAAAATAGGGATTTGACAGTTTATCTAGTGCCTTCGCGGAGCGAGGCACTACAGTTGGTCCCATGACATCTGGTCGATCTTCCGGTGGGGGTTACTCAACGGATCCGATTTTGATGACGGGTGGTTTGCCAAACCTTCATGGAGCGACATTGGTTTCAGCAGTTCGAAGCCAAGAAGAAGAACAAGGTTTGCAGTAAACTCAATCAGAGACCTGTGCATCACCATTCACACAGTTCAGTAGAAATTGTTGGTCATCGATGACGTGCACATGCATGATTTTCTGCTTCAGGATGCATCTGTATGGGGGAGCTTCAGTTTCGGACAAAAAGGTTGATAGGTTAGGAAGTTCTAATCTCAAGAGGACTGCACCGTCTGCTTAGTTAGGCCAGGCAAGGGTAAAGAAGTTCGATGGAACGGTAGCACATTTCAGTGGAAGACAGAAATTAGGGATAGGCAGGTGAGATTTGCGGTGAGACTAATTGTCAAGGACTTCGGTCTTGGCCTTGTTATTGTTGTCAGCAAGATCCCAGTGGCTCAAGAGGTGCTACGCATGGCAGCCAGCATCGGCGTAACGTTCGAGGAGCTGGAGACGAAGGAAGATGCAAACATGCTCGGGGATCGAAGATCAGTTGCATGGGGAGCATGACCTTGTCGCGGGACACAGACATGGAATCCAATTGAGGAGCCATGGGGTCAACACTACCTCGTCAGATTGGAGGAGGAGATTGTTAGAGTCTGGTACCATATTTGTGGAGGTTAAATCTGATTAAATATTTGATTTGATTAGATTTGAACATCCATAATTGGTGCTAGCAATTTTAGATGTAATAGGATTCTTATTTTAGGGTTTCCTATTTAGGAAATCCTATTATAATATGAAATATATATTTTCTCATCATATATATATATATATATATGGGTTGAGGGTGGAGGCACAAGATATAGTACAAAGTTGAGATCCGGATTCTCATACACATGAGATTTAAGAGAAAGTCTCCACTTTGCTCTTAACGGCTTCGCCATACAAGTAGGGAGGAGATCTAATCGAGGAGTCGTCAACTTCGGTTAGGAAGATTGCTACGAGTTGGTAAGTGATTTTATTTTAATATCTATTGTTTCTTCTTGAGCGTGGTGAGGGGGTTGAACCTATTAGTGCAACAGGTTCAAAATTGATTTTTTTGTAAATATTGTAATTTCATCTGAGTTATATAGATTGATATTTGTCCAGGTGGTGTAACTACCGCCATATACTTGTCTTTATTTGAACTTGGTATTCGTTCGACGAGGGTTGGTTATTTCAGGTGCGTAGGCCTAAGTTTTCGCTGCAACAATGTCTAAGACACGGTATCAGAGCGCTTGTTCAACATCTTTAATAGAGGTAAATAAAAAAATTTGATTTTTCTAAATGAATTTATGGATTTATTTCTCGAATACTAATTTTATCAATAAATTTAATAAATAAAATCTTCAAAAACAATTGACAAATAAAAATATAATAAAAAAGTAACTAGTTGAGTAACCTTATTGGCGTCCATTTTCTAATAGTCCAACAAAATAAAAAAAAATAAGATCATTAGGATTCAAAAGGACAAAGTAACTCCTAGAATAATAAAAAAAATTTGAAAAATAACAAGTAAATTAGTTGGTCTCGTGGTAATGGCTCTCTCATTGCAATTTTTGATATATGGTTCAAACTATATTACGGCTATTTTGGTTACTAAGTCTTACTATGTATAAGTTGGTGCAGGTTCGCTTTGGACAGTCTTCCTACTAAAGTCATTACTATGAAGCACTACTTAAGTGGGTTTATAGAGCTTATTTGGACATTCCCACTACAAGGAATGACTGGGCTAGTAAGTAACATTGGGCCATTTTTTGGAGACTGGGACGGTCGCTCAGCTCGCCTACCCTCTGGGCCGGCCCTTTTTTTATATATCATCTTTATTGTCTTATAACTCAGAAAGAAGTCCTCTAGACATGAACATACACAGGAAATTAACAAATGGGGTCAACTGACCCTACCAAAAACTAAAAAAATGAATTTTTTTTGCTGATTCTCTTGTGCTGACAAGTTCCTGGGAGGAAAAACCCACTATTTTTTTATTTTTTAAGGACATGTGAAATTATATATATATATATATATATATATATATATATATATATATATATATATATATATATATATATATATAAAATATATATATATATATATATATATAATATATATATATATATATATATTGTGTCCCACCAAGCTTGCCGCACCAACCTGGGCACACGTACCGGGGTGCGGTCTGGGGCTGGCGGGTCGCCTGAGGGTGACCCGCCTGAGGATGGGACGTCGTGTTGACACGTTCATGATCGTTCGTATTGGAAATGAAGCACAGAAACCGTTCCTCCAAACCAGAAAGTCCTGCGAGAGAACCGAGCAAAAAGCACACAAACCAAAAACGACAAACACAATCGCAGACACAAAGATTTTTGACGTAGAAAATCCTTGCGGAAAAAACCATGGGACGATCGGAGTCCAACCCTGAAGAACCTCCACTAATGGAATAAATAGATTACACCCTCTACAAGCTCCTCTCGATCCAACACGGATCACCACAACTCACTTGAAAGAAGAAAATTTTTGATTGCGGACTCCGAAGAACAAGAGATGCCGAAAAATTATTCGAAGTAATCTATCCTTCACAATAGTCCTTAATCCTCTCTCTCTCTCTCTCTCAAAGATTGTAAGCACTCTTGATTTGAGATAATTTTACAACTAGCATGCATCACCCTTTTATAAGCACTTGGTAATCTATACATGGAAGGCCAATATATATGGAAACTTCCAATCATAATTGGTTTGCCATAATTGGAAGCCCAATTATATGGAAAGCTACTATATGAAGGGTCGAATCATAAATATATAATCAAAGTAAATATGGAAATTCAATTATATATTTCCTTACCATATATGTTCCAAAATATGATCCATACAATCCCCGAGCTTCTTCGACACACGGATGGAGCTCGTCGCTCTCCGGGGTATTCTCCACATAGGTTGGGAACCCCACCCACTCCAATATTTCTCCCCCTTCACAACTATGTGGAGAAGGCCATCATCCCGACGATCCGCCTGCAGTACTCAAACTTCCCCCTGGTAGAACCTTCGTGAGCATGTCCACTCCATTATCATCTGTATGAACCTTCTCAAGCTACGCGTCTTTCTTCTCAACCACATCCCGTATCTAATGATACCGAGTCTCAATATACTTGGACCGACTATGAAATGCCTGGTTCTTCATAAGGTGAATAGCACTCTGACTATCGCAAAGCAAAGTATATTGCTCTTGCTTCAGCCCTATTTCCTGTAACAGCTTTTTCATCTATAGCAACTCTTTGCAAGCCTCCATCGTCGTAATGTAATCTACCTCTGTCGTCGACAAGGCAACACACTTCTACAACCGCGACTGCCACGATACCGTTCCTCCAACAAACATCATCACATAGCCCGAAGTTGATCGCCTCGTGTCAACATCTCCAGCCATATCAGCATCGGTATACCCAACCAGCTTCGGCTCGTTACCACCAAAAGAAAGTCTCCAATCAGCAGTGCCCTGAAGGTATCATAAAATCCACTTGACCTCACTCCAATGTACCCTTTCAGGATTTAAAAGGTACCTGCTAACTGTACCAACTGCATGAGCGATGTCTGGCCTCGTACATACCATAGCATACACAAGGCTTCCCACAGCTGAGGCATTTGAAACCCGCTCCATATCTTCTTTTTCGTCCTCGATAGATGGACATTGCTCCTTAGTGAACTTAAAGTGAGCCGCAAGGGGGCAACTCACTTTTTTCGACCCATCCATCACGAAACACTAAAGTACCCGGTGAATGTACTTCTTTTGGGACAAGTGTAGCAGCTTGGACTCTCTCTCTCTCTCTCTCTCTCTCTCTCTCTCTCTCTCTCTCTCTCTCGGCTGATCTCCATCCCAAGAATAGTCTTTGCTGCACCCAAATCCTTCATAGAGAAGGCTACACCCAGTTGGCACTTCAACTCCGCTATCCTAGTGGCATTCCGACCCACTAATGGCATGTCATCAACACAGAGCAATAAAATGATAAAATCATCCTCGGCAAAGTACTTCACAAATACGCAATGGTCTGACGTCGTTCGTGTATAACCATGCTCTTCCATAAATGACTTGAACTTTCTGTACCACTGCCTCGGAGCCTATTTCAGACTATACAAGCTCTTCCTCAATCGGCAGACCAAATATGACTTGTCCTTCTCACAGAATCCCTCTGGCTGCTCCATGTATAACTCCTCCTTAAGATCGCCGTGGAGGAATATCGTCTTCACGTCCATCTGTTCGACCTCCAAGTCGAAACTGGCTTCCAATGCTAGCACCACCCGAATAGACGACTGCTTGACGACTGGCGAAAAGATCTCATCATAATCTACGTCTTTCTACTGACCGTAGCCTTTAACTACTAGCCTCGCTTTATATCGAGGGTAAGTAGCATCATCCGTCTGCTTTACTCTAAACACCCATCGATTCTTCAAAGCCTTCTTGCCCTTTGGCAACCGCACCAGCTCATAAGTGGAATTGGCGTGTAAGGAACTCATCTTCTCCTGCATAGCCTGCATCCACTCCTGCCTGTGTTCATCTTCCATAGCCTCTGCAAAGCTTTTGGGCTCTCTTCCGTTAGTCAGTAGCACATACTTACCCGATGAGTATCTCGTAGATGGTCGACGATCTCTGTCGCTCCTTCTCAGTGGAGCTACTGGTGCTGGCTGTATACCACCAGTCTTATCCCCTTCAGGAACTGCCTCTCCGGCATGCTCATCCTCCTGAAGGACACCCTGACCACCATCAGCAGGCTGATGATCAAGGTTGGGAGCAACTCCATGTACTGGCTCCTCCATAACTGGATCCTCTGTGATGTCCTCTAGAAACTGCTTGAAGCGAAATGACTCTAACTAAGGCAATTCCTCAGTCTCAGAAGGCGTCTCGGAATCCTGGGTGTTGGTCATGGTCTGATCCTCAACGAATACCACGTCCCTTCTTCTGTAGAGCTTTCTTCCCACTGGGTCGTAGAGTCTATAGCCAAATTTATTTCGACCGTAGCCGACAAAGACGCATCGCCTCGTCTTCGGCTCAAGTTTGGACCTCTCATCCTTCGGTACATGCACGAAGGCCTTACAACCAAACACTCACAGGTGATTGTATGACGACTCTTTATCGTACCATATTTTGTCAGGCACATCACCCTGCAAAGGAGCACTAGGAGATAAATTAATAACATAAGCAGCTGTGAGAAGAGCCTCACCCCAATAACTGCATGGCAAATTTGTTTCTGAAAGCAAACACTGCACCCTCTCCATCAGTGTCATATTCATGCGCTCCGCTACACCATTGAGCTGAGGTATCGTGGGCGGAGTCTTCTGGTGTCGTATTCTTTGCTCTCTGTAATACGTATCAAAGGGACCAATGTATTCGTCGCCGTTGTCGGACCGAACACACCATAACTTCTTGCCCGTCTCTCTTTCAACAAGGCCTGAAACTCTTTGAAAATGGGCAGCACCTGATCCTTGATCTTTAAGGCATAGACCGGAACTTTTCTGGAACAGTCATCAATAAAAGTTACAAAGTAAGAAGCACCACCAATAAATTTTACCTTCATAGGACCGTAGACATCCGAGTGAATCAACTCGAGCAACGTCGGCTTCCTTGAACTTGGGTGACTTTGGAAAGACACTCTATTTTGCTTCCCAGCTAAGCAGTACATGCATTTCTCCAACTTTGTAGACCTGAGCCCTGAAATCACCTTCCTGTTCACCAAGTAGCTCGTCCCCTTCTCGCTGATATGGCCGAGCCGCCTGTGCCACAACTCGGTAGACGCATCACTGACTGTGTTCACCTCATGTGTCCTTGTGTGCTCTCCTCCATATCGTAGAGACCAGACTTCTTGCTTCATCTGGCAATCACCATCGAACCTCTGGAAAGCTTCCACTGACTATTCCCGAAGAGACTGAAGAATCCCTCGTCATCTAACCTTCCAACGGACACCAGGTTGAAACGAATATCATGGACATGATGAACATCTTTGAGAATAAGAACTGCACCCGTCTTCGTCCTCAAATGTACATCTCTAATGGCAACCGCCTTAGACACATCTCCATTGTCCATCTTCAACACTCCACAGTCACCTGTCGTATAAGTGGCAAATAGTGCCCTGTTATGAGATATGTGCGCTGAAGCCCCTGAGTCCACCAGCCAAGAATTGTCATCGCAGGCGAGGTTTGTGATAACCTCATCACCTACGATGATCACATCGCTTCCATGTATCGAGGCCGTCGCTGTAGTGTTCTCATCTTGCTTTTCCTTGTCGTCCTTCTTCTCTCTCTTCCAAGCGAAACAGTTCCACTTGATGTGGCCCTTCTTGCCATAATAGTAACACTCCGAGTCCTCGTACCGACCCTTGGACTTCCCTCTGCTTTTGTCTGTGCCACCACCTGGACCCCTACTTTTGCCCCTTCCGCGGCTCTCTGAAACTAGTGCCTCTGAGTGAAGGAATGTGGATGAAGTACCCTGAGAACGTCTCCGCATCTCTTCATTCAGTACCCCGCTCTTAGCAAACTCCAGACTGACCTTGTCTTCCGGAGCAGAAACGATCATAGATACTCGTACGGTCTCCCACGAGTCTGGCAATGTACATAGCAACCAAAGTCCTTGAACCTTGTCGTCGAACTTGACTCCCATCGAGGATAGCTGGTCCACCACGCCTTGGAACTCACTCAAGTGATCCGTAATAGATGCACCATCTTTGTACCGCAGACCCATCATCATCCGGATCAGGAACAGTTTGTTTATCCCGATCTTTTTTGCGTACAAAATTTCAGCTTCTCCCACAACGTCTATGCATGTTCAATATTGGCAACGTGGTTGTACATGTTCTCGTCAACGAACTGCCGCATGTACCCACACACCTGTATATGCTCGAAGTTCCAGTCCTCATCGGATTTGTTACTGGGCTTCTCGGATGTAAATACTGGAAGATGCAGCTTCTTGACGAACAGCAAATCCTTCATCTTGCTCTGCCAATAATGATAGTTGGTACCGTTCAGGTTCACCATGCACACCGGCTTCACGCCATCTCTGCTTCCTGATTTGACTGTCAACTCCTGACACTTTTTTGAACCCAAAGCTCTGATACCACTATGTTGGGAACGAAGCGCGGAAACCGTTCCCCCAAACTAGAAAGTCCTGCGAGAGAACCGAGCAAAAAGCACACAAATCAAAAATGCCAAACACAATCGCAGACACAAAGATTTTTGACGTAGAAAACTCTTGTTGGAAAAATCACAAGACGATCGGAGTCCAACCCTGAAGAACCTCCACTAATGGAATAAAGAGAATACACCCTCTACAAGCTCCTCCCGATCTAACACGGATCACCACAACTCACTTGAAAGAAGAAAAAAATTTATTGTGGACTCCGAAGAACAAGAGATGCCGAAAAAGTATTCAAAGTAATCTCTCCTTGACAATAGTCCTTAATCCTCTCTCTCTCTCTCTCTCTCTCAAAGATTATAAGCACTCTTGATTTGAGATAATTTTACAACTAGCATGCATCACCCTTTTATAAGCCCTTGGTAATCTATACATGGAAGGCTAATATATATGAAAACTTCTAATATGCATCAATCATATATTTAATGGAAATTCAATCATAATTGGCTTGCCATAATTGGAAGCCCAATTATATGGAAAGCTACTATATGAAGGGTCCAATCATAAATATATGATCAAAGTAAATATGAAAATCCAATCATATATTTCCTTACCATATATGTTCCAAAATATGATCCATGCACTCCTCGAGCTTCTCCGACACACGGATGGCACTCGTCGCTCTCCGGAGTATTCTCCACATAGGTTGGGAACCCCACTCCAACAGTTCGTTTGTTTGGTTATCGACAATAATCCTTTCGCATGTTCCTACGAAAATCTTGTTACAACTTTTACACACGCACACTCTAGTCCCTCTCCTATGTTTCATGAATATTAGAGATCACCCATATTTCAAAAATAATTACACCTGCTTAATGTTTTATTTTTAAAATTGGGATGGTTAGTGTTATATGTTTCTATAGAAAATATAAAACATATAGGTGATCTGTATAATTAGTTTCAAAATTTGAGTCTGTCTATTTAATAAGTCGTAAACATAAAAATAGTTAACGTGTGTGTTTATATATATATATATATATATATATATATATATATATATATATATATATATATATATATATATATAATGTCAATGAGGTTATATTCTAACGATTAAGATGGAGGCACCCTCCCGCTGTAGCTAGTTCTAGCTATGGTGGCATCATCTAATTTTCTTTAGGGCATGTTTGGTAAATAGGAAGTGTATTGATAGTGGAAAGTAAAATACAATTCTGGTGAACTGAGTTGAGTTCCTGAATTTTGAAATCCCAAAAATATGTTTGGCTGACCCATGAAGTTGATTTGGAAAGTATAGTTCTTCCACTTCTATTGTTTGGTAACACACAGGTATTTGACATAGAAAGAGAGATTTTTCCAATTCCATTGTTTGGCTAACCAACATGGAAGTTAATAGCATCACCACATTATGAATATGGTGATCTTACCGGCCTCTCTTTTGCTGGAAATTTTCATAAAACTGGTACCAAAATTAGACATGAAACATGTATGCCGAGATGAAAATGTCCAGGCAAAAATAATGAACTGAGAGTTGAAGACAAACATGTAAACTACACAAGCCAAATTGGACGTGAAGCAAAATGTCCAGTAATGAAGCGAAACGTCCAAGCAAAACCGAGAGCAAAATGTCCAGGCAATAGCAAGAGCAAAATGTCCCGGCAAACTGTAGCCCGATATAGGTTGAAGACATACATATTGGACAAGAATCCTTGAAGCACATACATATTGTCCAGGCATACATATTGTCCAGGCATAGATATTGTCCAGGCAATAGCAAGAGCAAAATGTCCAAGCCAAATTGGACATGAATCCTTGTGCAGACTCTAAAGAAAATAGATTGAAAACATACATATGTTGACTGCAGCACATACAGGCCAATACAGCAAAAATGTCCACAATACCAGCCAAAATTATCTGTACCAAATCTCCACAATACAAAATATGTACAAAATGTCCACAATACAGGCCCGAAATCGCCTGGGGGTGTACAGATAAGTACTTCTGTACAAAATGTCCACAATACAGGAAAATTTATATGTACAAATTGTCCAGAGTAATTAATTTTACATCCAAAGAAGCTCAAACAGAATATATATTTTTACATCCAAAGAAGCTCATACAGAATAGATATCTGTGAAAATAAAGGCTCAGAGATTGGAGTTTGTTTTCATCCAGCAAGAATGGTTACCTCTTCAACCCATCGAAGCATGATGAGGAATGCATCATGCCTTAGTATCGCAGTGACCCATGCAAAGTACTAAGGAGATACCTCTTCAACCCATCACACACGATGAGGAATGCTACCATGCCCACTAAAAGTTTGGTAAAATACCAAAAACATCATATTTTCCCCCTTCATCACAGCCTAGAAAAGAAAACATAAACTGAATATGAAAGAAAGGCAGGGTAGTATATTGTAAAGAAACTCCAACCCGAAACTGAATATGAAAGAAAGGCAGAAGGAAGACAGAGAAAAACATATACAAGACAGAAATTTGGAAGAAAACAAAGAAAAGAGCTAAAATACCAAAACCATAATATTGGTTCCCACATCAGTCTGCAAATATAATGCATAAACTGAGTAGACAAGGAAAAAAGGAAAATATGTACAACATACGATTAGTTCACCCTCATGAGAGTGCCATAGTTAAGATTCTAGAAGACAAACATATAAAACACAAATACTAGAAAAATCACAAAGAAAAAAGTGCAGACATGAAGCATACTGAAAAGCTGGACATTATGGACAGAGGACGACTTTGCTATGGTATGCAAGTGTTCTGACTTTTAGAAGTATCCAAAAGCCTCCAACCGATCTTGACACTTGAAGTAGCAAGCACCCTTAAAACCATGAACTTGATTGTAGCATTCAGGCCAATTGGTATAAACACCAGGCATTCTTCCCCTCAGAACAACGTAGTAAGACATGGTCTGTCGGTAGGCTGTAAAGCAAAATAGGGCAGAAATAGCAGATAAAAGAATCGGAGGAATGCAAGCTGAAATAACAAAAATAGCAAAATAGGGCAGATAAAACACTACAAGAAACCAGGGTGTCTTACAACGGTGAAAAACTGTTGCAAAAACAATATAACCCATTGTAAAATTATTCTGCAACAGTTATTGGAACCATTGTAAATTCGAGCGTTGCAGATTCCTCTTGCAACGGTTATAGAAGGTTTTTGCAACATTTTTATAAATAGTTGCAAATAACGTATTATGCAACGGATTTTACGTCAATGCATAACGGTTACATGGTGTTGTCAATAATATATTTGGCAACGATTAACAAACCATTGTAAATATTGAGTAAAGCACGATGGTTGATAACTGTTGCCTAAAATATTACATGCAACGGTTAAAAATTGTTGCGAATAATAGGCAATGGTCAATAAAAAATACTTTTTTTTACCTCCAATGGGGCTCAAACACCCAACCTCCTGGATCACATGCCTCTACTCTATCACTAGGCTACAGGCTCATTTGTATAAATGTACTTTATATATAATATATATGTACTTATATCATTTGTATCAATTAAAGCTTTTGGATCGATGTTAAATATATTATCTAATATTTTTTGTTAGCGAACAAGGAACCAATTAATACGAGTAATTCTAATGATTAAATCTCTTTTGTGTATAAATAAAATTCAAATTGGAAATTAAATTTGCAACGACTATAAACAAACTGTTACAAGATCAATATTTTGTAATAGTTGTTTATTCTTTTGATATCATAAACGTTGTTATTAAACAAAAAATTATAACTGGTAGCATAAATCATTGCACAATCATTATAAATAATAAGCCCACTCACAACAGGTTGTAAAAATTGTTGTACAACTGTTGCTAACAATGAGCCTTTTTATAAGGCTTTATTTAATCGTTGCAAAATATTAATAAATTTGTAACAAATACTTAAAATCCTTGCATAACTGTTGCCCATTCAACTCGCTTTGACAACACTTTCATAAAACTGTTGCTTGACCTTTGTAAAAAAGAAAAACGTTTAGTAAGTGTTTATGAACCATTGTAAAAAATGTATTAGGCAATGGTTAATCTATGACCGTTGCAAATATATTTAATTTAGAAATGGTCATTTCAACCGTTACGTAACTGTTGCAAATTATAGTTCCAGCAACATTCATAAAAGTGTTGCACTAAAACTGTTGCAAAATAGGGATATTTTTTGTAGTGAAAGAATAGGATAACAGCAAGGCAAAGCCAACAAACTTTAAAAAAAAACTTAGTAAGACCTAAAACAGCAAGGCAAACCCAACAGCAAGACAACAGAAATAGCTTAAAAGAAAAACTTACAAAAACATGTATTCAGCAGGACAAAAAAATCTTAAAAAAATATGTCAGTTAACAAAAAATATATGAAATATAGTAAGCCATGGTGTTGTACATGGCTGCAACATATCCAAGTATTGCACATTTCACGGGCTATTAGCCACAGATCTAATCTACAACGAAGTAATAAACTTCTTAGGCACGTATTCATACACTATATCATCGAAAAATAGAAAAATTTTGGAAAAAATAGCATGCATACTGTCAGTTGTCGAGAATGAACAGAGGGGGTGACCGCAAACCAACTGGGGAGGACTGAGTTTCCTGGCGGGAAGGAAAACACCGGACTGAAGAGTCCTTTCCTAGCGTCTCCTCCCACTTCCGCTCTTGGAGGAAGGAAGTCGAAGGAGTGAAAATGAGAGAGGAACGAAAGTAAAGTCCTCTTTCATTCCCGAATAAAACCCTACCAACCCCCACCAACCAAACACCCGAACTTTAATTCCATTGACCACTTCTCCGATTTTTAGGAATCCAGGCCCACTTCAAGGTTACCAAACAGGCCCTTAGGGGAAATTAAGTGGAAAATGTGCTGGGGGTACTGTACACGTGCGGCTCATAGGAGGTAGGAGCAGTACGGTGCAGTGCAGCTTAGACCATCTCCAATGGAGATTTCTAAAATTTGGGTTTCTATCCTACTTGGCTTTGTACTTTCTATCCTAGTTGTAAGAGTTTCTACATAGAATTGTACAACAAAAAAATACTTTTTCAATAATTTAATAGTGTGGGGTCCAATAATAATTGTCATGAGAGGGAGAGAGGAGAATTTCTATTGAGAGTTTCTACATGTAGAAATCCTCATAGAAATTTTCCATCATACATTATTGCCACCTATTATTATTGGGGTCCACACTATTAAATTATTGAAAAAAGTTTTTTTTTTTTTTGTTGTACAATTATATGTAGTAACTCTTACAACTAGGATAGAAAGGACAATGCCAAGTAGGATAGAAACCTAAATTTTAGAAATCCCCATTGGAGATGGTCTTAGTCGTGATACGATCTTTGCGTAAACACACTATATAATAACATGCATGCACTCTGAAAGTTTAGGGCCTGTTTGCTTAGGCTTTATAACTCACTTTTCTGAGTTATAAAGCAAAGGGAGGAAGAAATTGTGTTTGGACAACACCATTCACAAAATTATATTTGAAATGAAACATTCCCAACCGGATGTTATAACTTTGCTTTTAGAAAGCAAAGAAAAGTTGTTTTCTGAAAGTTGTTTCCAAAAAAAAAGTGGACCCCACACCCCTCCACACCCCCCCCCCCAAGTCCCAGCTTGTTTCTCTTTCCTCCATTTTTTTTCTGAAGCTCTCCTCAGCAGGCCATGAGCTCCGCTCAGCAGGCCATGAGCGCCGCGACCCCCGCGTTCGTCGGCCTCCGCCTCTGCGACGGAGGAGCTCGTGGGCTCCTCCCGCTGCGCCTCCGCCGCGAGCGCCGCGTCACCCCCCCAAACCCCCAACTTTCTCTTTCCCAAATTTTTAGGTGGGAACGTGGGCTCGTGGACGGAGGAGGCTCGTGGGCTCCTGGACGTCCGCTCTGCGACGGAGGAGGTGGTGGACGCGATGGAGGTGGGAGGGTGGCCGTGGTTGGGGTGGACACGGTGGGAGGGTGGCCGTGGTTGGGGTGGACACGGTGGACACAGGACGCGGTGGAGGTGGTAGAGGCGGTGGACGTGGTGGGGGTCGACACGGTGGACACAGGACGCGGTGGAGGTGCTGGAGGTGGTCGACACATGGAGTCCTACTCCGCCTCCACCCTGGACTTCGTCGAAGCAAACGGATCACCGCCTGCGCTGTCCTCCGACGTCGTGTCCACCTCGGCGGGGACGTTCTGCTTGGCCTTTGCGCTGGACACATGAGAGAAAATCTTTTGTTGGACACATGATACAGAATAGACACAGGAACACAGTTAAAAAAATCAGCTTATAAAAATATTTTACCAAACAGAATTTTCAAAATTTATTTTTTAAAATTATTTTCCAGATGAAAGTAACCAAACGCAAAATCAGACTTTCTATACTCAGAAAACAACTTTATAAGTTACTCTCATAAAACTGTTTTTAGAATAAAATTTCAGAAAGACTATCCAAACGGACCCTTAGTCCTGCTACCATCTTTACGCAAACACAATTATAATTATGCATTCTGAATTAAAGCCTAAACTTTGAAACCTACCACTTCCCCTTTTTTTTATTTTTTTATTTTGACTAACGATTGATTGTTGTTCTACTGATCAACGCAAGCGATTCTACTCTCCAACAGAGAGCTTTCAAATGTTCAGTAACGTACGATAGACTCGTGATGATACTTGGAAGTTGGAAATACACAATATTTAGTCTGCGGTCACCTGATAGCTAAACATATCAAAATTGACTTTAATAATCAAGTTTCAATTAATTTTCTACTCAGTGAGCTTTCTGAAGATTTCTGTTGCGTGCAGGAAATGAAGTTTTGAATCCAATTATTTTTTATAGGTCCAGAAAATTCTTGGCACGGATCTAGATTAAAACATGTTAATTATGCTATAAAATATTTTATTACAGTGTGCAGTGTGCAGCAGATCAAAGGATGGACTAAGACCTCGTTTGGTTCACGAAATGGAAGAAAAAGGAAATCAATTTCTTGACATTTTCTTTCTTTCGAAAAATTATAATTCTCATTGATTTTTTTTTTCTTTTTTTTTTGATATTTGGAAATGCCGAAAAATTTGGAAAGGAAAGTGAATACTTCAATGTGGGAAAGTGATTATTTGCTTGAATGCATGTAATCACTTTTCTTCCTAATTTTTTTTTCCATTGGAAATCATTTTTCTTTCCTTCTCAATTCCTTTGGCACCCAAACATAAGAAAGTAATCATTTTTCTTTTCCAATCCGATGATTCTGTGAACCAAACGATGCCAAAAGTCTATGGTTCTACCAAATATAAGATTATACTTTCATCCACAGGTTTCTACGATTCTTCCACACACAAAAAATTCTACAATTCTTCCATATATATAAGATTTTATACTCATTAATTTCTTGGTAGCATTTGAACCAGTATAATATTTTGTGTTTGATGTGATCACCTGTAAATAGCTTTTAGTTTAGCGTCACCTTGATGTGGAACGTAGCTTTATTGACTTGATTTTTGTTTGTGTGCGTCTCCCTTGTCAAAATTTTCATTTTTTTGCTATTCAACTATTATTAGTTATAAATTAAATGGCAATAGGAGAATTAGAAAGCATACAAAATTTAGATGAATACTTTAAGAAGACTATTTAGATTTTAATGTACGATCGATCAATACTTTTCCTAATCTCAGTTATATATTTTTCTTAATGGCACGTGCACGTAACGATCATAGATGATGACCATAACAAATTAAGAAATTTATTTTTATGTTTTTTAATATATGAATGTTGGATAGTCATTTAAGCATTAACTAGAAGACTTGACTAAGTCATTTTGCAGCTAGCTCAACCCGCAGCACTACGTACCACTACCTACTCTGATAGACTCATACATCATTGGAGGTGCACTACAACAAAAGAGTATTTTAACGACACTCAAAAAGTGTCGTGAATGACTTTCCATGGCACTTTTTGAGTGTAGTCTAGAGGGGGTGTCATAGAAAGTATTTTTTTTTCAACGACACTTCGTAAGTGCCATACAATAACTTTATAACAACACTTTCTGAATGTCGTGTTAACCATGTTTTCACAGCACTGTGCTGGTGCCATCTTAACGTGTTTCAATAACACCTGACAAGTGTCGTCGTAATTTTAAATAGCCATGTAATTATTTTAGGACGACACTTCTGAAATGTCGTTTAATACTTATTTTACGACACTTCTGGAATGTCGTTTAATACTTATTTTAGGACACTTCTGGAATGTCGTTTAATACTTATTTTACGACACTTCTGGAATGTCGTTTAATATCATCAAAGCTTATAAAATATAAATTGATTTCATTTGTATATTTATTTTTATATAATTAACCAAAATCAATTTCCCAGATAGTAGAACTTTAATATACCAACAATAATATATATTAAAATATATCAAATTCATACAAAGTCTCAATAAAAAGTAATATTGAGAACAACAACAAAATCTATTACATAATAAAGTCTATTACATAACAGAGAAGATTCCTAGTAGTACTACTTAGCGCCCAACCCTTTCCAGCATCAAACTCGAACGTAATCCGAACTCATCAAATCGATCTGCACAAAAAAAGATGAGAATTAATATTTCGGCTTTCAAACTGACCATGCAAATATTACTGCAAAACAAGCAATAAAATTAATATTTCGGCGTTTCTTTCTAAGAAGAATAAATGAGGGTATTGGTGGTATTTTATAGATAAGCACATTTTCTGTTTGAGAAGTTATAGGCATTTTGGGTTCCCTGCAAGAAGTGGCTCGTGAAAGTTGGTAAAATTTATTGGATAGTAGAACAAAGGAAAGGCAAAGGCTATTGAGGCACAGACACACTTGTGTGTCCATTTTGCGTTGTGTCTGACATGCATCCACAACTGAAATGCCTTAAAATACAATAGGAAACATCAAAATCAATGTTGTGTTTCAGTCTCCATATCGTAATTTGTCGTATTTGCTATGTATAACATAGGACAAAGAGAAACTTCAATAATTTCTAGCTTTGAGGGCACAAGGAGGGACAAACATGTACATCTAGGTTATTTCTTACAATCCACAGGATGGATTAGAAAATGCTAAACATTGTTGTGAGCATGCTAATTGTTGTGATTTAGGTTCAACTTTGAGGAGACGTAGGTTGTAATGAAGTATTTGGGTGTGTTACAGTTCATGACACATTATCATTATACCATATAATACACAAACAAAATCATAGAAGAAAATAACATCCAAGACCCAATATGTTCTCCCCAATCCTGATAAATTATCTATACAAAACACACAGGTAAATTTCAAATCCTAGATATCATCTACAGTTTACCTATACAAACCACTTCAAACCATTTCTCTTACGACCTGCACCCAAGGTTTGGATTTATCCAACTTCAATAGATTTAAAAAGGTGTTGCTTCATTTAATAGTGTAAATTAGCCAAACAATTGACTTTCAATGTTTCTCATAAAGACTAGCTCTCTAAGTTGTTTTCATGAAATCCAAAAGATCCTAGGACAACCATTGTCATGTACCATGTAGAAAATATATACACGGTATCTTAACTAAGTAATTATCTTGATTAAAAAGACATTTGCCTCTTTCCTCTTCCATAGGTTACTTTTTTCATTTGTGGTGTGCTGAAAGCACAGACACTTCAAAATTTGGTGTCCTCTCCGTGTTTCATGGTGTCTGACATGTAAATCGTCGGCCATATAAATATCATATTCTTCACTCTAGAATCTGGAGCAATTTGGTGTCCTCTCCGTGTTTTATGGATAGATATTTAAAGAATGAAATTTCTTCTCTCAAAAAAAAATTACATGGAAATTTCTCGAGCAGGTATTGCACACAGACCAATTTAAGTGTAATCTGCAACTTAAGTAATAAAGGGAAATTTCTTCTCTCAAAAAAAATTACATGGAAATTTCTCGAGCAGGTATTGCACACAGACCAATTTAAGTGTAATCTGCAACTTAAAACACATTATACTCAACTTATTCGAAGGTGCAATCTGCAAGCGCTAACTGAAACTTCTTCACAGTTCGTATGTAGCTCTTGTTAAAGACTGCAAGAATTTGTAAACTTTAGTTGTGAAAAAAAACCACATGTTGGACTGATGCCCTCTGTTGTCATGTCTCGATTTCATCATCCTCAGGCCTCTCAATCATATGTCTAGCTACAAAAGTTTCTCACACAATTGACATAAATAAAAGTTCATTTTACTCGCTATATTACATGAAGATCTTCAAATTTAGTCTGAATAGGAAGAAAGGAACATGCACACCTTACTGTTCCTTATTTTGATTTCTGTTTGTTCACTCTGAATAGTAGTAACTACTAACTATACAGATTATCATCATTTTAGAATCTGTATGTAAAGTTAAATGACAAATTTAAGTCCAATTCTCTTTCTCTTTGACAACGTTAAACATTTACTGCTATGAATAACGAAATGTGATGCTTGTAGTGTTAATATTACATTTTGCCTTCACCTTTATGCCCATTGCACCAGTGAAATATCACAAGTGCAAGAGATAAATCTCAATGAAGTTTCTAATAAATATAACCAAAATTAATATATGGAGTCCTAAATAAATTACCAAATAAAAAATTCATTCACACACAATCTAAAATTCATCCGGAACCTACAATCTAAGACCCAATTATGAATTTCATTCACACACAACAAATAAAAACTTATGTTTCAGAAATTAAACTCCAAATAAATAACTTAATCTTCCCAAAGTTTTGAAGCACAAACAAATTCCTAAATTTTGAACCCTAGATTTTAATTTCTTCATGTAAACCCTAAATAAGAAAGGAAACCCTATATAATAAATCAAGGAAATTCATAAAAAGAAAGGGGGAAGATGAAGGAATGAGAGATGACCTAAACACGGTGGTGACAGCGGTGACGGCGATGACAGTGGTGACGGCGGTGACGGCGATGACAGTGGTGACGGCGGTAACGGCGACGACAGTGGTGACGGCGGTAACGGCGATGACAGTGGTGACGGCGGTAACGGCGATGACAGTGGTGACGGCGGTGACGGCGGTGAAGACAGCCCTCTTGCCGCCGACTCTGAGAGAGAACGGAGGAGAGAGAGAGAGAAAGTAAAAAGAGAATGGATGGAAAAGAAAATTTCGGAAAGGTTTTATGAGCTTTGAGCTCCAAACTGAGAGAGAATCGGGCGGTAAACGAAAAAATTGGGGGAATACAGCCAGGTCGCGGGCGGCAAACGAAAAAAAGGGGGGAAAATAAATTTGACACAACACTTTCCAAGTGTTGTATTTACTTTATAATATTATATGACATTTTAAAAGTGTTGTATATAGTATATATTATTATACGACATTTATAAATGTCCTTAAAAGTGTTGTTAAATTTATGTTTACGACACTTTAAAGGAGGTGTCGTAGATTATGATAAATACTCATTTATGACGACACGTTTTCGTAGAGTGCCATCATGACGAAAGAATAATGACACTTATTTAGAAAGTGTCGTAGATAAAGTGTCGTTATTAACCTATTTTGTTGTAGTGTGAACATAGGAATGATGGAGTCGCAGCAGCGTCAGAGTACCCTGTTCCACCAGGAGGTACAATTAGCCTATGGAGAGTTGGGCTCCATCCACCGTACTTGTACATATGGTACCGAAGATGCGATTGCGTCGAATGCATGGCGCTAGGACACGGAGGCCATACAACAAGGGAAAAAACTTAGATACAGATGACTGTATCAAAAATTTGATACAGCCTCTGTATGACAGGTGGATTTTTCCTCTTTTTTCGTAAATCGTGTAAACAAATATATATAGGAGGGTCCACCTGTCATACAGAGACTGTATCAAAAGTTTGATACAGCCTTCTGTATCAAAGTTTCTCTCCCAACAAGTATTGCAATTAGGGATAGAGTGGCAGTGGTCAAGCTCCAGCTATTGGATAGAGTAGCAGTTACAGGCGGACCCAAGGCAAGGGCTCGGGTGGGCTACAACCCACCCAAAAAATATTTTGCCTTTTTTTTTCCTTTTTTTTTTTTTTTTTGGTATTTTTTTTGTGAGTTTGTCTATACCTAGTCCACTCTAATTCACTCCAGCCCATTCCAATTTAAATTTCTGGTTCCGCCTTTGGTAGCAATGGTCATGCTCCAGCTATTGGATGGGTTTGATGGGCTGCACATGACGTATCACTTAACCTACCCATCCCATGGGCCGAGTTTAGTGAGAGGTTCCAAACGAGGCACTTCAATGCAATTTTACGATATGATCTTTAGTAGAGATTTAACAACCTCAGGCAGCATGAGTACGGTATATGGTTATGCACCGTAGTTCTATCGAATTAGTAGATTTGTCCCTACCTTGGTAGACAGGGAGATAGATAGAGCTAGGAGGTTCCAGTAGAGGCTGCATCTAGAGATCATCTTGACAACAAGCAGCTTGATTTTTAGACCTTTGATGCAGTGATGGTGGCAACTAGCTAGGCGGTACGAGTACACTTCGTAGAGAATCGTGATCAGTACTGGACGTCAGAAGAGGTCTCACACCATCATGAGAAAATATTTATCTCAGTCGTTTGCCCCAGCTCTAGCAATTTGAGCATCGGATATTGGTGAGCCGAGGAGGACAATGTTGGTATTAGTTTAACAACGGTCCCAGGAACGACCTCAACATTAGAGGTCGTTAATATCAGTAGGGTGCAACATCTATAGGAAGACAAGGCATGTCATACCAGATTGACGTAGGGAAACTGGCTTGTGTTTTGTTTGTGGGGGCGTTAGATCACATGTTGACTCAGCCGAGGAGGACAATATCGGTATTAATTAGGCCTAGTTTGGTTCACGGAAGGGAAATTGATTTCCTTATACTTTTTATGGGAATGGAAAAGTAGAATTTATGTCACATTTTCTTTTCGTTGTTTAGTAAAACAAAAAAACCACCTAGGAAATACCATTTGATTTTTTTTCCAGTGTTTGGTTGGTGCAGGAAAGAAACGTAAAAATATATCAATATTTCAATAATATCTTTACCTTTTAAAATAAAAATGACATTATGAAAATCCAAAGGGACCCAGAATACGAGGAGTTAATGGTAAAATAAGCAATAACACATGGTTAGTTTTGTCATAATTTTTTGTAATAAATGTTGGAAAATGAGGAGGGAAAATCAATCCCATGGGTCGTGAGTGGAATCATATTTCCTCCCATTTTCTCTCTCGTCAGTAAATTGATTTTCAAGTTTGTGACTATCAAACAAAGAAAAGAAATAACTTTTCTTTTCTGGTTCCTTAAATCCGTAAACCAGACGAGGCCTTAGTTCAACAACCGTTTCCACGGAGGACATCAAGAGGGCCATCAGTGCACTATCTACTAGCAACACCTACACAGCAGGACCAAAATACAGACCTCCTATAACACAGTACACAACAGGCACCACGACCTCTCTAGACTCGATCACAAAATGTTCAGTAGTAGAGGCCGCATCAACATGCTTAGATCCAGGCTTCTAGGCAACAGACTCATCAACAAAGAGGAGGAGCACCCCGGGGGCATAATCATGCTCAATTCTTGTAGCATTTGCTTCTCAAGAAATCCTAATTAGAAATGGGATAGATTTTTTTTAAATTTAATTTTGATTTGGAAAGCCCGAAAAGCCAATGACCACTTATGAAACTGATTTATAGGGTGTTGCGATTCGAGACCACCGGGATGATGATCATAGACATCTAAGTAATAACAAAGGCCCATAACTTAGATATGGAATCCTACAACAATATAATAGCTCATTCAGTATTTATAAGGCATTTAAGGATTTATGAAAATTGTTGGAATTTAATATGGATATTTTACTAGGAAAATCGATAACTAACGAACCTCAAAAATTATTGCAGGTAACCATAACTTTAGAATGACCCAAAATTTTAGCAATAGCTTCATTTTAGCCTAATCTAAGGCCCATCAATTGTTTCATAATTTTTTACCTAATTTTTTTACTTTTAATAATTATAAAATGAATTTATGGAATTTTTAACTAATTAAATTAATTACCTAATACATCTAAAAATTACTAGGGCTAATTCTACACCAAATTGACCCAAACTTGGTATTTAAACTTTTAAAGGTACAAAATATTTTCTATTATTCTATGTTAATTTTTAGACTTTATTTAATATTTTTAGAATTTATCAAACTAGAAAAACTAAAAAGGGAAAGGAAAAGAAAAAGAAAAAAGAAAATAATAAATCAAAAACCAAATACCAAATCCCAACAGGCAAGCTCGTATGTCAGTCACCAATGACAGTAGGGCGGGCCCTGTCTTCCAGTGACAGTAGGTCTGGTTAATAGTGCTCATAATTTGTCATTGAAGAAATATGGGGATCTAATGAGACAAGAGCAATCCATTGCAGTTGCTCTTCACAGACAATCAAATATTGTGAAAAATGAATATCAGATTCGTTTATATACTTCAATTTATGCTTGTAAATTTTTGTTGCACCAAGGATTACCTGTCCGTGGCCATGATGAGACCGAAGCTTCTACGAATAGAGAAAATTTTCTTGAAATGATTAAGTATACAGCTGATCAAAATAATTATGTTCGTAATGTTGTTCTTAAAAATGCTCCAAAGAATCATCAAATGGTTGCTTCGGACATTCAAAAAGATATTGTTCATTATTTTGCACAAGAAATAGTGCAAAATATACTTGTAGAGTTTCAAAATAATTTTTTCTCATTGTTGGTGGACGAGTCTAGTGATGTATCTGGCAAAGAACAAATGACTGTGGTTTTGCGATTTGTTGACTCCTGTGGAAATGTGAGAGAGTGGTTCATTGGTGTTGTTCATGTGATGGAGACTTCTGTTTTGTCTCTAAAATATGCTATTAGTAATTTGTTTGCTGATCATGGTTTGAGTTTGATAAAAGTTTGGGGTCAATGCTATTACGGGACAAGTAACATGAGGGGTGAATTCAGTGGGTTGAAAACTTTGATTAGGAATGAAAATAATTCAGCATATTATATTCATTGTTTTGCACATCAACTTCAATTAGCTCTTGTTCCTGTGGCTAGAAAAAATGTTGATATTGCAGACTTTTTAATTATGATTTCTACCTCGATGAATGTTGTGGGAACCTCTTGTAAGCGTAAAGATATTATTCGACAAAAGCAAGCAGAAAAAGTAGCAGAAGAAATCAGGAGTGGTTCAATATGGGAGAGAGTTGAATCAATAGTTAAGTCTTAAGAGGGTCGGGGATACACGTTGGGGTTCTCATTATAGATCGTTGTTGAACTTGGTTGCTTTGTTCTCTTATGTGGTTGAAGTTCTTGAAGTTGTTTCATGTAATGCTACATAGGGCTGCAAATGAGCCAAGCCGTTTGCGAGCTGCTCGAAGCTCGGCTCGATAAAAGCTCGTTTGAGCTCGGTTCGTTTAGTAAACAAGCTGAGCTCAAGCTTCATTTTCGAGCTCGTTTAATAAACGAGCCAAGCTCAAGCTTAGAAGTACTCGGCTCGTTTGAGCTCGCGAGCTGGCTCGTTGATGAGCTTGCGAGCTGGCTCGTTTAGGAGCTTATTTAGTATATGTATATTTATGTGCATTATATATTTATATGTCCTTAATAATTGATATTAAGGAACTTTTTAAATTAAATTTTTATAAATAAATTGTTAATATTATAGGTACTTGAATTCAAACCTAAGTAAATTGAAATCGAGCTTGTTAAGCTTGGAATCAAGCTTAAGGAGCTTGAAATAAAGTTGAGCGAGCTCGAAATCAAGTTTAACGAGCTTGATTTTGACCTTATCAAGCTTGTTTATCAAGCTTGAATCAAGCTTACTTATCAAGCCAAGCTCGAGCTCAAACCAAGCCAAGCTCAAGCTTAATGTAAACAAGCTCAAACTCTAAAATAAAAAAAATTATCAAGCTCGAGCTCGAGCTTGAGTTCGATTAATTCTAGTCAAGCCAAGCTCAAGCTTACGAAAGCTTGGCTCGTTTGTAGCCCTAATGCTACAGATTCATCAAAAAAAAGTCCAAGCACGTGGTCTATTGAGATATTTGCAACCATTTAATTTTTTCTTTAATTTGTAATTAATGCTAAGTCGAATGAGTTGTCATTGGCTTTGCATGTATTTACAATCATTTGATTATGTCTTCAATTTGCAATTGATGCTAAATATATTGGGGATCACAAATGAGTTGTCAACGATTTTGCAAAGTAAAGATGAAGATATTTTGAATGTTATAGTACTTGTCAAAGTGGCTAAGGGACGATTGTAAGCGGTAAGAGATGATGGATGAGAATCTCTCCTAAGTAAGAACACCACATTTTGTAATGAGAACAAGACTGACTGTTTGGATATGAATGATGAATATGATCCTTACCATCCTCGGCGTAAAAGCAATACTACTAATGAATTTCATTATTGTGTGGAATGCTTTTATGTGATTATGGATAAGCAACTTTTGGAGATTAATGATCGATTCAATGACATCAATTTTGAGTTGCTTCTTTGTGTAGCTAGCTTGAATCCAAGTGATAATTTTGGTGACTTTAATTCATCAAAGTTGACAAGGTTGGCTCAATTTTATCCTAATGATTTCTCTCATTGAATGCATGACTCTTGAGCATCAACTAGAGACATATATTATGGATGTGAGAACAGATGATAGATTTAGTCGGTTGAAGGGGCTTGGTGATCTATCTAGATTGCTAGCGCAAACAAAGAAATACATTTCGTACCCTTTGGTGTATCGACTTTTGAAGTTAGAATTGTTTTTCCTATAGCAACAGCAAGTGTGGAAAGATGGTTCTCTGCAATGAATATTATCAAGATAGAATTACGAAATCGTATTTAGTTGGTTGAAGAACAGATGATAGATTTAGTCGGTTGAAGGGGCTTGGTGATCTATCTAGATTGCTAGCGCAAACATGGGCGGAGGGAGAAGGGGGCCAGCGGGGTCATGTGACCCCGCTAAAAAAAAAAATATCAGGATTTTTTTTTTATGTTACTACTTAGCACAGTTGAAGGGTGTGTGGGCCAGCAGTTGTTGAGCCAAAAAACAAAGGCAAAGAAGCAGCAGCGGGTGTGGGCCACGGGTGCTCATGTGAGCCAAAAGGAAAGCACAAGGTGTCAAGGACTAAGGAGCAAACACAGCAGCTTCTTAGTTCTTTGTCCCTCTCCATTCTATTTCTCTTAGGGTTGAGCGGCGTTGTTCCAAAAAAAAAATTCAACAACCGGTCTCCCGCTCCCGCAGCTTCTTTGTCCCTTCTCTTCTCTTCCGTGGTGGCTCATCCAGCTCTATCGGTGGCTCCCTTCCTCTTAGTTTCAGGTAATATATTTAATTAGTTTATGCCCTAATTTTTTTAAATATTTTTTAATTGATTTATATCCTAAATTAGATGTTTCTTATTTGATTCATGTCATACATTAGATGGTTCCTAATTCATTCATATCCTAAATTAGATGGCTCAACTGATTCATGCCCTAACTGATTTTGCCAAAAACTTCATTTTCTCTTACATGGAATAAAATTGATTCATTATTCATGCCTCATTGATTTTGTTCTATTTGTTTAAATTTATTGAGTCTATTTTACTATATTTAAACAGAATGGAAAAGTATCTTCTAAAAATATCGAGAGCTCAAGAAGGTTCTTCTTCTGATCCCAATGTTCAATATATTAAGAATTCAAGGTCTAATGATGTGCAACCTCAAGTACAACAAGTTCAAACACAAGGCCCCACAGTTAATTTAGATGAGCTTCCATCGGATCCTGCATTTCGAAAAAATATTTATGAGTATCGTGATCCTAAAGTGATAGAGATTGTTCGCCGAGCATACCTTCAGAAGGGACCATGTCAACCTAAAAATCACGAATTTCCTCATAGAACATTTTTTGGTACTAAAAGGAGATTCAATCCTCTATGGTTTACTGAATTTAAAAGGTGGCTGGAGTACAGTATAGAAAAGGATGCTGCATTTTGTTTATGTTGTTATTTGTTTAAACCGATGCAAGGAGCCCAGACAGGTGGTGATTCGTTTGTTGGCGAGGGGTTTACAAATTGGAGAAAAAAAAGGTTGAAGGAGCATGTTGGAGGTCATTTGAGTACTCACAACAAATGTGTGAAAGCTTGTGATGATTTAATGAACCAAAAGCAGCACATAGAAGTGTGTTTGTCCAATCAATCAGATCAAGCCAAAATGGATTATCGTACTCGTTTGACTGCAACTTTTGATTGCCTTAAATATCTTTTACGCCAAGGATTGGCTTTCCGTAGACATGATGAAACTGAAAGATCTTCAAATCAGGGCAACTTTCTTGAACTTCTTCACTTTCTTGCAGAACACAATGACAATGTCGACCGATTTGTCTTTGAAAATGCTCCCGGCAACCATAGAATGAGTTCTCCTGAAATTCAAAAAGAAATTATCAATGCGGCTTCATTTATGACCACAAAGGCTATTCTCCAAGAGATTGGAGATGATTTTTTCTCAATTTTAGTTGATGAATCACGGGATATCTCAGTCAAAGAACAAATGGCGGTGGCTTTACGTTATATGGACAGACATGGTTGTGTGGTTGAACGCTTTATTGGCATTGTACATGTTAGGGAGACTTCCGCATTGACACTAAAGACAGCCATTGATTCCTTTTTTTTCAAGCATGGCTTGAGTATAGCAAGTCTACGAGGACAAGGTTATGATGGTGCTAGCAATATGCGTGGGGAGTTCAATGGTCTCAAAAGCTTGATTTTGAAGGAGAACAATTCTGCTTTCTATATCCATTGCTTTGCTCATCAACTGCAATTGACACTTGTAGCCGTTTCAAAAAAACATAAGAGAATCGCCTCATTCTTTAATCAAGTTACAATTTTGTCAAATATTGTTGGAGCCTCGTGCAAACGTCGAGATATTCTTCGGGAGAAACAGTTTGAAAATATTATTGAAGAAATTTATAGTGGTGAAAGAGAGACGGGGAGAGGTTTGAATCAAGAATCAACATTAAAACGGGCCGGTGACACACGTTGGGGTTCACACTATGGTACACTTTTGAGTTTGGTTGACTTGTTTTTCTCGGTTATAGATGTGCTTGAGGTTATTGAAGAAGATGGTTCAGATGATAACCATAGAGGTGAAGCAACTGATTTGTTGGATGTTATGCAATGTTTTGAGTTTGCCTTCAAATTACTCTTGATGAAAGAAATTTTGGGAATTACAAATGACTTGTCCCAAGCGTTACAGAAAAAAGATCAAAATATTGTCAATGCCATGTCACAAGTTAAAGCGGCCAAGCGACGACTACAAAGGATGAGAGATGACGGATGGGATCAATTGTTGGGGGTTGTGTCTTCTTTTTGTAATAAGCATGAGATTGAAATTCCAAATATGGAAGGCTTGTTTGTACTTCGGGGAAGATCACGTCGCAATATTGAAGAGATGACAAACCTCCATTTCTACCGTGTTGAGTTGTTCTATACGGTGATAGATTTACAACTTCAAGAGTTGAATAATCGCTTTTCTGAGGTGAGTACAGAGTTGCTTTTGTGTATGGCATGTCTTGATCCATATGATTCATTTAGGGCTTTTGATAAGGAAAAGTTGCTTCAATTTGCTAAGTTCTATCCGTCTGATTTTTCACCAATGGAGTTTAGGGCACTTGGTGATCAACTTGAAAACTTTATAGAGGATGTTCGTTATGATGAAGACTTCTTCGGTTTGAAGGGAATTGGTGAGCTTGCTAAAAAATTAGTTGACCGAAGGAAGAATGAATTATATCCATTGGTGTACTTGCTTTTAAAGTTGGCTCTAGTCTTGCCCGTTGCAACGGCAACTGTTGAAAGAGCATTTTCGGCGATGAAGGTTATCAAGAGTACACTTCGTAACCGAATGGGAGATGAATATTTATGAATGATTGTTTGGTGACATACATTGAGCAAGATATTTTCGTAAAAGTTGAAACGGAGGACATCTTGCAACATTTTCAAAATATGAAACCTCGTAGGGGATTATTGTAAACAATTATTGCCGGTCATGACTTATGATGGAATGCAACTATTTTAATGTGTCTTTGTGATCGAAATATTTTGCAACTAATTTCTGCTATTAGTTTTCTTTGCATTTATATATATATTTTTGGATTGAAAATTTACTATTTGATTTTGACCCCGCTGTACCTAAATCCTGGCTACGCCACTGAGCGCAAACAAAGAAATACATTTCGTACCCTTTGGTGTACCGACTTTTGAAGTTAGAATTGTTTTTCCTATAGCAACAGCAAGTGTGGAAAGATGCTTCTCCACAATGAATATTGTCAAGACAGAATTAGAAATCGTATTTGTGATCAATTTTTAAATGATTGTCTTGTATGTTTCATAAAAAAATAGTTGCTAGTATTACAAATGATGTTGTAGTTAAACATTTTCAAAATATGAAAACTCGTAGAGAACAATTGTGAGATCACTGACATGTAATGCTTTATTGTATGAAACTCGCAGAGAACAATTTCTACCTTAATTTGTACTAAAAAATAGTCCTTTGTTTGGGTTGTTTGCAGTGCTCCTGTATGTTTAATTTTTAATTTTATATTTTATTTTTATATGTTCAATTTTTGAAGGCGTTGTTTCCGAACCCTTTCATGATTGTGCCTCTAGTAGATTTTTATCTTGGATCCGTCGCTGCAACAAGGTGTTCACATTAAGAATTTTTGACAGAATTACATATTAACAATGCAACAACGTTGTAAGACACATCATCTTAATGAGCCGACATTAAATATATTATTAATGACATTTTGAGATATGTGTTATCTACAAAGTGTTATTGTTAACAATTTTTGTAGCAGTTAACTCTTGCATGGATATGTTCAGCCCAATCCTATTCTCAAGGGATATGTTCAGCCCAATCCTATTCTCAAACCCCATGAGAATTTGCGTTCCCGAGTGAGAAAGCTGAGAGATTCACAGGACCTTCCTTCCATCTGTCCAAAGTAACACATCTACCGATGAGCCCACCACTTTGACGTCCCACCTCGCCACTATTAATTAAATTTCGAATGATTAGTCAAACTTGAATATATTGTTCTGTTTCTCAAAAAAAAAAATGATTAGTCAAACTTTCACGTTCCACATAAAACTAGATGACCTGTCACCCGTTCGTGAGCCCGAGATTTTCAAGCCACCCCCACGTCACGTGCCACCAGGACCCTTCCAAAACCCTAAAAGATCACTGATGGATGGCAACGTCGCGTTTGCTTTCGCGTGGTTGTATTTGGAATTGGAACAAGTCCACCCATGAGAAAACATTGCATTTATTGGGAGAGACGAAAGTGTGCTTCAAGAACCACGACTTGGACCAAACCGAAAGAAAGCCCACAACCTTTGATGACTCCTATTATGTATATTTTATGAATGATGGTGGTACTTTCAAGCTCAACATCATTCACTTCAACACTTGTATATAGCTAGCTAGCTTAGCTAGCTTCATGTGAGCTTACAACATGAAGATGGTTGGGCTGGAGATGATCAGCGAGGAGAGAGAGAAGGTGGTGGTGGAACATGAGGAAGTGAAGAAGAAGGAGGAGGAGGAGGAGGGGGAGGGGGTTCTTCCCGGCTTCCGGTTCCATCCGACGGACGAAGAGCTAGTCGGATTCTATCTCCGGCGGAAGGTGGAGAAGAAGCCACTCTCCATAGAGATCATCAAGCAGATTGATATCTACAAGTACGAGCCCTGGGATCTTCCAAGTAAGTTGTTTGAATATATCATTAAGGAAATGGACACTGCTACGTTGCCGGCAGGTTTGGACTGCAATCCTGGCCCGCGAACAACGTGTCGCCCCACTATTAGAGGGGGGCTGCAGAAAAACCGGGGTGACAAGTCGGCGCACGGGCACGTGTGCGATACCCCGTGGTCAAAAAAGGAATTTCCCTAGGGAAATACACTATTTCACACAATTTATTTATGTGATTTTTCGGGGATTTTAGCCAATCTTTTGAATGGGCTCGAAGAACCCTAAAATTAAGTGATAAACTTGACGAATTCGAGTGACCCTTGTGGTTACGGGACCCTGACTGGCAGAACATCAGTCGATCGAGTCACGGGAGATATTTGAACGTGATGCTTGATTCACAAGCATTGAATTAGTAAGAAACATATATAAGAAGAGAAGTTGGTCGATCACATCACACCGAAAATTCATCCTCAAATTCTTGATTGTCATCATATATATACTAATTTGTTTTGTGTGTTTGTTGATGGAGAGTAGAGGTTTGCACTGTCGGAGGACACGAGAAGGAATGGTACTTCTTCTGCCTGAGGGGGAGGAAGTACCGGAACAGCATAAGGCCCAACAGGGTCACCGGCTCCGGGTTCTGGAAGGCCACGGGCATCGACAGGCCGATATACCCCGCGGGCGACGACTCGGACGACGACTGCATCGGCCTGAAGAAGTCCCTCGTCTACTACCGGGGGAGCGCGGGGAAGGGCACCAAGACCGACTGGATGATGCACGAGTTCCGCCTCCCTTCCAAGAAGGACGACACCAGGTCCCCCAGCGCTCAGGAGGCTGTAAGAATTTCCTCTCTACATACATGATGAGCTTAGGTACATGCAAATTGCAAGTGTAGTACGTTCCCGCAACATAAAATGTGAAATAATTTGAAGACATCAATCAAATTCTAAATAATGCTATTTGTCCCTCTCCAAGCCATCCCTCCTTATGTGACAGCTGATGTGACATGTTGATATGGCAGCTGGCATAACTAATTTTAAAATTGACATTAAAATTAATAAAATTAATATCAATATTAACATTAATATTAACATTTACATTTACATTAATATCAATATTAACATTAAATTAACATTAACATTAATATTAATATTATACTAGTAATTTTTTTAAAAAAAATATTAACGTTAATATTAAGATGAAATTTTTTGGGTAATTAATTTTTTGGGTTTAAATTTGTCACGTCATATGCCATAATATTTAATATGCCACGTCAGCTGCCACATAAGGAGGGATGATTTGGAGGGACAATTTGGAGGTACGAATAGCATTACTCTAAAATTCTGCAAATAAATCCCTTCAAAGGTTAGTAATATCTTCACACACACCTATTCGTCCTTACGAATGGGGGTGTCGACCCCGTCCGTCTGGTGTCCGTACTGTTTTTCACCTGAGCTACAAGCGCTGGTCCATTCGCACATTTGTTGAAGTTGTACTCCTATGCATTCTACAATTCACCAACACCTTATATTTGATATATAACTTGATATCGCTGATGGCTTGTAGGAAATTTGGACGATATGTAGAATATTCAAGAGGAACATTTCCTTCATGAAGAAGTACACTCAAAACTGGAAGCAATCGACTGGCAAGCAAGCGCCTGCTGGATCAAGTTCGAACACTAGTAGCTTCGAGTCCGAGGCCAGAGACAATGTGTGTCCTACTAATTACTACGAAGCAAGGAATAATTACCAGATTTTGGGAGGGCAATGGGATCCTACAGTTCAAGCACCAATACCTGCAGCATTGCACCCAAGTGTCGCCGTCGCCGTTGCTGCCGCCGCCGCGGCGCCGAGCATGAACAGTACTGACGAGATCACCAAAGATGGGAACTGGGATGAACTTGGAAGGATAATGGAGTTTATGATGGATACCAATGCCACAAGTGAGTGTACATATTATTGATAACTTGAAAGATTTCTGGGTTTTTTCCCCTCCCCTTCTCCAGTTGGTTGTGAACTGATGTTACATTAAAGAGTACTCCTATGAAGTGCTTTAGTTCCATTATGGTACTCAAATATGCTGACAGTTAGAGTTTTAGTCATGAAATAATGAACTGAGTATTGTAATTTCTATTTGTAATATAAATAAGGTAGTTGATATATGTGATACATGTTACATTAGAAATTTAGAACCTATGTATAGTAATATGTACTTTATGAATATCAATGAGACTGGTTTTGGGATGATAATTTCAGTTAATCATTAAGTGGGGAGAGCTGACTGATATTTTAGTTGGTCAATACTTCAAATCTATTGGTATTTACTATAAAATATTGTTGGATATGAACGCATATTTATACGGAGAGCTACGAGCACCGTCCGAAAAATTGAAGAAGCTCGTAAGGAGTCGAACCAGCAGAGATGTTGGTGCTCTTGCTCCTTGACATAAAGAGAGCTTGCTCTCAACATGCTTTGCAAAGTTTAGTCCCACATTGGAAAAGCACCATGAGTTATCTCAACATATATATGAGTATGTGTTGTTGGGATATACACATGGGGTGGTGACCCTAAGGAGAGAACCATGTGGGTGATTTTACTTAGAGGTAAGGATAAGACTCCAAGAAAAGCATTCATGCTTTTTGCTCTTGGAAAATTAATTTCCATTGGGGCTAAGCCCCGTAGGGGCTTAGCGACTCGGACTCGGACATGGACTCGGACACGGACTCGGGCTCATGGGCTCATGAGGCGTACTGTGGCATTTTATTAGCGCACTTAGCACGTCAGCTCGTCGCTAGGCACATAGTGCGCGCCGAGTGCGCAGTATGCGCTAAAGGCGCGCGCGCAGCTCGTAAAATTGGCGCAACTCGCACAGTTCGTGGCTTTCCACGTTCTGACTGATTCGTAACTGATCCTGGATTTGTGAATCTGACATTATGTCGTGGCACACATTTCGGATCTGGACAGTTACATCAGTAGCTATATATTCTGAGCCTCACTTCTCTCTAGATATACTTCTAAGACTTCAGAAATTCACCAAGAGAGAAGAGAAAGCTGCTGCGCACCGTGTCCTTCCTCGTGCAACCGAAGTCCGTCATCGTTCCGAGCAGTCCGTCTTAGAGCAATTTTTCAGAGCGTTCCAGAGTTCATTCGAACTTGCTGGTTCCTAGAAGCTGACCGTGTGGACGGATCTAGCTTTGAGCACTGGTATTTTTGATACCCCAGCAGGCAACCACCTTCCATCTTTCGCCTGTCACCTTCACTGCTGCTTTTAGCAATTCAGCCAGCGTCTTCTTCTTAGAAGCACTACTACCGATTGCTACGTTTACGAAATCTTCTTAGATCTTCGTTTTTCAGAATCCTTCAAGGATCTCTGTTACGCACCTTACTTGAAGTGTTGCGTTGGAACGTTGTTCTTACAACTGTTTTATTCAGTTTTTCATTGAAAAATTGTGCCCCGGTTCTAACAATCTCAAAGCTAGACCAGCGCAATGGAAAACAATCGTGCCGGCCTCTCTCCTCGATATCAGCTTTAACAAACTAGAAAAGTTCGACGGAGAACACTTTCAAATATGGAAGAGAAAAATCATCCTCAATCTACAACTGGTGGACGTCGATCATGTGTTGATTAAGACTGAACCAACGATTCCAGAAGGACCGACGACTCCAGAAGGTGGTACAACAGATGCCATTACTGCTGCACAAGTCAAATTGACCAAATGGAGAAGGGACAATAGTCTTTGTAGGCTATTGATTCTGAATGCAATGGAGGACTCCCTGGCAGAGTCATACTCCAAGAATCCTTTTGCCAGGGATATCTGGGAGTCCTTGGGAAAGCTGTATGAAGATGACAACAATAGATCGAAAATCTTTATCATCGAGAAGTACCACAAGTGGCTCTTCGAAGACGAGAAGGCAATGCTGCCTCAGGTAAAAGAGTTCTTGAAGCTGCGCCAGAAGCTAGAAGATGAGAAAATGTCCCTCGTCGACAAGTTTGTCGTTGGAGGGATTGTCTCTAAACTTCCTACAGGATGGAGTACATTATATGCAAGAATGCATCGGAAGAAGCTGGATATCAGCTTGGAAGATCTCCTTCAAGAGATCCATGTTGAGGACGAGATACGTTCTCAACAGAAGATGGACACTCTGTCCAAACAGTTGGCCAAGGCCAATCTGGTGCAGACGAGAGAGCCCAAGGGGAAGCAGGTGGCTTCTCATCACAAAAAGAAGGATTCCACTAATCTGAAAGTAAAGGGTCCTTCATTCAAGCAACAGAAGTCCAAGTCCCACGTGACTTGCTTCAATTGTGGCAAGAAAGGCCACTACAAGAGTGAATGCAGATCCAAGTCCAAACAATCAGAGAAAGGTGAGCCTAGTAAGGTTTCTTTGGTCTCTAACCTCGTTGCTATGATCGCTCAGGTCACAACTGTGGGGGCTGACTCTGACTGGTTGTCACGCCCCAGAACCAGAATACTGGAGAGCGGGGGCAGACATAGCCAGCTACGTATATGAAATGGAATCCATCTCGCTATACGGTCACGGCTGTCTAGATACATGAGGGTTTACTACAAGCCAACAGTCTCCTATGGTCATGAACAAGCCTAGTGTCTCAATCACAAACAAGTAGGTAAAAGTCACAAGATGTATGATCATTAAATATACAATAATAAGGCATCCCAAATATTACATATTCAGCTGATCATGAAGCTAGTCGTTACAAAATGTTAGGACTAGCAAGAGTTTAGTCATACATGATCAACCCTAGGATCTGTCAATCATGTTACAGCCCGTAGGCAAAAAGTAAGTAAGTGCAATCGAGCTAAACAGGTGCTCATCGGCTAAACGCCTCAAAAGAATATTTTTACAATAAAGTGGAAGATCAAAAAATAAATCCACTCGTTGCCCTGGTTACGTCTAGTGGCCACCATCGGGCTGAAAAGTCGATAGGTCCTCTGGAGCTGCTCCAAAATCTGGCCAAACAAACCAGCTTGGTCAGACCCCAGAAAGAGCAAGTGCCACAAAGGAAGCTTCACTTAGGAACTAAAACCAGCAATTAGTACAGAAGATAATAATAATAATATAGTAAAGCTGAAGAAATATAACATCACGAGGATATATGGTAAGATAACATGGAACCATTCAGATAACCAGGTTACAATCCTTAAACCAAACAAGGATCGGGATTGTAACCCTTCGTCTGAACCGAACTTGGTTTCTCCCATTTATCAGCAAGATAATATAAGAAAATCAGAACACGTAACAATCTTATACAGGATCAAGACAAGACTAGACTGATTATTCCCCATTCAACAATCACGGCCAAGCAATAAGTACAGCTTGATACTCTAACTAACTAGGGTTATCACAGGCCTAGTTACTTGCAAGATGCAGTGAGATTATTCCACAGCCACAAGTCCTGCAGACCATCCAGGTTACCCAGGTTGAAGATTAGGGGTTGAATTCAGGTGGGTACATCGTCCAGGAAACGCATGTACCCTTAAGTAGCTTGAAGGATGCAACACATGACAGTGTGCTGGAAAAATACCCTACTCGATGGCAGGCTACAGATCCCAAGCGCGCCCAGGTAACGGGATTGCCTGTAGCTGGAAGATCTCTTTATGACTAATGTATTAATCTAGTTATTAGCCTTAGTCCATTTCAATAAGTACTCCTGACCGCGGTACTCAGGAGTCCCATCCTAGACATGATGCAAGATAGGACTGGATTATTTATACAAGCACAATCGCCCACGGTGTCCAGGTTATTTATATAGGTCATGTCATGTCAGGTAGCCGTCGTAACAGCTTATCAAGATTTATCATGTCAGGTTTACTGGTCAGGAGTGCGCCATGACGGGCCACTATCAGGTCATGTTACTTGTCAAGAGTGCACCACGACGGGTCACTGTCGTGTTCAGGGTACATGTGCAGGGCATCATAGTGCAAGCATTCAATCAGGAGACCCAAATTATGCTGAGGTTACAAACCACAAGTTGACAATAATAATAGAGAAATAATAATAATAATAATAATAATAATAATAATAATTAAATAGCAAGGCAAGGCACAGGGAGGAGTCCCACTACCAGAATAAGTCGTTTTAGCGACGCCTAAAAATGTCGCTAAAACAATAATTTTCGTCGCTAAAAATAATTCGCGACGAAATTACCGACGTTTCGGGCTGGTCGCGGAAATGTAAGTCGCTGATCATATAAACGTCGCCAAACGTCGCAATTGCCAACGTTCGTCGACGTACTTATACGTCGGTATAATGCCGACGTCCACCGTCGTATCGTCGCTCTTTGCGACGTAATATTTAGTGTCGTTACAAGTTGGTAAATTTACCGATGAATTACCGTCGAGTCGTCGGTGATTTAGTGACATATACAAAGTCGCTAGACGTCGGTAAATCCTGGGAATTTCTTGGGATAATTACTGACGTACACCGACGTTTACCGACGTCCTGCGATAAATAATGACGTCGCTAAACGTCGGTAGACTGGATAATATTAATTATCTACAGACGTCTACCGACGCACAATTACGTCGGAGGACGTCGGTAAACGTTGGTAAACGTCGCTAATTCTACAAAAAAATAAAAAAATAAAATAAAATACAGAATGTCCATTTCTTCCTGTATTTTAAAAAGCTAACCATTTCTCACTGTAGAATAGGATCCAAACAATCACAGAATGTCCATTTCTTACTGTACACAGGTTTCAGTCCCTATAACCAAGTCTACAACAATCACACAAAATATGGTTGTCAGAATGGCTCAGAACACAACCCAAAATTCACACAATGTCCAAGTCTACAACAATCATTCTAGCAATGTCCAAATCTGGTTCGTAAGACAAACTAAACATAATCAGTTCTATTTCACATGCTTAATTGTCAAGTATGGGAACGAATGGCTCAGAACACAACCCAAAATTTATTCTAGCATACATTAGTGTGAATCATCTATGTTATGTACATATGGTGTAGTATATGTTCTTATCGTATCTAGTATCTGAAGAATGTAACAGAATCAAGATGAACTCACATATTGTAATACTAAGACATCATCTACTACTATATAAGATATAGTGATAGGTTGTCGTATCATCATTGTCGAGGGATGAGGGTCGGAGGACAGTCAACTTTATCTACGGATACATAGTTTCTGCCTCGCCAGTCGAATGGCTTAATTGCCAAGCATGGGAACGAATGGCTCAGAACACAACCCAAAATTCATTCTAGCATACATTAGTGTGAATCATCTATGTTCTGTACATATGGTGTAGTATATGTTCTTATCGTATCTAGTATCTGAAGAATGTAACAGAATCAAGATGAACTCACATAATGTAATATTAAGACATCATCTACTACTATATAAGATATAGTGATAGGGGCTCGCCGGAGGGAGGAGAAGGGGCTCGCGGTGGAGGAGAAGGATGAGCGGCACCGGAGGGAAGGGGGTCGGGCTGTCGTCGAGGTCGGGGAAAAGGGGCGGGAACAAAAAATTTGGGGAGAGGGAGAAATGAAAAGTCGAACCGAGGAAACCCTTTTTATCAGAAATTAGCGACGTCCGTAAATACGTCGCAAAGCGTCGGTATTCGTTTAATATTCGGCGACGTAATAATCTTTGCGACGCTAAACGTCCTAATAAAACTAGCGACGTTTTCCGACAAATCAACGACGTTGGTTTTTATTACACTAAAGGTAGTCGCAATATGTCGCTGTTTGTCGCTATCAGCGACGTATTGTGACGCATACTTTCGGAGTCGCTATCAACGAATGGCTCAGAACACAACCCAAAATTTATTCTAGCATACATTAGTGTGAATCATCTATGTTCTGTACATATGGTGTAGTATATGTTCTTATCATATCTAGTATCTGAAGAATGTAACAGAATCAAGATAAACTCACATAATGTAATACTAAGACATCATCTACTACTATATAAGATATAGTGATAGGTTGTCGTATCATTATTGCCGAAGGATGAGGGTCGGAGGACGTCGGTAAACGTCGCAAAATCTGCAAAAAATAAAAAAATAAAATACAGAATATCCATTTCTTCCTGCAGTTTAAAAAGATAACCATTTCTCACTGTAGAATAGGATCCAAACAATCACAGAATGTCCATTTCTCGCTGTACACAGGTTTCAGTCCCTATAACCAAGTCTACAACAATCACACAAAATATGAGAACGAATGGCTCAGAACACAACCCAAAATTTATTCTAGCATACATTAGTGTGAATCATCTATGTTCTGTACATGTGGTGTAGTATATGTTCTTATCGTATCTAGTATCTGAAGAATGTAACAGAACCAAGATGAACTCACATAATGTAATACTAAGACATCATCTACTACTATATAAGATATAGTGATAGGTTGTCGTATCATCATTGCCGAAGGATGAGGGTCGGAGGACAGTCAACTTTATCTACGGCTACATAGTTTCTGTCTCGCCAGTCGAATGGCTGCAGGGACTATGTCATGATCACCATGTCGTCCGTAAATTAATGCAAATGGAGCTGGAGCCAAAATACAGAAACCAAAATATGATATCCACCTCAAGTGTAGAGTCGGAGGAGAAGATCTTTTCCACCCTCTCCCTCTATCACGCTATCAACGTCACAACTTTTCTACCTCAAGTTCTGATCAAGCATTTTCCTTCTCCTCTCCTCCACCATGGCTCTGAACCTATCTGCTCCTCCCTACTTTCCTTCTTCTTATTTGTCTCTCTCAGCCACATATGATATCCAGCTCAAGTGTAGAGTCGGGGGAGAAGAAGTGGACATGAAGAGGAGGGGAAGCAGCACAGCCGGCGGCATGACCAGGAGGAAGTACAGAGGTTTTCTTCAACATACGTAGGAGAACTATAAGGATATATCTTTTCACAACATATCACCTTGTCAAAGACCCTTAATGTGACAACCATGTTACCGCGGTGTCGAAAAACTAGCATGTCATAATTTTATAAGCCGTGTGTTTTGACATAATCCTCCAACCGGATTTCAGTTCTATGTAATAATGCAAGATTACGACATAGGAGGAAAGAGTTGGAAGGATTATGTAAAAACACACGGCTTAGAAAATTATGACATATTAGTCTTCCGACACCGCGGTAACATGGTTGTCACATTAAGGGTCTTTAACAAGATGACATATTGTGAAAAGATATATCCTTATAGTTCTCCTACGTATGTTGAAGAAAACCTCTGTACTTCCTCCGGGTCATGCCGCCGGCTGTGCTGCTTCCCCCTCTTCATGTCCACTTCTTCTCTCCCGACTCTACACTTGAGCTGGATATCATATGTGGCTGAGAGAGTCAAATAAGAAGAAGGAAAGTAGGGAGAAGCAGATGGGTCCATAGCCATGGTGGAGGAGAGGAGAAGGCAAAACTGAATCAACATTGTCTTCCGGATCGTCCTCATCAAGGCATAACGGGCTGCTCAGCGTGCCCAGCTTCTTCAACTTTTCGCTGGCTGCAGAGTCGAAATGGGAACGGGTCCTCTTTGTCGGCCCGGAGCTCTGACTCGCACTCATCGCCGCGCTACTGGTTTCCTCTCCTCCTCTGACGCGGGTCATAAGAAAAGAAATTTCGTACCTCTTCTTCACATAAACATCATTGCCGCCTTGTACTCGAGCCTCCTCATCTGTCATTCTATGCAACTTCTCGGAGTCGTCGGAGAAGGAGTCGAATGAGTCGGCGGTGATAGCAGATGATTGTAAGACAGGGAGCGAAAAGACAGGCGAAGAAGAGGACGATACGAGTCGAATGGGGGATTCGAGTGACAATGTAGGCACTGAAAAGTCGGATAGCGTCACAGATGAGGAGGCTTGAGTACAAGGTGACAATGATGTTTATGTGAAGAAGAGGTACAAAATTTCTTTTCTTATGACCTGCGTCAGAGGAGGAGAGGAAACCAGTAGCGCGGCGACGAGTGCGAGTCAAAGCTCCGGGCCGACAAAGAGGACCCGTTTCCATTTCGACTCTGCAGCCAGCGAGAAGTTGAAGAAGCTGGGCACGCTGAGCAGCCCGCTATGCCTTGATGAGGACGATCCGGAAGACAATGCTGATTCAGTTTTGCCTTCCTTGGATGGTATTGATTCTGTAGATCCGTGTATAAAACATGAAGAGATTGGGAGTAGAGTGGACCCGGAGGGAAATGAGATATTGGAATCTGGGTCAATATGCAAGAAGCGAAAGAGAGTCGAGGATTCTGATAGGTTGTCGTATCATCATTGCCGAGGGATGAGGGTCGGAGGACAGTCAACTTTATCTACGGCTACATAGTTTCTACCTCGTCAGTCGAATGGCTGCAGGGACTATGTCCTGATCACCATGTCGTACTGTAGATTAATGCAAATAGAGCTGGAGCCAAAAGACAGAAACCAAAATACAAAATACAGAATCCAAAATATAAAATACAAAATACAGAAACCAAAATACAAAATACAGAAACCAAAATACAAAATACAGAAACCAAAATACAAAATACAGAAACCAAAATAGAAAATATAGAATCCAAAATAGGACCCTCTGTGAGAACGGATAGCTCAGAACACAACCCAACCGGAGAGGATACTCTGAGAGATCCATCTGAGAGGGACGTATACTCTGAGAGATCACCTTTACAAGAATGATATCAGTAGTGGGATTGAGTGCTGGAGGAGATATTATCAGAGTATACGTCCTACTCAGATGGGTCTCTCACCGTTACTATTTTTTCCTGACAGCATGGTGGATGTGCTCCGTCCACAAATTCTTGCTCCAAGCCAAAACTTTGTGCCGGAGCTCAAGTGGACATCCTTGGTGTAGAGCTCGAGTGAGAGGTTCCTGACAGCATGGTGGTCTCTTTTGTTAAAGTATCCGTGCTCGTCCCACAACCAATGTGGGATGAGCACGGATACTTTAAAAAAGAAGGCCACCATGCTGTCAGGAACCTCTCACTCGAGCTCTACACCAAAGATGTCCACTTGAGCTTCGGGACAAAGTTTTGGCTCAGAGCAAGAATCTGTGGACGGAGCACATCCACCATGCTGTCAGAAAAAAATAGTAACGGTGAGCGACCCATCTGAGTAGGACTTATACTCTGATAATATCTCCTCCAGCACTCAATCCCACTACTGATATCATTCTTGTAAAAGTGATCCCTCAGAGTATACGTCCCTCTTAGATGGATCTCTCATAGTATCCTCTCCGGTTGGTTGTCGTATCATCATTGCCGAGGGATGAGGGTCAGAGGACAGTCAACTTTATCTACAGATACATAGTTTCTGCCTCGCCAGTCGAATGGCTGCAAGGACTATGTTACCGCGGTGTCGTAGTCCAATATAATCCAGAGATTGACACAGTTCTAATTCATATACGTAGTCCAATACAAATAGTCTAATACAAAAACAACCCAATACAAATAGTCCAATACAAATAAGTACTAATAGCTAATGAGAACCACGCTGCTCACGCAAACGCTCAGTGATACGTTCATGCAACTACCTCGAAAAAGCGAGATTTTTGGCGCGAGAAGAGATGTCGTCCCTTGCAAGGACTGCATGAAGAGAACTCTCGGTCTCACTAGCTACCGGTGCTGGATGAATAGAACTCCCGGTCTCACTAGCAACCGGTGCCACTTCCTCCTCAACTGTAGGAGGAGCCACCTCAGCATTCACTGTTTTCTTCAAACGACGTGCCGCTCCTCGGGTCATGGGTGCCATCTGGTAAGATCGATAGTCACAAATAATATAATTGTAACATAAGCAAGCTAACTAAAGGAACCATCATATAATTTGAGTACATTTTCGAAAGCCGATAAAGTATGAGAAATTCGATTTTTTGCCAAGTGTGAGAACGGATGGCTCAGAACACAACCCAAGATTCATTCAAGCATACATTAGTGTGAATCATCTATGTTCTGTACATATGGTGTAGTATATGTTCTTATCGTATCTAGTATCTGAAGAATGTAACAGAATCAAGATGAACTCACATAATGTAATACTAAGACATCATCTACTACAATATAAGATATAGTGATAGGTTGTCGTATCATCATTGCCGAGGGATGAGGGTCGGAGGACAGTCAACTTTATCTACGGTTACATAGTTTCTGCCTCGCCAGTCGAATGGCTGCAGAAACTATGTCCTTGAGACAGTGAACATATACACCATAAATCCAAACCCCATATTCACATTTATTAATCCAAATGGATGCAGGGACTATGTACTTGCCTCTCCGGTTGGTTGTCGTATTATCATTGCCGAGGGATGAGGGTCGGATGACAGTCAATTTTATCTACGACTACATAGTTTCTGCCTCGCCAGTCGAATGGCTGCAGGGACTATAATAAGACACAATTCACTAAACAGAACCATACTGTAGAACTCACACTTTAAGACAATAGATGAAAGAAGACTTGTATGGAGAATCGATAGGGTTGAGCGATGTCATTTTATTCTACAAAGAGAACCATACTGTAGAACTCACACTTTAACACAATTCTACAAAGAGTTGTCATAGGGTGTTGAGCGATGTCATTTTATTCTTTTCTTCTTCTTCTTCTTGGGATTTTTGAGTATTGGATCTTGAGAGACATATATAGCTAGAACTTACGAAGAATGGAGTACCATACTTCAACAAATAGATGTTGACTAATTGGTTCATATACTTGTTGTCTAAAATAAGTGTAGGAATGTTGCAAGGTGAAACAATGTATCAAACACTATATCGAAATCCAAACCCAATATGCAAATCCAAATTAATACGAAAATACACAAGTGTATGTAGGAGATTAAATGTACAGAGGTGAAATACATATATATGCAAGCTTGGGGGTGTCCACGTGTCCAACAAATGGACACAAAGTGTCCAAAACCTCACGAACACACTGTATCAGTGAACACATGGCCGTAATGTGTCTCCGTGTCCATTTTGGACACGAAAAATACCTCAATTAGGTTAGGGTTTACCTTCAGTCTCCTCGCGGTGGTGGAGGAGGAGGAGGAGGACAAGTTCGGTTGTGGAGGAGGAGGGGATTAAGTGTACAGAGGTGAAATACATATATATGCAAGCTTGGGGGTGTCCACGTGTCCAACAAATGGACACAAAGTGTCCAAAATCTCACGAACGCACTGTATCAGTGAACACATGGTCGTAATGTGTCTTCGTGTCCATTTTGGACACGAAAAACACCTCAATTAGGGTTAGGGTTTACCTTCAGTCTCCTCGCGGTGGTGGAGGAGGAGGAGGAGGAGGATCTCGCGGTGGAGAAGGAGAAGGGGCTCGCGATGGAGGAGGAGGAGGTGAACGGGCTCGCCGGAGGGAGGAGAAGGGGCTCGCGGTGGAGGAGGAGGATGAGCGGCGCCAGAGGGAAGGGGGTGGCTGTCATCGAGGTCGGGGAAGAGGGGCGGGAAAATAAAATTTGGGAAGAGGGAGAAATGAAAAGTCGAACCGAGGAAACCCTTTTTATCAGATATTAGCGACGTCCAAAAATACGTCACAAAGCGTCGGTAAGCGTTTAATATTCGGCGACTTATTAATCCTTGCGACGCTAAACGTCGCTGAACTAATAAAACTAGCGACATTTTCCGACAAATCAACGACGTTGATTTTTATTACACTAAAGGTAGTCGCAATATGTCGCTGTTTGTCGCTATCAGCGACGTATTGTGACGCATTCTTTAGGAGTCGCTAAATCCAAAAATATTAGCGACGTTTTAGGTTGGCGTCGCTAATTTCATCGCTAATATGACTTATTTTGGTAGTGCCCTGCGGCTCAGGATCACTAGAATCCATGCGGCCAGGAAGGCAAGGGCGCATGCGGTCCCAAGAAGTCGGGTCTCATGCGGCCAGCGGAAGAGTACGCCTCATGTGGCTAGGAATGGACGAGCGCATGCGGCAGAATAGGAGCCTCAGCCCTATGCGGCTGAACTGACCGAGTCCCATGCGGCCAGGGGAGGACGGTGGCATATGCGGCTAGGAGTGATGGGTGCACATGCGGTTGACGGAAAGCGAGTCCATGCGGCTGACGCAGATCGAAGCTCCATGTGGCCAATGGGAAAGGCTGTATGCCGCCAAGAAGGAAGTAGGCTTATGCGGCTGAGGGCGAGTTGGACCCCATGCGGCTGGAAGGGACTGAGGACTTATGCGGCCAGGGAATTCCAGTCGTATGCGGTGCTGAGAAGTTCAGGTATATGCGCTCGGTTCAAGTCCATGCGGCTGGAATACAAGGGTCTCATACGGCCAGCGACTTGCCGCATGAATGTTCTTGCTGTCAAGTACTGTCATGCGGTCAGAGAACGGTTCTTCTTCTCCAAAATTTCCGAGAAGAAGAACACCATGAACCCATGCTTCCAAGCTCCATGAAACCTTCATCCAGAGTCAAAATTCGAACTTTCATAGGTCAAAATGGGACAGAACAAAATTCTCTACAACATGGAATCATCAAAACTTAGAAATAACAAGATTAAGTAGATTAAATCCAAGAAATCCGAAAATAAGATAAACTTAGATCTACAAGAATCTGGTCATGGAAAGTAAAAATGCCAAGTACTAAAGTATGCTAGAATATTGTAAAGAAGAGAATGGAACAATAAAATTAGAGTTCCTCCATGAAGCAAGTTGTACTTGTCTAAACCTCTCTCTCTCTCTGGTAGGTGAAGAAGTTATGGTGGAGAAGAAGGAGAGTAATGAGGAGAGAGAAAGGAGAATGGGTAATAAATACTAATGGTGGTGGTAGGCAGGGTTCACCCTTGGTTCATGATGAACCAAAGTAAAACTAAGACAAGCTGAACCAACCCAAGAATAGACCAAGCCATGAAGAAAAGCTAAGCAAGGAATCATGCAATACAAGATAAAATACATACACGTATTCCAAAAATACGTAATACGAACTATAGGCATTATAACTCCACCCACCTTAAAAGAATTTCGTCCTCGAATTTAATTAAGAGGCTAGAGAGACGAGGACAACCTATATTAATCACAAGCAAGCTATAACTAGGCAGGCAATCACTCATTCAAGCAAGGAATCGAAGTCATGAGGCATAAGGAAGACATTATACCTCACGAGTCAAATAAGTCGGGATATCGCGATCGAATATCATCCTCACGCTCCCATGTTGACTCACCCAAGGAGTGATGACCCCAAGCAACTCGGACTAACTTGATAGTCTTGTTCTTGAGTATCTTCTCTCTCCGGTCCAATATAGACACGGGCCTCTCCTCATACGAAAGGTTGGTACCAACAACCAATTCCGAATGATCTAGGATATGGCTCAGGTCCGGGATATACCGTCGTAATTGGGATACATGGAACACGTCATGCACCTCGCTTAGAGACGGCGGAAGAGCGAGACGATAGGACACGTCTCCTATTCGCTCCAGAATATTGAACGGCCCTATATACCTAGGACTAAGCTTTTTTCGTGCGCCAAAATGAATAACGCCACGGTTAGGCGAAATCCTCAGGAATACATGGTTGCCGACAGAAAACTCGAGAGGGCGTCGATGAGAATCGGCCCAATGGCGCTGGCGATCTTGGACAACTCGAAGATGATCCCGAACTCTTCTGACCACTTCAACTGTCTGGGCAATTATTTCTGGACCAAGCATCTGCCTCTCTCCCACATCATCCCAGGCTAACGGGGATCGGCACTTCCTACCATATAGTGCCTCGAACGGTGCCATCTGGATACTAGCATGGAAACTATTGTTGTACGAGAATTCCACCAGGTGCAGGTGATCTTCCCATGAACCACCGAAGTCAAGTGTAGAGGACCGTAACATATCTTCAAGAGTCTGGATTGTACGCTCCAAGTGACCATCTGTCTGCGGATGATATGCTGAACTGAACTGGAGACGAGTTCCCAAACTCTCCTGCAGGCTACGCCAAAAGTGCGACGTAAATCTTGAATCTCGGTCCGAGGTGATACTGACTGGCACTCCGTACAACCTGACAATCTGCCTGAGGTACATCTCTGCTAACTGAGCTGTCGACTGACCAACTCTGAACGAGAGAAAGTGAGCTACCTTCGTGAGCCTGTCAACTATAACCCAAATAGCATCTCGACCAGCTGGGGACCTAGGTAATCCAATCACAAAATCTATGGTCACATGTTCCCACTTTCATTCTGGAATCGGCAAGGGCTGGAGAAGTCCAGCGGGCCTCTGATGTTCAGTCTTAACTTGTTGGCAGACTAAACAACGAGAGAGAAATCGGGCTATCTCCCTCTTCATGCCATCCCACCAAAAGTGCTGACGGATATCTCGGTACATCTTCGTACCGCCCAGATGAATGGAATACTGTGAACTGTGAGCCTCTGCCATGATTTCATGTCTGATATCACCACTGGGTACACAAAGACGCCCACCATGCCTAAGTGTACCATCTTCATGAATACACAACTCTGGTCTTCGTCCTACCTCACACTCTGTCCTGAGTCGCTGAAGCTTGGAATCTGCTGACTGCGCCATCCGGATCATCTTCACTATGGTGGACTGAACTTGCATACTGGCCATCAATGCCACACTGAAAGGGAGAACAATTTCAATACCCATCTTCTGAAGATCTACTAACAGCTCTGGTTGCGCTGTTAGGAAATAAACTCCGGCTCTCTTGCTCAATGCATCTGCAAAGACGTTGACCTTTCCGGGATGATACTGTAAGTTGACATCAAAATCTACCAGAAGCTCCAGCCACCTCCTCTGACGCATGTTAAGATCCTTCTGGATGAAAACATACTTCAGGCTCTTGTGGTCGGTGAAAATCTCCACCCTATCTCCGTATAAATAGTGCCTCCACAACTTAAGTGCAAACACTACTGCTGCCAGCTCCAAGTCATGGGTTGGGTAATTCCTCTCATGATCACGAAGTTGTCGTGCCGTATAAGCTATTACCTTCCTATGCTGCATCAGAACACATCCTAAGCCTCTGCCTGAAGCATCATAATATACTGAGAATCCTCCGGTTCCATCTGAATGTGAGAGAATGGGAGCCGTCATCAAGCTTCGCTTCAACTTCTCAATTGAATCCTGGCACTCTGCTGTACAAGCAAACTGCACCTCCTTGCGGGTAAACTGGGTCAATGGCGCCGAGATCCGGGCAAAGTCTGAAACAAATCGCCGGTAGTAACCGGCCAATCCGAGAAAACTGCGAACCTCTACAACTGTGCTGGGCACTGGCCACAACTCAATAGCCACAATCTTCTGGAGATCCACTTCTACTCCTCCTCGAGTGATGATATGACCCAAGTACGAAATACGATCGAGCTAGAACTCGCATTTACTGAACTTATCATACAACTGATGCTCCCTGAGAATCTGAAGAACCATACGGAGATGCTGCTCATGCTCCACTTCACTCCTGCTATAGACCAGGATATCATCCAGAAACACAATCACGAACTGATCCAAATAAGGCATGAAAATATGATTCATGAGATCCATGAATATAGCCGGCGCATTGGTCGCTCCAAATGCAATCACTAGGAACTCCCAAAGCCCATACCTAGACCTGAAAGTTGTCTTCGGGATGTCCTGCTCTCTGACTCTAATCTGATGATATCCTGAGCGCAAGTCGATCTTCGAGAATACTGCTGCCCCTTTGAGCTGATCAAACAAGTCATCTATCCTCGGAAGAGGGTATCTGTTCTTGATTGTCACTGAGTTTAAGGTACGATAATCAACACATAACCTGGACGTACCATCCTTCTTTTTTACAAGAAGCATCGGGGCTCCCCAAGGCGATCCACTAGCACGAATGAATCCCTTGGTTCAAAGTTCTTCAATCATCTTATACAAGATCTCCAATTCTGACGGCGCCATCCTGTAGACTCTCTCGGATACTGGGGTTGTCCCGGGAATCAAGTCTATGGTGAACTCGATCTCCCGTTCTGGCGGCATACCTGGAAGCTCTTCTGGAAAAATATCTGGAAACTCTTCGACTATCCGAGGATACTACACTGCTGCTACTGCCATCCGCAATACTGGAGGAGAAGGCTCAACTTCGCCCCGGGAAAAGGAAAACTCTGGCTCGCCTGGAATGCTAAAAACAACCCTACCAATATGGCAATATATTCTAGCATATTGGTTCCTCAACCAATCCATCCCTAAGACCACATCATAATCGGCCATCGAGAATTCTATCAATCTAGCAGGAAATTCCTTACCGCTAACTACGATCCGACACGAGGAAAATACTCTATCGACTCCCACAAGTCTGTTACCAGTAAGTATATTGAGCCTTACTGATAATGACTCGGGCTCCAATCCTATCCGTGTCGCGAATCGTGCAGACATAAAAGAATGCGATGCACCAGAATCAAATAAAGCTGAAGCTGGAAAGGAGTTGACGAGAATAGTACCTGCCACTACCTCTCCTGGTGCCAATCCTTCCTCTGCGGTCATCACCATAGCCTGACCATGCCCTCGGGGTGCTGGTCCCCTCTGCTGAAATCCTCGCTGCCTATTCTGACTCAAGGCTTGGGCTTGAGCATGCTGCTGGGGGTGTTATTGCTGGAACGCCTGGGACTGAGGCGGCAAGGGCCTCGGCAATGGATACTGCTGCTGCTGGATCGGTGCTGGTCCTCTCACCGAAGAGCTAGAAAGGTTGGACGATGATGAACCACCCTTATTCGGACAGGATCCAACCCTATGGTCTGCTGCTCCACAAGCCAGACACAATCCCTATGCCTGCGATACTCTGCCACTACATGGCCTGGCTTCCCACAATGAGAACATCCTACTGTGGAATACTGCTTCTGATTCTGCTGCTGAGGGTACGTCGGGGTTGAATGCTGAACCTACGTTACTGAGGCCGCTATCCTCGGAGCTCCAATGGTCAAAGCCCTGGCTGCCGGAGCTGGGACAGAAGACTGATTCATCTGGCCGTGGGATCTCTTCCGACCTCCGGCCCTATCCACGATCCTCCGGGAGGTATACTCATGCCTCCTAGCTGCTCTCAAGACTGCATCAAAAGTCTGATGCTCAAACTGCTCAACTGCCAACAAAATCTCCAGGTGAAGCCCCTGCTGAAATCGCTGGGCTCTATCATACTCGGTTGCCACCAAGGTGGGAGCAAACTGACTGAGCCTCGAAAACTCGGCCGCATATCCGTCGACCGTCCTGCCCATCTGCTTCAGATTTGTGAACCTCGTCTGTAGATCGTACCGAGCTACAGTATCTAAATACTTGGTCTGGAATCTCTCTCTGAATACCGCCCAAACAATGGGTGTTGCTAAACCAACGGCCTGAGCCGCCCACCAGCTGCGGACAAGATCTAATAACTGCAAGCGCACCACGGCTACCTTCTCGTTATCTGGGGTCCTAGCTGCTTCTAGAATCACCTCTGTGTCCTGAAGCCAAGCATCTGCAGCGATAGCATCTTCGCTACCGTCGAAGAATGGAGGGTTCAAGCGCTTGAAGCTGTTGGCCGCGCTGTTACCCTGATGACCTCCTTTGGTCAGAGCATCCGTCACTGCCTGGTGCAAGGCGTCTCCACGACGATCTTGGGAAGCTATCAAGGTCCTGACGAGACCTACCAAAGTGCCATCATCGGGTTCTACAGGCTGAACTGGCTGGACTGGTGGCTCTCCGCCAGAAGGCACGACTCTGGAGGCTACTCCGGAATGCTGGGCTTGATCTCCGGGTTGCTGCTGATCCACGGAAAGTGCTCCGCCTTGCTGACCGACAGGTCCAGGAACGATGCCGCTGAAGAAGACGACATAGGGAACAATAAGGAAGGACCAGAATAGATCAACGATACAAGCATATGATCAGGACAAGAATCCAGGGATTCAGATGATACGAACAGAGATCAAGGACGAGTACTGATTGAGACATCTATTCGGTAAACCCTCACATATCTTGATTTACAAGACCTGCATGAGCCACCACTTAAACCATGTCACGCCCCAGAACCAGAATACTGGAGAGCGGGGAAAGACATAGCCAGCTACGTATATGAAATAGAATCCATCTCGCTATACGGTCACGGCTGTCTAGATACATGAGGGTTTACTACAAGCCAACAGTCTCCTACGGTCATGAACGAGCCTAGTGTCTCAATCACAAACAAGTAGGTAAAAGTCACAAGATGTATGATCATTAAATATATAATAATAAGGCGTCCCAAATATTACATATTCAACTGATCATGAAGCTAGTCGTTACAAAATATTAAGACTAGCAAGAGTTTAGTCATACATGATCAACCCTAGGATCTGTCAATCATGTTACAGCCCGTAGGCAAAAAGTAAGTAAGTGCAATCGAGCTAAACAGGTGCTCGTCGGCTAAACGTCTCAAAAGAATATTTTTACAATAAAGTGGGAGATCAAAAAATAAACCCACTCGTTGCCCTGGTTACGTCTAGTGGCCACCATCGGGCGAGAAAGTCGGTAGATCCTCTGGATCTGCTCCAAAATCTGGCCATACAAAACCAGCTGGGTCAGACTCCAGAAAGAGCAAGTACCACAAAGGAAGCTTCACTTAGGAACTAAAACCAGCAATTAGCACAAAAGATAATAATAATATAGTAAAGCTGAAGAAATATAACATCACGAGGATATATGGTAAGATAACCATGGAACCATTCAGATAACCAGGTTATAATCCTTAAACCAGACAAGGACCGGGATTGTAACCCTTCGTCTGAACCGAACTTGGTTTCTCCCATTTATCAGCAAGATAATATAAGAAAATCAGAACATGTAACAATCTTATACAGGATCAAGGCAAGACTAGACTGATTATTCCCCATTCAACAATCACGGCCAAGCAATAAGTACGGCTTGATAATTTAACTAACTAGGGTTATCATAGACCTAGTTACTAGAAAGATGCAGTGAGATTATTCCACAGCCACAAGCCCTGCAGACCATCCAGGTTACCCAGGTCGAAGATTAGGGGTTGAAATCAGGTGGGTACATCGTCCAGGAAACGTATGTACCCTTAAGTAGCTTGAAGGGTACAACATATGACAGTGTGCTGGAAATGTGCCCTACTCGACGGCAGGCTACAGATCCCAAGCGCGCCCAGGTACGAAATTGCCTGCAGCTGGGAGATCTCTTTATGACTAATGTATTAATCTAGTTATTAGCCTTAGTCCATTTCAATAGGTACTCCTGACCGTGGTACTCAGGAGTCCCATCCTAGACATGATGCAAGACAGGACTGGATTATTTGTACAAGCACAATCGCCCACGGTGTCCAGGTTATTTATATAGGTCATGTCATGTCAGGTAGCCGTCGCAACAGCTTATCAAGATTTATCATGTCAGGTTTACTGGTCAGGAGTGCGCCACGATGGGCCACTATCAGGTCATGTTACTTGTCAAGAGTACACCACAACGGGTCACTGTCGTGTTCAGGGTACATGTGCAGGGCATCATAGTGCAAGCATTCAATTAGGAGACCCAAGTTATGCTGAGGTTACAAACCACAAGTTGACAATAATAATAGAGAAATAATAATAATAATAATAATAATTAAATAGCAAGACAAGGCACAGGGAGGAGCCCTGCGGCTCAGGATCACTAGAGCCCATGCGGCCAGGAAGGCAAGGGCGCATGCGGTCCCAAGAAGTCGGGTCTCATGCGGCCAGCGGAAGAGTGGGCCTCATATGGCTAGGAATGGACGAGCGCATGCGGCAGAATAGGAGCCTCAGCCATATGCGGCTGAACTGACCAAGTCCCATGCGGCCAGGGGAGGACGGTGGCATATGCGGCTAGGAGTGATGGGTGCACATGCGGCTGACGGGAAGCGAGTCCATGCGGCTGACGCGGATCGAAGCTCCATGCGGCCAATAGAAAAGGCTGTATGCGGCCAAGAAGGAAGTAGGCTTATGCGGCTGAGGGCGAGTTGGACCCCATGTGGCTGGAAGGGACTGAGGACTTATGCGGCCAGGGAATTCCAGTCGTATACGGTGCTGAGAAGTTCAGGTATATGCGCTCGGTTCAAGTCCATGCGGCTAGAATACAAGGGTCTCATACGGCCAGCAACTTGCCGCATGAATGTTCATGCGGTCAAGTACTGTCATGCGGCCAGAGAACGGTTATTCTTCTCCAAAATTTTCGAGAAAAGGAACACCATGAACCCATGCTTCCAAGCTCCATGAAACCTTCATCCAGAGTCCAAATCCGAACTTCCATAGGTCAAAATGGGGCAGAACAAAATTCTCTACAACATGGAACCATCAAAACTTAGAAATAACAAGATTAAGTTGATCAAACCCAAGAAATCCGAAAATAAGATAAACTTAGATCTACAAGAATCTGGTCATGGAAAGTAAAAATGCCAAGTACTAAAGTATGCTAGAATGCTGTAAAGAAGAGAATGGAACAATAAAATTAGAGTTCCTCCATGAAGCAAGTTGTACTTGCCTAGACCTCTCTCTCTCTCTGGTAGATGAAGAAGTTATGGTGGAGAAGAAGGAGAGTAATGAGGAGAGAGAAAGGAGAATGGGTAATAAATAATAATGGTGGTGGTAGGTAGGGGTTCACCCTTGGTTCATGATGAACCAAAGTAAAACCAAGCCAAGCCGAACCAACCCAAGAATAGACCAAGCCATGAAGAAAAGCTAAGCAAGGAATCATACAATACAAGATAAAATACGTACACGTATTCCAAAAATACGTAATACGAACCACAGGCATTACAACTCTACCCACCTTAAAAGAATTTCGTCCTCGAAATTTAATTAAGAGGCTAGAGAGACGAGGACAAGCTATATTAATCACAAGCAAAGATCACTAGAAGTATGTGCTCAGACAAAGATCACTAGAAAACCCTTTCATCGGGTCAATCAAAGCACAGATCTTCTGGAGTTGGTACACTCTGATATCTGTAATGTCCCGCTCCGCACGGCGTATTACGCTGAAGCGTTGACTCAACGAGTCGCGTTGACCGAATAAAATGTATCGATGCGAATCGATACGAGAGTTACATTATTCCGAGCAACGCATTGAACTAAGTCGATGCGAAAAGTTGCCTTGTTCCAAAGAATGCATCGAGTGAATCGATGCGAAGCACCGGATGCGAAGCACCGCGTTGTCCCGAAGGATGAGTGCGTTGAATCGGCTCGAAGATTCTAAGAAATCGAATCGACCAAGGCGCAAGTCCGAATCGATGTAAGTATTGATTTTAGTTGTTTTCGTGTGCAGGTTATACGTTGACACGAAAATATTAGAGGTCGATCTTTTGCCATATTTAGTAAGGGGTCCGCGAAATTAAATCGACGTCTTGCGACGGGCTGAAACTTGGACACGCTAAGGCAAATCAGACGTAAAATTCAATAAAGCCCGTAGTACTCGAATGGCTAAGTCATGAGAGTGGCCGTACAATAAAGTTATAAAATCGAGCCGCATCGGCTCGGCAAAACGACGAAGGCGTATAGACTCAAGGTGGAAGGATTGACTTCTTTTTACTCCTTCATGTGATAAGTCAAATATATCATTGTATGCCAAAAGTTAACCTATCGACGTCACGGACGTGGTCCGATCGAAGATAAATCGTAGTGTGAGTCGAACACTAAGTTAGTACAATTGAAATAAAATGTGCATCAAATGCACGAGTCGCTATGGGACATTGGATATCGCAAAGGCGAGCGCCTCGATGCGCAAGCCGCAAGCACATGGGATAATTGTACTCGGTGAGTGCCTTAGTGCACGAACCATACCGTGTCTTTGCGTACGAGTTAGAAAGACTAGAACATTGAAAGATAATAGGCGAGTGCCCTAACGCGCAAGCCGCGAATATTGTACACTAAGTTATAGAACATAGAAATACGGTCGAAACGTGCCTACATGCACGGGATAATAAAAGATGGCTTCGTTACGAAAGAATACAGTTGAGGCATGATGCCATTGAATCATCGAAACGAAGTAAGAAACGTAAGAACACAGAAAGTTAACGAAAGAAATACGAGATGGTAAAGTCTGGGTCTCGGACTCAAGACTATATTTGGTTGTTTGAATTTGACTGCTTGAGTAATAAGGGCATTGCATGGTCAAATGGGATAGACTTGAGATTAATGTGATAATGACTCGTGCACGAGTGTTTACCCCAAACGGTTAAATGCCGGAGCGCCCCGGAACCGCTTGGCCTAGGAGGGATTCGAATAATCTTTGTAGGCGCACATCCTTAAACGAGTCGCACTCGTCTTATAGATAGGAAAAGCCGTAAATGATGGTATACAACGGGAACATTTCGATTGTTGGGACCGCAACCCACCCGTTAAACGTCGGGCAGCCCGACCAATATTGAGAAAAGAAGGAGAGAAAAGAAAGGAACTCCTTTAGTCCATTCCGGCGTGGATACGCCAACGTCCCTCATATAGCTAAGGAATGATGGGTTGAAAGTGTAGGCGTGTATGCGTTCCGCACATATAAATCCTGCTTAGAGATGCACTTATAACATGACAGGAAAGGAATGGGTGCATTCACCTTGTGTCGGTGCAAGGGCAAGTGCGTCGACTTGGTAAGAAGTTGCGCCACGAATCAAACACAAGATTGCTTGCTTGCTTGCCTATTTCAATTCGAATAACATGCTTGCCATGCTAACATGCTTTACGCTTTCGAAAATGCCATAAAATTGACCCTAAGGAGAATATAGCAAGATCATAAGCTAAGTTGCATGATTCAACATAAATACTACAATGTCGGTTTGGAAAGTAGATCTTTGCATCAGTACATGCGAGAACGAACGTACTGATCCTCCACCAGCTTCATGCAGGGTACAGGGAATGGATGGCTCGTAGCAAAGCGTTGCTTGAACGCGTTGAGGCTTGGAATGTCGAAGCGTATTGAAGCGTGCGATCGCATTGACGCTCGGACTATGCAACAGGATTAATGCGGCCGAGATATAGAAGGCATGATGTATGGAACGGTGAAATCCTTTGTGGACAAGAGAGAACCTGAGTGTTGTAGCCAATCTGGCATATATTTTTAGGCTATCGAAAGCCTTTGTAATCTCAGTTTCGAATATCAATAAAGAGAATTGTTTCGTATACTCTGTTTTTCTATCGTTGTTAATATCGAATCAAAAGATAACCATTTGAGAACTTGTCATCTTGCCTTGCACGAGCGCAACTCCAGGCTCGTGCGGCATCATGTCCCCTGCGAAGATGATGATTCGGGTGATTCTGGGTCGGGGCGTGACAAATTGGTATCAGAACTCTAGGCTCAATTTTCTCTGGACGCTCGCTTCATTACAATCTAAAAGTTGTCCATCACCACTTGAAATCACTCTTGACTCTACTCAATGCCGCACTGGATGTTCCATATACAATGTCGGTTTGGAAAGAAGATCTTTGCATCAGTACATACGAGAACGAACATACTGATCCCCCACCAGCTTCATGCAGGGTACAGAGAATGGATGGCTCGCAGCAAAGCGTTGCTTGAACGCGTTGAGGCTTGGAATGCCGAAGCGTATTGAAGCGTGCGATCGCATTGACGCTCGGACTATGCAACAGGATTAATGTGGCCGAGATATAGAAGGCATGATGTATGGAACAGTGAAATCCTTTGTGGGCAAGAGAGAACCTGAGTGTTGTAGCCAATCTGGCATATATTTTTAGGCTATCGAAAGCCTTTGTAATCTCAGTTTCGAATATCAATAAAGAGAATTATTTTGTATACTCTATTTTCCTATCGTTGTTAATATCGAATCAAAAGATAACCATTTGAGAACTTATCATCTTGCCTTGCACGAGCGCAACTCCAGGCTCGTACGACATCACGTCCCCTGCGAAGACGATGATTTGGGTGATTCTGGGTCGGGGCGTGACAAATTGGTATCAGAACTCTAGGCTCAATTTTCTCTGGACGCTCGTTTCATTACAATTCTAAAAGTTGCCCACCACCACTTGAAATCACTCTTGACTCAACTCGATGCCGCACTGGATGTTCCATACAATAAGTCTAATACAAATCGTATAATTTTGTCGTATGTGTTTTGGAAATTACATGATGTTTGCTAAGAAAGTCGCGAAGGGTATATTGCATGGAATGCAACGAGTCGTAAAAATATTAGTTGCTGCAAGCGCAACAAATTGTAAAATACGATTTGAAATATTATTGCAATGTAACATGTTGAATGAGAAATAAAAATAATGCATAAAGTGCAACGAGTTAATGTGAATATACGTTAAAATGAAAGTGATAAGCCAATACCGAATATGTTGAACGGATTTGGGTATTGACTTGGAAAGTCGAGAATAAATTGTTGTACGATGTGCAACGCATGTTGAAAGTAAAATTATTGCACGTGGTGCAACGCATATCAAATTAATCGTTGCACGAAGTGCAAAGGAAATTAGAAATAAATTGTTGCACGAGATACAACGTAAAGGAATTGAAATCGTAAATCGATAGAACGAATCGTCGATTGCACACCAAACTTATGTTGGCAAACAAGAATATTGACCGAGTTGTGTCAGATTTTGATAGAATCAAAGTTACGATTGTGATCAAGCACGATCACTGCAAAAATCGTGAGTCGAAAGAGATCATTGGTTTATACTAAGTATAATACGAGGGAAATGACTTGAGTTTCGAGTGGTATATGACATACCACGTAGGCGATGAATGACTCGATTCCAAGTGGTATATGGTATACCACTTGTGCGATGCATTACATCGACGTATTGTGAGAATTGCGGAAGATTTGTCCGCAACGGACGGGGAAGTACCGAGACTCGATTGAAAATTTGTATGACGGTATGTTGATGCAAGTGCTCTTCGAAAATCGGTTGGGACGATAAGGCGAGACTCGTATCAATGAACGATACGTCGGACGAGAATGATAAGTCGGTCGGACGACCGAGACTAGCGGCACAATTATGCCTTGAATTAATAATCGAACCGACGGAAAAGGAAAACTCGAGCTTACGAATGAGTCGCACAACTTGTGATCTCGATAGAAATGTTGGACGAGGCGAATCGAATCGCACGACTTGCGATCTCGATAGAAATGTTCAGCTAGGCGAATCGAATCGTATGACTTACGATCTCGATAGAAATATTGGGCGAGGCGAATTGAATCGCACGACTTACGATCTCGATAGAAATGTTCGACTAGGCGAATCGAATCGCACGACTTGCGATCTAAATAGAAATATTGAGCGAGACGAATCGAATCACACGACTTGCGATTTCGATAGAAATATTGGACGATACGAATTGTAATCGAATCACACGACGTGCGACGGTGAAGAGTTGGTTGACGTGAGTAATCGTGCCCAAGAAATAGTTGGTTACGTTACGGCGAAACTTATTTGAGTACGACTGAAAAACACGCAAAACTGAGAGGGCGAGATCGTATGACTTGAGGGTTCAATGTTGGATAATCGGTAACTCAGTTACGCGATCAAAGTATAGCGGGATGCGGCAAATCGAAAAATGAGTTGATGCGTATGAAAAAGTTTATTACAAACTTGGACATATGCAATGCAAGTTGTCTACGTTGAAACGGATTCAAAGTTGACCCTTACGTTATCGAAATGGATACGACGTATCGAGATCGATACGTAAGAAAACGTAAGCACGATATGGGAATACAAAATAGAGTGCGCCTTGCGCTATCAAAATTTTGTAAATAACAATACGAGAATGAAACGAACTGGTTGATCATGAATTTTGTGATTAATCAAGACGAGACTATAAGTCATCGACGATTGTTCGATGCGTATAGCATCTCGTGTGTCGACCGCGAATAAGATAGACTCGAACTCGATACGAGTAGATATTTCGTAAATTACGGAATCATCGACGGCCGTGCATGACTTTACTCGGAGGATAGTTGCGCATCAGTTGCACCGATAGAAACGGTTTTGTCTGAAATTGGATAGTCGCGTAGAATCGTCAGAACGTGATTTGGCTCCAAAATAAGATATAGCATGGTTCGTAGTAAACTGTCCTTCGTTAATGATCCACAATTATCGAACGTAGCTTCGAGGCAGCTGACCCTAGAAGACTTGACCGCCAAATCAAATTAAATGCTGCAGACCGTAAGATGACCCATGAGATATCGCATATGAGATTGCACCGATAACAAATATAACACGGTGCATGTTGACGATAAGTCTAGGCGATCGAGAATTGTTGGAATAGCTTTCGATTGAGAATGACATAGTTAGATTTTGAGTATTCGTCGGATGATTACTTGAATGGTTATGTTGATCGACGGCCGAACTTGAAATTCACCAATGAACTTGGTGATTCGGATAGGCGAGTACGAGAATCGTGCTATGCACGAGAGAGAACGATAAGGGAATGACTTATGAGTTATGTCGTTAGATTCAGATTCACCTTGCAATTGAGCTTGCATGAATCAAAACTTACATTCGATGTTGCGAGACGGATAATTCGGGAATTTGGCTAGTGAATTTCCTACTCGATAGGAATCGAACGTAAGGTGTATCGTAAAGACCTTCGTATCAATGCGATCGTTGCCTTGAGCACCATCGCCTTGATATAAACTTTCGTATCGGATAGATTGTGGCCTTTGTGTAATGTCAATTTAAAGTTGCGTTGGGAGAAGTTAAGCACGGTGCTAGGTAAGTCATCTAGCGGGCATAGTCCCGAATGTTGATAAAGAAATCGTATCGAGATAAGTTGCATAGACAGACTTTGACAATAGTTGAGTGGCGACTTCGAACGCAAGGCATTGCGAAGGATCGTTACGATCGGATGCGCGATGGCTCGACGTGACGCATAGAGTTGGTAGTCCATACAAAACATGTAAAATGAGAAATGCAATTTTTTTGAATCGCGTCGCGTGCAGTGACTTTGTTGAATGAATCACCTATATATCGAATATACGTATGCGATAAAATTCCGAGAACGGTTGCTAAGGATAAGTCCGATCGAGAGTACGAGATGGCAAGCATAGGATTGAAATTTACCTGTCAGCTTTGTTCCAATTTGCTACGACTGGGCTTGGTCGAAATACATATATCTTCGGGACGCCTTGAATATAGGTACGGATCTAAATCGAGTTGTATAACAAATTTAAATTGAGCTGCACGGATGACTTTGAAATGTTAATAAAAATCTTGCGAGATAGTATGAAACTGAACAACATTGGTGGAACGAGATCGTAAAACGATCTATAAAACACTTAGTCGGAGTGTTGGTTTTGGTTCGAGGACGAACCTTGTTTTGAGTGGTACATTCTGTAATGCCTCACTCCACATGGCGCATTACGCTGAAGCGTTGACTCAACGAATCGCGTTGACTGAATAAAATGTATCGATGCGAATCGATATAAGAGTTACGTTGTTCCGAGCAACGCATCGAACTAAGTCGATGCGAAGAGTTGCCTTATCCCACAGAATGCATCGAGTGAATCGATGCGAAGCACCGGATGCGAAGCGCCGCGTTGCCCCGAAGGATGAGTGCGTTGAATCGGCTTGAAGATTCTAAGAAATCGAATCGACCAAGACGCAAGTCCGAATCAATGCAAGTATTGATTTTAGTTGTTTTCGTGTGCAGGTTATACGTTGACGCGAAAATATTAGAGGTCGATCTTTTGCCATATTTAGTAAGGGGTCCGCGAAATCAAAACGACGCCTTGCGACGGCTGAGACTTGGGCACGCTAAGGCAAATCGGACGTAAAATTCAATGAAGCACGAAGTGCTCGAATGGCTAAGTCAGGAGAGTGGTCGTACAATAAAGTTATGAAATCGAGCCGCATCGGCTCGACGAAACGACGAAGGCGTATCGACTCAAGGTGGGAGGATTGACTTCTTTTTACTCCTTTATGCGATAAGTCAAATATATCATTGTATGCTAAAAGTTAACCTATCGACGCCACGGGCGTGGTCCGATCGAAGATAAATCGTAGTGTGAGTCGAACACTAAGTGAGTACAATTGAAATAAAACATGCATCAAATGCACGAGTCGCTATGGGACATTGGATATCGCAAAGGCGAGCGCCTCGGTGCGCAAGCCGCAAGAACATGGGATAACTGTACTTGGCGAGTGCCTTAGTGCACGAACCATACCGTGCCTTTGAGCTCGAGTTAGACAGGCTAGAACATTGAAAGACAATAGGCGAGCGTCCTGTTGGTCCAATGATTGTATCATATTTTTGAATATGGTTAATCTATTAAGTTTAGCATTTTATTATCATTAATCTTCATACAATCACTATAGCATTTCTACTTATACTTATACCTTTGGTGATATGTGCCTATTGGTTTACATATTAGTGATATGGCTTATCTATCTTAAATTTAATCGGGTTGCCAAAATCAAAACTATATTTTTTATTGAGGTCATTCAATTAAGTTTAATCATTATGATATCACTAATATTTATGCTATCACTATAGCATTGATACTTAAACTTTGCATAGTCCTAATGTGCATTAAACTTATAATCCCCGAAAGGTATTCAGTTTTTACAAACTAGATATCTTTGGACAGCTGCCGCCAAGGGAAAAAAACCAGCATCTATCAAAGAAAGAAGCCATGCCATGCCATCATCATTTCAAGACTCTGAAGAAACCTGCACCTGCTACAGTATATCTGGAGTCTGTAATGAGTCTTAGGAATAATTGTAAACACAAGAAATGGATGGTAAAGTCGAAAGCTAGAGTAAAAATTAGCCCAGGATCATTTTCGGATGCAAATCGGCATACCGACGGTATACCGGTCTATACCGACGGTATACCGATTTTGTTCACAGAAAATTTTCTGTCTACAAAATCGGCATACCGACGGTATACCGGTTCATACCGACGGTATACCGGTTCAGTAACATTAAAAGTCCAACGGTCGGATTTCCAGCATTAAATGATCCCAACGGCTATATTTCGAGCCGTTGCAATCCCAGACCGGTATACCGACGGTATGCCGACTCATACCGACGGTATGCCGGTCGCTGACTGAAAAGTTGCCTTTGGCTCTTTTCAATGCTTTGGTTATAAATAGCCTTGAACCCCTTCATTCAAGGTTGATGATTTGAGCCTAAAAATTTCTAAACCACCAAAGCCTATCCACAAACAACTCTACAAAGCTTTCATTTGCCATCCACAAATTGTGTTAGAGTTATTGAGTTGAAAAGTAAGATCTTCATCTTATTGTATAAGGAGATCAAAACCTATTGTAAAAGGTTGAAATTGGAGAGTCTTCGTATCCAAACTCTCGGTTGAAGTTGGAGAGTCTTCGTATCCAAACTCTCGGTTGAAGTTGGAGAGTCTTCGTATCCAAACTCTCGGTTGAAGTCGGAGAGGCCTTCGGATTAAATCTCTCGTGTAAGAAGTTGGCGAGTTCTTCGGATCCAAACTCGTGTGTAACTATTTACTCAAATAGTGGATTAAAGCCTGAGAGAGTTCCGGGACTGGAGTGCCTCTTGGGAGGATACCAGGATATATCGTGTGTCGGTGTTATTGCTTCTTCTCTTGCACTTATTTTTTTTAAATTGCCCATTAGCTTGTGCTAAGTGCTTGATTAGTTAGCTTGACCCTATTCACCCCCTCTAGGGTTCCTACACGTCCTAGCGTGCAAGCCCCGAACATTGAACGCTAAGTTATAGAACATGGGAATACGGTTGAAACGTGCCTACGTGCACGGGATAATAAAAGATGGCTTCGTTACGAAAGAATACAGTTGAGACATGATGCCATTGAATCATCAAAACGAAGTAAGAAACATAAGAACACAGAAAGTTAACAGAAAAAATACGATATGATAAAGTCTGAGTCTCGGACTCAAGACTATGTTTGGTTGTTTGAATTTGACTGCTTGAGTAATAAGGGCGCTGCATGGTCGAATGGGATGGACTTGAGACTAATGTGACACTCGTGCACGAGTGTTTCCCCCAAACGGTTAAATGCCGGAGCGCCCCGGAACCGCTTGGCCTAGGAGGGATTCGAATAATCTTTGTAGGCGCACATACTTAAACGAGTAGCACTCGTCATATATATGGGAAAAGCCACAAATGATGGTATGCAGCGGGAACGTTTCGGTTGTTGGGACCGCAATCCACCCGTTAAACGCCGGACAGCCCGACCAATATTGAGAAAAGAAGAAGAGAAAAGAAAGGAACTCCTTTAGTCCATTCCGGCGCGGATACGCCAACGGCCCTCATATAGCTAAGGAACAATGGGTTGAAGGTGTAGGCGCATATGCGTTCCGCACATATAAATCCTGCTTAGAGATGCACTCATAACATGACATGGAAGGAATGGGTACATTCACCTTGCGTCGGTGCAAGGGCGAGTGCGTCAACTTGGTAAGAAGTCGTGCCAAGAATCAAACACGAGATTGCTTTCTTGCTTGCCTATTTTAATTTGAATAACATGCTTGCCATGCTAACATGCTTTACGCTTTCGAATATGCCATAAAATTGACCCTAAGGAGAACATAGCAAGATTATAAGCTAAGTTGCATGATTCAACATAAATACTTCAATGTCGGTTTGGAAAGAAGATCTTTGCATCAGTACATGCGAGGACGAACGTACTGATCCTCCACCAGCTTCATGCAGGGTGCAGGGAAAGGATGGCTCACAGCAAAATGTTGCTTGAACGTGTTAGGCTTGGAATGCCGAAGCGTATTGAAGCGTACGATCGCATTGACGCTCGGACTATGAAACAGGATTGATACGACCGAGATATAGAAGGCATGATGTATGGAACGGTAAAATCCTTTATGGGCTAGAGGGAACCTGAGTGTTGTAGCCAATCTGGCATATATTGTTAGGCTATCGAAAGCCTTTGTAATCTCAGTTTCGAATATCAATAAAAAGAATTATTTCGTATAATATGTTTTTCTATCGTTGTTAATATCGAATCAAAAGATAACCATTTGAGAACTTGTCATCTTGCCTTGCACAAGCACAACTCCAGTCTCGTGCGGCATCACGCCCCCTGCGAGGACGATGATTCGGGGGATTCCGGGTCGGGGTATGACAATATCTGTGACTTCAAACAATTCTCTACAAAAGTCGGGATGAAGTATTTCATAACCTTTATTGATGACTTCTCTAAGAACGCGTTCGTCTACTTGCTCAAGTCCAAGGACGAAGCGTTCGAGAAGTTCAAGGAGTTCAAGGCCAAAGCTGAACGGCAAACTGGACAACAACTCAAGAGATTGAGAAGCGATCAATGCGAAGAATATCGGTCTCATGAATTCGCATCGTTCTGCAAAGAACATGGAATCATCTGTGAGACTACTACTCCATATTCTCCTCAATCTAACGGAGTAGCAGAGAGGAAGAACCAAACGTTGACAAAAATGATGAACTCAATACTGCTAACTACAGGTCTTTCAAAATGCTACTGAGGAGAAGCTGCATTAACGGCCACTTTCATTCTGAATAGAGTGCCTTATGCAACTTCTGACATAACTCCTCATGAACTCTGGATCAAAGTCAGACCTAACTTGAATGTCATTCGAGTGTGGGGGTGTCTGGCTTATGTGAAGTTTCCAGATCTGAAGATTCAGAAGCTGGGGACAAGGACTACGAAGGCGATCTTCTTGGGTTATGCCGATAAGAGTGATGCTCGGAGATTTCTTGATATTGAGTCAAATCATATCATCAAATCTCGCGATGCTGAATACTTTGAAGACAAGTTTGCAAGACATAAAAATATTATTCTTCCAGATATTTCGGAGAATGATGTAGGTGCAAATGAGAGTGAGATCTCATATGAGCCAGTAGTCCAAGATGAAGTTATTGGTGGAAAAACAACAATTAAACCAGAACTCGCTGAGCCGTCGACGAAGCGAGCAAGGAGGCCGAAGAGCTTCGGAGATGACTTCGTCACCTATCATGTGGAAGCATATCCGCTTACCTATAATGAGACGATGAAGACCAGAGATGTTGTCTTCTGAAATGAGGCAATAGACAATAAAATTGACTCAATTACCTCCAATAACACATGGGTGTTAGTTGATTTAGCCAAAGAAGCAAAACTCATCGGATGCAAGTGGATCGTCAAGAAGAAGATGAAAGCTGATGGAACCATTGACAAGTTCAAGGCCAGGCTAGTGGCCAAGGGGTTTTCTCAGAAGCAGGGGATCGACTACTTTGACACATATGCTCCAGTAGCACGGATGACAACCATCAGATTGTTAATTGCCCTTGTGACAATACACAAATCGGTAATACACCAAATGGATGTGAAAACAGCATTTCTGAACGGCGAGCTGACCGAAGAAATTTATATGCAACAGCCAGAAGGATTTATCGTCAGAGGACTAGAAGACAAAGTCTGCAAGTTGGTAAAATCTCTATACGGCTTAAAGCAAGCTCCTAAAATATGGCATGAGAAGTTTGACAAAGTTCTAAGGTCAAACGGCTACAGGGTCAGCGAAACAGACAAGTGTGTCTATACTAAATTTGCTGACGAAAGAGGAGTCATCGTTTGTCTGTACGTGGACGACATACTAATCCTAGGTACGGATATAAGCTGTGTCACTGAGACAAAGAAGTTCCTCTCGACAAAGTTCAGTAAGAAGGACTTGGGGGATGCTGATGTTATCTTGGGACTCAAGATCATCCGGACAGACACTGGATTGGCACTGTCACAATCTCATTACAAAGAGAAGATGCTCACTCGATACGGGTATCATGATCTTCCTATAATTGATACGCCATACCGAAGTGATCAGAAGCCGGAGCCAAACTCGAAGAAAAGCGTCAGGCAATTGGAGTACGCTAGCATCATCGGGAGTTTGATGTACACTACTACTGCCACTAGGCCTGACAAAGCTTTCGCTGTAGGAATGCTGAGTCGATTCACTAGCAATCCAGACGTTGAGCACTAGAAAGCTGTGAAGCGTGTTATGAGATATCTCAAGAAGACTCAGACATAAGCGGAGAGCCACCTGTAGTAGAAGGATTCAGTGATGCCAGCTGGTGCTCAGAGTTGGAGAGCGAAAGGTCCACTGGTGGATTTATTTTCTCAATGGGTGGAGCTGCTATCTCGTAGAAGTCGAAGAAGCAGACTATGCTCTCACGATATTCTATGGAATCTGAATTCTTTGCACTTGATACCATAGCAGATGAAGCAGAGTAGCTTCGGAAGCTCATGCATGATCTTCCAGTGGTTGGAGCACAGATACCGACAATTTCGATATACTGCGATAACCAGGCAACTACGGCAGTGGCGTCAAATGATCTCTTCAACGAAAAGAAGAGAACTGTACGGTTAAAGCACAGGGGAGTAAACGATCTCATCAAGAGAGGTGTCATTACAGTAATCGATGTTCGGAGTCAGAAGGACATGGCGGATCCGTTCACGAAGGGCCTCAAGCATCAGCTGGTTGAAGACACAGCAGAAAAGATGGGCTTGAAGGTATTCTGATAGTATGTTTTTGTAATCCTACCATAAAGTTTTATGTTATTAGTTCAAAGAAAAATCTACTAGACGTCTAACTTTTGGTTCAAGGGAGGACCACTGACTGGAAAAGTATCAGCTAACAGTGGGTACTTGTGCTTGGGAACATGGAAGGATTACAAACCCATAACCACTGTTGTCTACTATGTATTTTCTGCAGAAAACGAATCCTGTGTTGATGGTGGCTTAAATGCCTTAATAAGTTCTCAGGCAGAGTGAATGCCTAGTGTGCTTTACAGGAAGCACGGTAGCACAGCACTACAAGGAGTAAAACTCTATGCTACAATAGGATGACTCTACTATGAGGTTCCCAGGTAGAGGTAATGCCTCGGCTTTGCAAGCCAAGTCATAGCGACGTAGCACCGCAAATAGGTAGGTAGCCTAATGCTGTATAATGAAATTAAAGAGTTGTAGACAGCACTACAAAGGAGAGAGTGATCCCATGTTACAGTGGTACGACACCACGATAAGGTACCCGGGTAGGGGTAAAGTCTCGGCCTTGCAAGCCATGTCGTTGCGACGTAACACCGCAAGGAAGCCTTAGGCTTCATGCTGGATAGAATGGCACTACAAAGAGGCTCAGACCTCATGCTGCAGTAGTATGACACTACGATGAGGTTCCCAGATAGGAGTAATGCCTCGGCTTTAGGCTATGTCATAGCGGCATAGCACCGCAAGGAAGCGCAAGGCCTCATGCCATGTCTCTTTAATAAAGAACTTACCTATAGTGTATGGAAAGATATATCAGACCGTCTTTTGTGGGTAATCTTGTAGATGCCCAAAATTATACACTGAAACCAGTCTGGCACAGGGCCTTTAATGTGCAGCCAGAAGCACATGTAACTACACTTTGTGAGTGAAAAGAATTACAATTATGGTGCAGAATTCAAGGCATATTCCATTCTTGTATCACATTGTCATTCAACCCATGCGGGAAGATTCAAGTCGTCAGCGACATCTATCCTAAAACAAAATGGATAGTTACTGTGGTGAACGCTCAACCCTAAACACATATATATAGTGAGATATGTGGGGGATTGTTGGTGCTCTTGCTCCTTGACATGAAGAGAGCTTGCTCTCAACATGCTTTGTAAAGTTTAGTCCCACATTGGAAAAGCACTATGAGTTATCTCAACATATATGAGTATGTGTTGTTGGGATATACACATGGGGTGGTGACCCTAAGAAGGGAACCATGTGGGTGATTTTACTAAGAGGTAAGGATAAGGCTCCAAGAAAAGTATTCATGCTTTTTGCTCTTGTGAAATTAATTTCTATTGGGGCTAAGCCCCGTAGGGGCTTAGCGACTCGGACTCAAACTCGGACACGGACTCGGACACGGACTCGGGCTCATGGGCTCATGAGGCATAATGTGGCGTTTTGTTGGCGCACTTTGCACTTAGCACGTCAGCTCGTCGCAAGGTGCATAGTGCGCGCCGCGTGCGCAGTGCGCGCAGTACGCGCAGTATGCGCTAAAGGCGCGCGTACAGCTCATAAAATTGGCATAACTCGTGCAGTTCGTGGCTTTCCACGTTCTGACTGATTCGTAACTAATCCTGGATTTGTGGATCTGACATTATGTCGTGGCATACATTTCGAATCTGGACAGTTACATTAGTAGCTACATATTCAGAGCCTCTCTTCTATCTAGATATACTTCTAAGACTTCAGAAATTCACCAAGAGAGAAGAGAAAGCTGCTGCGCACCGTGTCCTTCCTCGTGCAACCGAAGTTCGTCATCGTTTCGAACAGTCCATCTTAGAGCAATTTTTCCAGAGCGTTCCAGAGTTCATTCAAAGTTGTTGGTTCCTGGAAGCTGACCGTGTGGGCGGATCTAGCTTTGAGCACTGGTATTTTTGACACCCCAGCAGGCCACCACCTTCCATCTTTTGCCTGTCACCTTCACTGCTGCTTTTAGCAATTCGGCCAGCAACTTCTTCTTAGAAGCACTGCTATCGATTGCTACGTTTACGAAATCTTCTTAGATCTTCGTTTTCCAGAATCCTTCAAGGATCTCTGTTACGCACCTTCCTTGCAGTGTTGCGTTGGAACGTTGTTCTTACAAGTGTTTCATTCAGTTTTCCAATAAAAAATTGTGCCCTGGTTCTAACAATCTCAAAGCTAGACCAGCACAATGGAAAATAATCGTGCCTCTCTCCTCGATACCAGCTTTAACAAACTGGAAAAATTTGACGGAGAACACTTTCAAATATGGAAGAGAAAAATCACACTAAATCTATAACTGGTGGACGTCGATCATGTGTTGATTAAGACTGAACCAACGATTCCAAAAGGCCCAACGACTCCAGAAGGTGGTACAGCAGATGTCATTGCTGCTACACAAGTCAAATTGACCAAATGGAGAAGGGACAATAGTCTTTGTAGGATATTGATTTTGAATGCAATGGAGGACTCCCTGGCAGAGTCATACTCCAAGAATCCTTCTGCCAGGGATATCTGGGAGTCCTTGGAAAAGCTGTATGAAGATGACGACAATAGATCGAAAATCTTTATCGTCGAAAAGTACCACAAGTGGCTCTTCGAAGACGAGAAGGCAATGCTGCCTCAGATAAAAGAGTTCTTGAAGTTGCGCCAGAAGCTAGAAGATGAGAAAATACCCCTCGTCGACAAGTTTGTCGTTGGAGGGATTGTCTCTAAACTTCCCGCAGGATGGAGTACATTCTATGCAAAAATACACCGGAAGAAGCTGGATATCAGCTTGGAAGATCTCCTTCAAGAGATCCATATTAAGGACGAGATGCGTTCTCAACAGAAGATGGACACTCTGTCCAAACAGTTGGCCAAGGCCAATCTGGTGCAGACGAGAGAGCCCAAGGGGAAGCAGGTGGCTTCTCATCACAAAAAGAAGGATTTCACTAATCTGAAAGTGAAGGGTCCTTCATTCAAGCAACAGAAGTCTAAGTCCCACTTGACTTGCTTCAATTGTGGCAAGAAAGGCCACTACAAAAGTGAATGCAGATCCAAGTCCAAACAATCAGAGAAATATGAGCCTAGTAAGGTTTTTTTGGTCTCTAACCTCGTTGCTATGATCGTTCAGGTCACAACTGTTGGGGCTGACTCTGACTGGTGGATAGACACCGGTGTGACTTGCCATGTCTATTCTGGGAGGGAATGGTTCGTCACGTACCAGCCAACTTTTGAGAAGGTTGTCATGGCGAACCAGGCCCAAGCTGAAGTTCTGGGGATCGGGACTGTGGAGCTGAAACACACTTATGGGAACACTCTGACGCTCCAAGGAGTAAAGCATGTTCCGGTGATTGCCAAGAACTTGATCTCCGGGAGTCTGCTTAGCAATGCAGGCTTGAGGATGGACATTAATGCTGGTCAGATGGTGATGTCCAAGAAGGGAACATACTTTGGAAAGGCTTATCAAACCGAAGGGATTTTTAAAATTCAGCTTGTAAACCAGTCTAATGAAATCAATTCAATCGCTCTTTATGATTATTCTCTTGAGTTGTGGCATAATAGGCTAGGACATGTTCATTATAAAAGAATAAACAAAATGTCTAGTCTAGGACTTATCTCCAAATGTGGGGGTAAGGTAGAGAAGTTTGAAGTATGTGCATCACTAAAAAACTCTTTCATCGGGTCAATCGAAGTACAGATCTTCTGGAGTTTGTACACTCTGATATCTGTGACTTCAAATAATTCTCTACAAAAGTCGAGATAAAGTATTTCATAACCTTTATCGATGACTTCTCTAAGTATGCGTTCGTCTACTTGCTCAAGTCCAAGGACGAAGCGTTCGAGAAGTTCAAGGAGTTCAGGGCCAAAGCTGAACGGCAAACTGGACAACAACTCAAGAGATTGAGAAGCGATCGAGGCGAAGAATATCGGTCTCATGAATTCGCATCGTTCTGCAAAGAACATGGAATCATCTGTGAGACTACTACTCCATATTCTCCTCAATCTAACGGAGTAGCAGAGAGGAAGAACCAAACGTTGACAAAAATGATGAACTCAATACTGCTAACTGCAGGTCTTTCAAAATGCTACTGGAGAGAAGCTGCATTAACGACCACTTTCATTCTGAATAGAGTGTCTTATGCAACTTCTGACATAACTCTTCATGAACTCTGGTTCAAAGTCAGACCTAACTTGAATGTCATTCGAGTGTGGGGGTGTCTGGCTTATGTGAAGCTCCCAGATCTGAAGATTCAGAAGCTGGGGACAAGGACTACGAAGGCGATCTTCTTGGGTTATGCCGATAAGAGTGATGCTCGGAGATTTCTTGATATAATTGAGTCAAATTATATCATCGAATCTCGCGATGCTGAATACTTTGAAGACAATTTTGTAAGACATAAAAACATTTTTCTTCCAAATATTTCGGAGAATGATGTAGGTGCAAATGAGACTGAGATCTCATATGATCCAGTAGTCCAAGATGAAGTTGTTGGTGGAGAAACAACAATTGAACCAGAACTCGCTGAGCCATCGACGAAGCATGCAAGGAGGCCGAAGAGCTTCGGAGATGACTTCGTCACCTATCATGTGGAAGCAGATCCGCTTACCTATGATGAGGTGATGAAGACCAGAGATGCTGTCTTCTAGAATGAGATAATATACAATGAAATTGACTCAATTACCTCCAATAACACATGGGTGTTAGTTGATTTACCCAAAGGAGCAAAATCCATCGGATGCAAGTGGATCTTCAAGAAGAAGATGAAAGCTGATGGAACCATTGACAAGTTCAAGGCCAGGCTAGTGGCCAAGGGATTTTCTCAGAAGCAGGGGATCGACTACTTTGACACATATGCTCCAGTAGCATGGATGACAACCATCAGATTTTTAATTGCCCTTGCGGCAATACACAAATTGGTGATACACTAGATGGATGTGAAAATAGCATTCCTGAACGACGAGCTGACCGAAGAGATTTATATATAACAGCCAGAAGGATTTGTCGTCAGAGACCTAGAAGACAAAGTTTGTAAGTTGGTAAAATCTCTATACGGCTTAAAACAAGCTCCTAAAATGTGGCATAAGAAGTTTGACAAAGTTCTAAGGTCAAACGGCTACAGGGTTAGCGAAACAGATAAGTGTGTCTATACTAAATTTGCTGACGGAAGAGGAGTCATCGTTTGTCTGTACGTGGACGACATGCTAATCCTAGGTACGGATATAAGCTGTGTCACTGAGACAAAGCAGTTTCTCTCGACAAAGTTTAGTATGAAGGACTTAGGGGATGCTGATGTTATCTTAGGACTCAAGATCATCCAAACAGACACTAGATTGGCACTGTCACAATCTCATTACATAGAGAAGATGCTCACTCGATACGGGTATCATGATCGTCCTATAATTGATACGCCATACCGAAGTGATCAGAAGCTGGAGCCAAACTCGAAGAAAAGCATCAGGCAATTGGAGTACGCTAGCATCATCGGGAGTTTGATGTACACTACTACTGCCACTAGGCCTGACATAGCTTTCGTTGTGGGAATGCTGAGTCGATTCACTAGCAATCCAGGCGTTGAGCACTTGAAAGCTGTGAAGCATGTTATGAGATATCTCAAGAAGACTCAAACATATGTACTGCACTTCAGCGGAGAGCCGCCAGTAGTAGAAGGCTTCAGTGATGCCAGCTGGTGCTCAGAGCTGGAGAGCGAAAGGTCCACTGGTGGATTCATTTTCACAATGGATGGAGTTGCTATCTCGTGGAAGTCGAAGAAGCAGACTATGCTCTCACGGTATTCTATGGAATCTGAATTCTTTGCACTTGATACCGCAGCAGATGAAGCAGAGTGGCTTCGGGAGCTCATGCATGATCTTCCAGTGGTTGGAGCACAGATACCGACAATTTTGATATACTGCGACAACCAGACAACTGCGGCGGTGGCGTCAAATGATCTCTTCAACGAAAAGAAGAGAACTGTACGGTTAAAGCACAGGGCAGTGAACGATCTCATCAAGAGAGGTGTCATTGCAGTAATCGATGTTCGGAGTCAGGAGAACCTGGAGGATCCGTTCACGAAGGGCCTCAAGCGTCAGCTGGTTGAAGACACAGCAGGAAATATGGGCTTGAAGGCATTCTGATAGTATGTTTTTGTAATCCTACCATAAAGTTTTATGTTATTAGTTCAAAGAGAAATCTACTAGACATCTAACTTTTGGTTCAAGGGAGGACCACTGACTGAAAAACTATCACGTAACAGTGGGTACTTGTTCTTGGGGACATGGAAGGATTACGAACCCATAACTACTGTTGTCTACTATGTGTTTTCTGCAAAAAATGGATCATGTGTTGAGGGTGGCTTAAATGCCTTAATAAGTTCTTAGGCAGAGTGAATTCCTAGTGTGCTTTACAGGAAGCACGGTAGCACAGCACTACAAGGAATAAAACTCTATGCTACAGTAGGATGACTCCACTATGAGGTTTCCAGGTAGGGGTAATGCCTCGACTTTGCAAGCCAAGTCATAGCGGCATAGCACCGCAAATAGGCAGGTAGCCTAATGCTGTATAATAAAATTAAAGAGTTGTAGACAGCACTACAAAGGGGAGAGTGACCCCATGTTACAGTGGCATGACACCACGATGAGGTACCCGGGTAGGGGTAAAGCCTCGGCCTTGAAAGCCATATCGTTGCGGCGTAACACCGCAAGGAAGCCTTAGGCTTCATGCTGGGTAGAATGGCACTACAAAGAGGCTGTGACCTTCTGCTGCAGTAGTATGACACTACGATGAGGTTCCTAGATAGGGGTAATGCCTCGGCTTTAGGCCATGTCATAGCAACGTAGAACCGCAAGGAAGCGCAAGGCCTCATGCTATGTCTCTTTAATAAAGAACTTACCTATAGTGTATGGAAAGAGATATCAGGCCGTCTCTTGAGGGTAAACTTGTAGACGCCCAAAATTATACACTGAAACCAGGCTGGCACAGGGCCTTTAATGTGCAGCCAGAAGCACATGTAACTACACTTTGTGAGTGGGAAGAATTACAATTGTGGTGCAGAATTCAAGGCATAGTCCATTCTTGTATCACATTGTCATTCAACCCATGCGGGAAGATTCAAGTCGTCAGCGACATCTATCCTAATACAAAATAGACAGTTACTGTGGGGAACGCTCAACCCTAGACACATATATATGGTGAAATATGTGGGAGATTGTTGGTGCTCTTGCTCCTTGACATGAAGAGAGCTTGCTCTCAACATGTTTTGTAAAGTTTAGTCCCACATTGGAAAAGCACCATGAGTTATCTCAACATATATATGAGTATGTGTTGTTGGGATATGCACATGGGATGGTGACCCTAAGGAGGAAACCATGTGGGTGATTTTACTAAGAGGTAAGGATAAGGCTCCAAGAAAAGCATTCATGCTTTTTGCTCTTGGGAAATTAATTTCCATTGGGACTAAGTCCCGTAGGGGCTTAGCGACTCGGACTCGGACACGGACTCGGGCTCATGGGCTCATGAGGCATAATGTGGCATTTTGTTGGCACACTTTACACTTAGCACGTCAGCTCGTCACCAGGTGCATAGTGCACTTAAGTTGCGCTCGTTGCGCGAGCCACTTGTGCGGCCAAGTTGTGCGCCAGGTTGCGCCAGGTTGCGCGGGTTGCACAGGTGCGCCAGGTTGTGCCAGGTTGTGCGAGCTGCACAGATGCACCAGGTTGCGCCAGTTGCGCAGGTGCGCCAGGTTGCGCCAGTTGCGCAGGTGCGCCAGGTTGCGCCAGTTGCGCAGGTGCGCCCGGTTGCGCGAGTTACGCAGGTGCGCCAGGATGCGCAGGTGTGCGTACTTCAGATTTAAAGTTATCATGTTGACAGTCTAGGTTGCTTATGACTTGGGCCAAGTTTGAGACTCATATTTAAGGCTCTCTAACAACCTCTAAAAAAAAGTTGAAAAGTTTTGCTTATAAAGACTTTGATTACTAAGAGCTATTAGGATTTGCTTAAATTTTCTAAGTGGACAATAAAGTGTTGGAAACGAAATATAGAAATCGTTCCCCAAAACCAAAGAGACTGTGAGAGAACCGAAGAAAGCACACAAAACCAAACGTCAAAATCATATAGAAAATGCAGACACAAGAAATTTTTGACGTGGAAAATTTTGTAGAAAAAACTATGGGATGATCGGAGTCCAATCCTGAAAAGTCTGCACTATTGGAATAAAAAAATACACCGACTCCTTACAAGCTTATCACCAATTCAAACGGATCACCACAACTCCTTGAGGAAGAAAACACGATTTTAAAACACACGAAAAACGAAGATGACGAGAAAGAATTTTTCGAAACGAACTCCTCTTCAATTTCATAAGATACATGAATGGTGTAATGAGGAGATTGATTTGTTGAAGATTAATTAAGACTATTGTGAACCAATGACATGCTAATTAAGGTGATTCCAATAGAGAAGTTCAAGTCTGCCTTGATTTTCTATTCAAGTACTCTGGTTGGAGGAAGGCTATCGACCTTAAAAGGAAGATCGTTATAGTTTTGTAGTTATGGGGGCAAAGATCTTGGGAGTGATAGTTTCTCGGTTCTTGATGAAGATACTGTTCTAGTTGTCGTATTCAATCTTGGACAAGATTGAAGTGGAGGATAGTTTCTCGCTTCCAGTCACAAGTCGTGAAGGTTGGAGAAAAATACCTAAATTCGGGGCTAAGATTAAAGGAGCATGAAGTATCAGAACTATGATCTCATGAGGTGGTTAGTAAACAACTCGTCAATGTGGAGATTGTTGGATATGTATAGTGTACATACGAAGAGCTATGAGCATTGTTCGAGAAATCAGAGAAGCTCGCAAGGAGTCAAAAAAACAACAAAACATGACATGTATTAGGGGGCGACATACCGCGCCCGTATGCCACAAAGTGCCAAAATCGTACAAGAAGTTTGTTAGCCAAAATGGTGCTCAGTACAGTACGTAGACTAACGATATGCCGGTGACATACCATAGGGACTGCTCTAATCTTTATGCATGGTTTGGATTTTAAGTTGTTATCTTGACTGCCCAGATTTTATGATATAATTCTTTTAAAAGAAAGTATATTTAATGCAATCAAGCTTGTAATGGTCATTATATTACATCAAAAAAAATGTGCAAACAAACACTCGAGTTAGATTTAGAATGTAATGCCAATTATATTACATTATCCAACCCTGCAAACCAAACGCACTCTAATTAAGTATTTATGAAATTCCAGAAGATGTAAGTATAATATAATGTAATATAAAATAAAATAAAAAAATTGTTGATGTTGAGTGGCGATTATTCTGACAAAACCAACCATAAGTCAAATAAATATATAGTTGATAAACTATCACAAACTTGAGGATCAAATTGTTTCCTCAAATGAAAATATAGTTCTACTGAAAAAAGTGGTCACCTATTGCTAGGTCATAAGATCAGGACTGATCAAGAAACTGACTTTTGAGAGATTTTCTTGGTGAGAGCTCTACTTTGGGAAATCTTCTCAAGCTTGAGGGTTTTGGAATTTTCATATGTTTTGGCTGTATTTAGATTATATTATCCCCCTGATCCCATCTCCATGACTAGGAACAGTGATACTAAAAGTCTCTACTCCCTTCTCTCTTCCAATTTCTTGGATCATGTACCTTTGAATTGTGATAAAATAGGAGAATATTGACCACATCAGTTATATATATATATATATATATATATATATATATATATATATATATATATATATATATATGATTGACTGTCCGACATAACGTTTGAATCTTCTTGTGCACATTGTATTGTATGTTATGTCTTTTAGACCCAATGTCCTCTAACTCCTACCATAAATGGAAGGAATAATATGATTACGTGGCTCGATCTACCGAACTCCTGCCATTCAGTCAGGACTTTTATGCCTCTTTCCGCTGACCACAAGGATCACTCGGGTTCGACGACCACATCTGTTGAAATGATCAGAATCCATGAACATAATAAATTTGATTCACTTCGCTTGTGCAACTTGTCCCGTCGGATAATATGGCGCCTTGTGTTCATATTTAGGAAGGTTTCCCGAAGAAATTTTATGTTGACACCAGCAAAATGGACAAATAGCCACTATTTAAAGGATAGATGTGTTAGTATTGACCAAATAGTAAGCGTCTTAATTTGAAAGTAACTGTTGACTGCATGAATGGTGGAGGTGCATAATGTTGAATCAAGACTGGTATGCAATTAGCACATCACACTGTTTGACTAAAGTAGGGTGTGCGCTTCAGCAAATAATTTTCTTCATATCACCTCTCTCTCTTTTTTCTTAAAAGAGTTGCCAAGTATACATTTTGTCATAGCTAAGCTCTATAGTTTCCAACTGTAGTCAAGAGTAGATCCTATTCATATTTGACAGAACTAATTATATAATCAAGATCAGGGAATACCTGCATGGGATGAAATGGTGAACACTAACATTTGTTTGATTTACATTATTGTATACTGGTCGCGTTCACATGTATTGTATGTACCAAAAAATTTATAATATTATTAAAAAATAAGGTAAAAATTTAAATTATATAAAAATATCTTAAACATGATTTGAATATATATTAATTTGAATTTGTTATAGATATATTTTTTAGAATTTTGGATATGTGTTTAATTAGATAATATCATGCACTTAGCTTAAATATAATTTAAAGAAATAAATACACTGGTCTTCCTATGTTTCATGAGTATTACAGAGACTACTCCTATTCCGAAAATAATTACACTGATCATCCCTCTCCTTTATAAATTTTATAAAACATAGAGGTGATAAGTGTTGTAAGTTTCTATAGAAATTATAAATTATAGGGGTGGCCCGTGTAATTAGTTTCAAAGTAGGAGTGGCATAGAAAATATAAACTATAGGGGTGGCCCGTGTAATTAGTTTCAAAGTATGGGTGGTTTCTGTAATAAGTGTAAAATATACAGGTAGTTAATGCAATTTGTACTAATTTAAATATTGAATATATTTTAGGATTTGTTACATGTTCAAGATAAAAAGACTAGAAAAAAAATATTCTTAACCACGTGAAGAGATATATACGCAGTAGTTATAATTTTTTTTTAATTTCTATTAATTAATGGAGAAAATATATACAACTTAGACGGCTCATTTTTTAGACGTTTCCAAGCCACATTATATTTGTAGAGATTTTGTATATTGGTAGAGATGGAGGATAAAACTATCAATATGAAATCAGAATAATACTATTCGAAATGAAGCCATGCTCTAATATGTTACTAGTGTAAGTGTGTAGTCTCTCAGTAGTGGAGTTCAATTCCTTTGTCCATGCTTTGTAGTTCCACTCTTGGGGGCATTTTAGTCTGCATATACATAATGTAGACAATAGAGAGCAGGGAAGAAAATGTAGGGAGTTGTTGCTCATAAAAATTTATTAGGGTTAGGTTAGGATTAGGGTTGGGAGGAGTGCAAAATGAAAGAGCGTGACTGTATTTGTGAGATTATTTGGCTAGCTAGAAATGTAAATAAAGGAGCATATTGACTTATGAGTTAATTGGTTTCTCTCGTCTCTGGTTTTAATTTTAGGGCTATTTAGTTTTAGGGGCTCACATATACATGGATATTAGATTTTGGGACTCGAAAGTGATCGATATTAAAATTTGGTTCTCGAAATCAGTTCACGTAGGCTAATGAACAGTAATTTCGAGACCCAAATTCTAACATCGATCAATTTCGAAATCCAAACCCTAATATATATAATATATATATATATATATATATATATATATATATATATGAGAACCTAAAACTAAATAACCCTTAATTTTAAGGTCCTACTTCCTTGTTGTTTGTTAACTGTACTTAAGTGTAGACACCCTTCCAAATATTTTGCTGCGACCTATTTGTACTAGCACCACATTCGGTCACCACTAACCATCGTATCCACACTACCAAGTCCAATGTTTGCATTTCATATTGTATTTGTTGGGATTTATTTAAAATTGGTCACTAATGACGTGTTCCCACCATTTTATGATGTGATAAATTTTAAGTGTGCATTTCAATATTTGATCTATTATTTATTGATTTGGACACAATGAGATGAGTTAGCTCAAATCCCACAAAAAAATATTTATTTTTTTAATACTTTTAAGGATGATTTCCTTTGGAGCTAGGTCCTAAAGCGACTCGGACATAGACGAATGACGAAAAGTGGCGCACTCTGTTGTGGTTGCTCCGCATGCGCCCGCGGGTACACGACATACCGCAGTTCTGCAAGTATGTAGCGTACCACAATTTTGCGGTTCGCGGGTACATGGTGTACCGCAATTCCAAGAGACTACTACTCTATTGTTGCGATTTTTCTGCTGCTCGAGCAATTCAGTTTGTAATTATCCTATTTTTAGGGAATTACCATTGGCAACCGTCCAAGTAGGGATTAACTCCCTTGGTTTTCTTTCCACATTCTTAGTGGGTAGTTATGGATGCTAGAGAGTGGCTCCCCTATAAATAATTTTTGTTTTAAGAGAAACAGAAAAGATAGCAGCATCAGCATCGCTTGAGAATTCTTGGGAGCGAATCAACGAGAAAGATTGAATTTCGTTCTGAGCAACGATGATATTCGTCACCCCAACAAGATATTCATACAAAAAAATTCACTGTTCTCAAACTTTTGAATATCTTTGCAACTCGTTGGTCTATATTCGGAGACAATACTGGTAGAAGTGCACTGCACATCTCTAGCCAACCCTACCTTCTACCGTTCTAGTAGTGCACTCGGTACACATTCTTAATAAATTTAGGTTATTTATAAAGGCACATCATTTTTTGATCAGGGCACATCAATAAAGGACTACCACAATTTCTGGCAGTCCTAAATACATTCAGGACTGCCAGAAATTGTGGCAGTTCTAGTAGTGCACTCGGTACACATCCTTAATAAATTTAGGTTATTTATAAAGGCACATCATTTTTTTATCAGGGCACATCAATAAAGGACTACCACAATTTCTGGCAGTCCTAGATACATTCAGGACTGCCAGAAATTGTGGCAGTCCTGAATTTGCACTTGTTGTACACAGGACTGTCACTATTTCTGACAGTCCTATCAGTTTCTAGGACTGCCAGAAACTTGGACAGTCCTGAATAATATACCCTGATCAAAAATTGATGTGCCGTTATAAATAACCTAAATTTATTTGCTGATTTTTACTACTGATGAAGTCTTTGAGACTTGTATGTCTACACGATGACAAAGATTCAGCACCGTTCCCTGTAAAGGATTTGGAATTTATATTTGTACACTTGTTAAAGTGACAAGTAGGCCTTTGAAAGGTCATTGTGAACAAAAATTAAAGCCCGTCAAATAAAATAAAAAATTGGAAATTGCTGAGAAACCCAATTTCGGGGTGGGCTTTTATGAAATGCCCACCCGCTGGATAAGTTTTATGAAATACCCAGAATTAAGTATTTTCACGTTAAATATTCCAAGATTCCCTTTTAGATGCCACCCGCTAGAAACTGCTATTTTTATAATACCGAAACTACCCCTCCACGCGAATTGGTCATCTATATGTATTTGAATTCAAAAAACTCAGATCTGGATTGCGATTTTCGTCTTCTTCTTCTTCACGGGAAATCTGAATTTCATTGCTCTCATATTCAGCAGAGATCGCAAAGATCGTTCGTAGTTCGGTGTGTTTTTCTTCAGTCGAACTCAGATCATCGCTCGTCATCATCATCACCATCATCATCATCTTCATCGTGGAGACATTTGAACTCAGATCTTCAATTGTGGAGAGAAGATCTTTCTTCTTCTTTTCCATAAGAATTATCATCGCTTTGAAAGAAGAACGAAACTCTTTATTCCTGAAAAAACTAAATTACACGTTTTAACACTGGAAATGACCATTCTCCGTCTTAATTAGGACGGAGAATGCCATTCTCCGTTTTATTTAAGACGGAGAATGCCATTCTCCGTCCTAATTAACACGGAGAATGATATTCTCCGTTTCCGTCTTAATTAGGACCGAGAATGGCATTCTCCGTCTTAATTAGGACGGAGAATGGCATTCTCCGTTTTATTTAAGACGGAGAATGCCATTCTCCGTCCTAATTAACACGGAGAATGACATTCTCCGTTTCCGTCTTAATTAGGACCGAGAATGTCATTCTCCGTCTTAATTAGGACGGAGAATGGCATTCTCCGTTTTATTTAAGACGGAGAATGGCATTCTCCGTGTTTCTAACACGGAGAATGGTCATTCTCCTGCGTTTTAACACTAGAATGACCATTCTCCGTGATAAATTACACGGAGAATGGCATTCTCCGTCCTAATTAAGACGGAGAATGGTCATTCTCCGTTTAATTTAGCACGGAGAATGGCCATTCTCCGTCTTAATTAGGACGGAGAATGCCATTCTCCGTTTTATTTAACACGGAGAATGACATTCTCCGTTTCATTTAACACGGAGAATGGCATTCTCTGTGTTTCTAACACGGAGAATGGTCATTCTCCTGCGTTTTAACACTGGAATGACCATTCTCCGTGTAAATTAAGACGGAGAATGTCATTCTCCGTCCTAATTAAGACGGAGAATGGTCATTCTCCGTGTAAATTAAGACGGAGAATGCCATTCTCCTGCATTTTATGGTTAGCTGAAACTTTGGAGGGCCATAACTTTTGACTGGGAGGTCGAAACGAGGTCCCGTTTGTCGCAAAATGAGCGTATCGTCGAGAAGACTGAAAGTAACAGCTTCACAGTTAGACGACCTTCCGAAATTTTAGATTCACAAAAAAATGATGTTTGGACCTCCGTTTTAGCACTTTTGTCGTTCGTCCCGGTCTTTCCGAAATTTTTCGACGAGTTTTTGAAGATTTTTGAGGAGAAAACCTAGATTCGAAAGTGAACAGCGTATGGAAGAAGATGGAGTATTGAAACGTTTTTTTAAGAACAGTTTTGTAGGTGTTTCCAATAAATTAAAAGGAAGGGCAAAAGGGTCATTTGGAACCCGCTTTGGATAAGTTTCTCTAATTCTGGGCACGCGATGAAAGTTTTTTTAGCGGTGGGTTTTACATAAAACTTTTTTAGTTTTTGGGCATTTCATAAATCTTCCCAAAAAAAATTATGCTCTTTTTCAGTACTAAAAATACTAAAAAAATTATTCGATTCCAAATTTCATTTTTAAATTTTGGTCCAAAACCAGATAACTTACCTCATTATATAAATAACCTCAATTTTATGCATATTTTTTGAATAAAAATGTGGAATTTTTTAACAACAATTGTATGTACATATTTTCTAACTTTAATAATTTAACAATTAGTCCAAATTTAAATCCAACTATAAAATACAACAATTATTTGTATAACAAGTACATATTTTTGTAAATATAATTTAACCACAATTCAATTTTTGACCAGCCCACAAAACAATACAAATAGTCTAACCTAACAAACTGTCGGTCCGGTTTGATTGTGGCTAATTTCAGTTCAGTTTCGGGTTTGAACTTTTAAAATGTTGGTTTTGACTATTCCAGTTCGGTTAGAACTTGAAACCGAATAAACCAATTCGCTCACGCTCTGTAGCAGTATAACCATGAAGAAGAAGAAGTAGACCACAATCACTCTGTTCTAAGAGCAGCAAAATGAGTACCAACTACATACCATTAAACTTTGGTTCAACAACAGAAGGCATGAATATGCAGTAAACACTCAGTTTCATATGAAATAATTTAGAAGCTTCATAGTAGAATATACCGATTACATTCTCCAAACCATACTAAAGAAAACTACCAACTTTACATGCAAAAGAAGAAGAATTCGATGCCGCAAGGAAACAAAAGAAATCCAGTGAAGAACATACACCATGCAAACTTATGACTAGTCATGCTTCAGTCTCTGATTGTTCTTTAATAGACTGCAAGAAGATCTCATGAAAGTGGAAATTGCAGAAGATCATGAAAATAAAACTCAATCATTTTAGACAGTTTTTTTCTGCACAAAGGAAATGCAGATTTAAATATGACAACATCTTACACCAAAATAGTGAAAGAGAAAAGTATAGATTTAAATATGAGAACATCTAATTTCAATATGGTACTCAAATATGCCTGAAACTTAAAAAGTTTTGAGTCATGAAATAATAAGCTGTGTAATTGATATATGTGCTACATGTTATATTACCTCATTGTAGTTTATCTACTTTATGAATACCAATGAAACTATGATTTTGGGATGACAATTTCATTTGATCAGTAGGTAGAGAGAGCTGACTGATATACTTTATAATACTTCAAATTGTTGGTTTTTATTCTTGTTTGGACTATAAAATACTTCAAACTTTAATAATTATATATAGAAAAATATATCCGTCAACCCTAAAAATATATCCCTGATCGACCCTTATCATGATTCTGGAATAACCCGGTGGAGTGGTGAGGGATTTATATGCCGAACCAATGATTTATGGAAGAGGAGGGTCAGAACTTAGAATTTTACCTAATTACATAGATTCTTATTTTCACAAATGTTACGAGGGCCAGTACACCAAGTATTTCTTAACTTCTAAAACTTGTTAGTATAATTTATGAAAAATTTCAAAACCTAGTGTGTTGGGTGGAAATTCTTCTAATACAACTGACCAGAAGTCAAATAAATATACAGTTCAGCTATCACAAACTTGAAGATTATATTGTATCCTCTTATGAAAATGTAGTTCATGAACAATGTGGTCACATATTGGCAGGCCATAGGATTAGGACTTAAGAAAGTGACTTGTGTGAGAGGTTTTCAGTTTGGTGAGAGCTTTACTTTTGGAACATTTCTCAATCTTGGGTTTTGATATGTTTGGATGTATTAGATTATCCCTCATCTCATCTCAACTCATCTTCATGACTAGCAATAGTGAAACTAAAAGTTTGTACTCCATTCTTCCAATTACTGAGATTAGGTCATTTTGAATTGTGCTAAATAGGAGAAAATTGGCCATAGCAGTAGAAGACCAAAAAAGTATCTGGAAGGAGAATATGACGGGCTTGTGTTCTTAGGAAGTTTTTCAAAAATAATAATAATAATAAATTATTATTATTATTTTGACACCAGCAAAATTGACTACCCACTATTTAAAGGATATATTAGTAAATATTTAAAGAAGAGATTGGGGGTACACTTATATCTAGAATAACTCTTATTGACAAAATAATATATGGCTTTGACAATAACTGTTGACTGTGGACTGTGGAGGTGCATAATCTTGAATCAAAGACTTACATGCAATTAGTAACATCATAAAGTTTGACTGTTCTATTGCCCTTTCTAGGTTCTGATAGCCAAAAACTAAAGTAGGATGTGTGCTTCGGAAAAATATTTTTCTTCGTCCTCTTGTTTAAATCAAGTTCGATTCTTTTGCACTTTAGTAGTGAAGTAAGTCTATGGCTAACTTCTACAGTTTCCATCTATACTCTTAATATCCTATTGGCACAAAACTGTTTCTAGTTAAGATTAGGGAAAATCTGCATGAGATGAAATGGTGAACACTAACATTTGTTTGCATTTTCTCTTTCTAAACATATTTGTTTACGTTTTTGTACATTTTGTGTATTGATCAGTGTCCGATGCAAAATTTGAAATGGAGAATAAATATATCAATGATATCATAGTATCATACTATAAACAAGAAAATTCACAAATATAGGCATGCCCTAATATATTTTGAGTGTACTTGTGTTTACATCTATGAGACATGAAAGTGTAGACAATAAAGGAGCAGTAAAGGACGTAGGAAGCTAAAAGTGTTGCTCATGAAAATATCAAGCTTGGGCTTGGGAAGTAAGCAAGATTATTTCGGTAGCTAAAAATGCAAATAAAGGAGGTATATACAGGTGATACTCCTAATAGTCTAACATATTGTAAACTAACCATAGTTTGCAGTATCGGCCGATTGAGGAACATTTCAAATCTTTAGGTGTGACCTATTTGAACTAGCAACCACATTCAAATCTTTTGGTGTGACCTATTAAATCCACTAGTTGGATACACGATTGCATTCCCAACCACAAAACACTCTGTTAGGTACTGTTAGGTTTGCACTAAATCCAAGTTCCAACTTTCTTATGGCTAGATAGATGAGGCCACCATGGACACAACAAAGCATGCAAATGCCCTATCTTGACTTTGTGACTTTGTGTTGGCTTTACACTTAAGTGTTGGATAGTTGGACTAATGGTTATAAGAAAGACTAATAGCACAAAATTACATTGTTGGAAATTTTGGAAGTATGATTCCTTAACTTTTCATTGTTATTGGCAGTGGCAGAACCACATAGGGGCTGGGGTGGGCTCCAGCCCAGCCCAAATTTTTTTTCCCCTTTCTTCCATACATTTTTTTGTTTTTTTTCATGAGTCAGCCCACACCTATTCCACCCTAGCCCACTCTAGTCCGCACGAGTTCGAATTTCTAGTTCCGCCCTTGGTTTAGAATGTATGAAAAGGTTTATTGAAAGTATTGGAGAGGGTCTATATATGCATCTATAGTTCTTATTAAAGGAGGAGAACAATATGATCAATTTATTCATTCCAAAGGAGCAGGATCGAAACCAGTTTGGATTACAGTTTAAAGGATGGGTGTTTTCCTAAATGTCCTTGAGGGAACGCGTTCGTTGAACAGGTGTTCCAGAAATGGAGGTTTGAGCTTCCAAATGGATGGCAGTGTTTGGCTGGAAAGGAGACGAAAGGCTGGCCAACAACTAGGCCACTACAGTTGAGTCCAAATGGAGCCCAAGACATAATAAATAGGATGCAGAGCATACCCAAAAAAAAAATTCACTTAATTGTAGTGATCTTGTAAATCTTTATAATACATTATATGGTAGTGCGATCTCGTTCATTCCATAAATAAATAAATCAATCAAATTTTGGTTTTTTCACTTAATATTGTATTATAGGTACCTTATTTATTTTGTGGCATTGAAGCTTAAAGTGTTAGTCATGAAAATTTCCAGCTTGGGGATGCGTTTGTGACTTGGTTTTGCGAGTTTATCATCTCCATATATCAGCTGACATATTACTTTACAAAGTCACACCCAACATCGCGGTTTCAGTTTCTATGGGACAAACTCATGTTGTTTGACCCATCATGAGTTTGAAGGAGTGTGTTAAGATATAATCAGATTTAGGATTATATTTTTACGTATCTCTTACTCCTATACGGATATCGATTCCTTCTACTATACGGATATGGATTCATTCTACTATACATTTTCAGATTTGTTCTCCATATATATAAATACATAGTTGTATGGCTCCTTTTATTATTAATCAATATAATCAATATTGTTGATTTGTTTCATGGTATCAGAGCTTTGTCAGTCGTCGCCGCTTCAATCCTAGGACCGTTCAGAGTCTTTCAGATAATCAATATTGTTATCTCCAGAAGTTTTAACACAACAATCCAAATTCTCCCTAGCTCTTTTTGCCCATTAATTTGGTTACTCCATCATTAGCTTAATTTAATTGCACATGTTCATTCCTTCTTCCACATGTTCATCCCTTCTTCCAAGCCATAGATTACGATGCTTCTGCTAGCAAGAGTCGGTCGAACGCAACCACTTGGAGGAGCTGACGCTAATAAATTAGTCTCTAATACTCGAAACTGATGACGAGCATGAGCGAGCAGTCCAGATTTCCAAAGGGCTGAGCTCCTACGACACCATCATCTCCTATACCGTCATCCAGAAACGCACAAGCCTTCCAGGAACGCATGAGCCATCCAGGAGTGCACGAGCCAACACCAGCAGTACTTCTCTTAGCCAACACCAGCAAGTACTCTCCTTGATTTGTTATAAAAAAAAATGTTTTATCTGAGCAGTTCTGAGATTCCCTTCCTTCGACTTCCAAGAAGGCTCGTGCCCCCAGAATTTCTTCTCGTCCTCTATGTACCTATTGCGGGAAGCCTGGTCATTCTGCTACTACCTGCTATGCTCGTCAGTGGTCTGGTCTGATTTGTTTTCATTGTCATAAGCCTGGTCACTCAATGGATGATTTTTTTTGCTTCATCCATATTTAAAAATTCAATTCCTTGCGCGGATAAAGACAGAGTTCCTCCTCAACTAGTTATATGGTACCGCAGGCTGACATTTTTTGTAGCACACAGACGTCGGCAGATATTCATCACCGTCTTACTCAGTTAGAGCTCTAGCTCCAGCGCTAGCCTCTCTGTGTTGGTTCATCTACGTCTATTTTTTTGTCCTCTACTAGTACGTCTACTTCTTAGATATTAGACTTTGATGCTTCTCATCATATGACTTCTGACCTTAGTCTCTTATCTAGTATTACACCTTTTTTAACATCTCACTTTCCTTCTTTACACACAACTGATGGTTCTCAGTAGATCATCACTCAATCTGGTTCTATTATGTTCCGACAATTTGAGTCTTCTTTTTATTTTACATATTTTTCTTACTTTCCAACTCATATCGGTTAGTAGCCTTTGTGAAGTGGGTTAAATGCCTTTTTTATTTCCTCACATGTTCTGTAAAGGATCCTCGTATGGGTCAGATAATTGGCCATACTCATAGGAAGGACTTGAGTTTCTTCATTTTCCATTATCACGTCTGCTACCAACTTATGACACAGACGCTTAGGTCATGTTTCAGAGTCCGGCCTAAAGAGTTTATTTATGATTTTGTTCTATAGTGGAGCTCTTGAAAATATTTATTTTCCTTCTCTATCCACATGTACGGACTGTAAGTTGGCAAAACACTTGGTCCTACATTTTCGTAAGAGTTTATCTAGATCCAGTAGTATTTTTGAATTAGTTCATTCTGACATATAGGGACATGCTTATGTCCTATCTACGACCGATTTTTTCTACTACGCGAGCTTTATTGATGATTACACTCATTATACTTGGGTCTATCTTATGCGTCACCGTTCCGAACTCCCTACCATTTATAAGACATCTCCTACTATAATTCATACTCAACTCAATGCTAGGATTAAGATTTTTTCCTCTGATACCATAAAACAAATCAACAATATTGATTGTACAGATGAATAATAAAAAAGCCATATAACTATGTATTATTTATATAGATGGAGAACAAATCTGAATCTGTGTAGGAGAAGGAATCCATATACGTATAGGTGAAGGAATCTATATCCGTATAGGAGAAAGAGATACGTAAAGGTATAATCCTAAATCCAATTATACCTTAACAATCAGTTTCACTTTTTCCTGGATTTTCGGTTCTCTATGATCGTCATAATAGTCTGACTACCTTATTGTATGCTATAAGTAGGTAGGTTTTGAACTCTCCTGAGATCCATTTTAAACTTCTGTACTTGTGTCATTTGAAATATTAAAAAAATAGATAATACAATTTGGACGAGGTATATACACATGTGCAAATTGAGAGACCCTTCAAATCTTGAGGTGTGGCCTATTTGTACTACAGTATTAGCACCAGGGCCTTTTTGAGCATGTGCAAGCTGCGCGATCACACAGGGCCAAAAAAATCAAAAGGTCCCAAAAAATTTATGTATATATTACTAATATAAAATCTCTATTTTTGTATTTAGGTCTCACTGTTTTTTAAAAAATTGCAGTAACATGGCCCTTAGAATGTCAGAAGAATGTCATTTTTATAGTAGTTAAAAAGACCATCTTTTAGTATTTGTACAGGGCCAAAGGAATGTCAAAAAACGGCCATACTAGCACCACATCAGTCACCACTCACCATCATGTACACATTACAAGTCCACTGTTTGGATTTGGAATTGTATTTCCGAGCACAAAATACACTGTAGGTTTGCACTAATTCCAAGTTCCTACTTTCTTATGGTTAGGTAGATGAGGTCACCACAGACTCAACCAAGCACACAAGGCCCTATCTCGACTTTGTGTGGGTAAGTGTTGGACCTATGCTTACAATAAAAACTAGAACTATTCAATTACATCTCAGGAGAAAAAACTGGCAGACTTTGGCTGTGGGGTTCAAATCAAAATTTCCTTGTAGGGTTGGAAAGTTCAATATGTAGCTATTGGGAGGTCATGCAACACAAACTTGTTGGGAGAATTTGGAATTGGATTTCTTAACATTTGATTTGTATCAGAATATATGAAAGAATTACTGAAACTATTGCGGAGTGTGTGACGGATGTTCCCAAAATGAGTGGGAGCATTTGACTGGGATGAAAACTGAGAGCTAGCGAACAACTACGCCACTGCGCTCGAGTTCCAAAACGAGTCCACATGAAACATAACTACAATCCAAACTAGCACCAGCTTACCTATTTATTTGACAAAGATTCAGCATGGTTCTCTCGAGGTCGACCCCAAAGCATGATTGAAGTGTGTAGAAAAGATTTAGTATTAACATTTCTGTACAGTTAATAAAGTTAGGTCATCGTCTATAGGAAAAATAGGATAATGGCACAGGGCTTCAAATTTGTACAAAAAATATAGCCCATAACATCAACAAAGTCTTTAGCCCAATTTTCTGAGATTGGATGTTTGAATCCATTTTTTCTATTCGGCTCTACTAATCTCATGTCCTCTATACAATAAAAATAACCACATCCTTCTTTAAAACTTCAATTCATGTTTGTTAGGCCCTTCCTCACCTAAGACGATTTTCGATCATCTCGTGCTCATTTGTGCCACCTCTTGCCTACAAAAATTAGAGCACATTTAATACCCAGAAAATTTCCTCCGGGCTAACAATTTCTATTGGTCCAAACTCTTAGGTTTAATCCTGAATGCATTAGATCACTCAGGCTGCCAACTGATCAAATGCGACATAATCATGTACGGTTTTTGTAGTCTGTAGCAGCATAACCTGGTTGTTATGGGCTTCAAATTTGTACAGAAAGTATAGCCCATAACAACAACATCAACAAAGCAAATTTTTGGGACTGTATGTTTGAATCCATTCTTCTATTTGGCTCTATTAAACCCGTGTCCTCTATACAATAAAAAGAACAACATCCTACTTTAAAACTTCAATCCATGTTTCTTAGGCCTATCCTCAGATAAGACAATTTTCTATTGCGTACAAAAATTAGAGCACATTGAATACCCAAAAAAAATTCCTACGGGCTAACAATTTCACGCTCTCTTAGGTTTAATCCTGAATGCATTAGATCATTCAATCTGCCAACTGATCAAATCTGACATAATCATGTTCGCTTTTGTAGTCCGTAGCACCCTAACCTTCAAGAAGGAAAAAAAATCATATGCCACAATCACTCAGATCTAAGAGCACCAAAACATGAGTACCTACTACATACAAGACATGTTTTTTACGCTTCAAGAATCAAGCACTAATAACAACCTTTAAACTTAGGCTCAACAAAGAAATGATTTGTAAGGCATGAATATACAGTACATTACTTTGTTTAAATATGATACAGTTTAGAAACTTACCAGAATCCATACCATATATATTCTCCAAACCATACAGAAGAATAACTTCCAACTTTTAAATTGAATGAACTGGAAGAGACATTCAAAATGCAGAACTATTAAGTGCCTAAATTCAATGCCACAAGGAAACAAAAGGATTTCAGTTAAGAGCATACACCATACAAAACAAAAGTCTATGATCATTCTTGCTTATGGAGATTCCAGAGGATAGTTTCATATCATGAAAATAAACTCAAATTTTTGCATCTTTTTAGACAAAGGAAATGTGGATTTGAATATGAGAAGATCTTTTTAGAACAAAGGAACAAAATAGATTCTTTTATTTAAGACAAAAGTACCTGTCATCAGCATTCCCTACACGTGCAAAGCTCCATTTTGATGTGACAAAATTTGACTGAAGTCTCTCGACCGTGGATATATAATTTACAAGACATGTCAGTCTTTGCACATACCGAACTACAAATTTCCTACAGGAGCTGATTTCAACAGCCCACAAGCCATGGCTAACTTCTCCATCTATCCTTTCATTACATGCTCTTTCCAAGTCAACATGTGCAATATAGCCCATCTCCCCAGTCTTCTCCCATCAATTCCTCCAGTTTCAGACCATATTTTGTGGTACTGGCAGTTACTGATAGAGAAACTGCCAAAGCCGTCGAAACTACCGAATCAAAACCAGCTAAACCGCCTCCAGATTACCAATTAAGAAGGGTCTGATATCAGTTCCAATAAGGATACCATGAACCACGTTTTAGACATGGCAAGAATCTAAGTGACCCATATCCTGCAAACAAACCAAGATATCTTCATACTTTAATAGAGTTGCATCCTAGTGGTTTCTTCAAGCCCCTGTACCTCATAAGGCTCCTCGCACACACCTTATTTATTAGACTACATCCTAGCATATGCTTAAGAGTGTCATCAAGTCCCAAGGATAACGTACTCCTCTTCAAATAGCATCTTTTTTTTCTTGGTAGCACATTAGATTCTTACTTCATGCTAACATGCAAACTGAATGACATCTTATGTTGAGATTTGAAGAATGCGAATAATGACAGAAAACATAGAAGTTAAAATGACAAACATTTTGTCACATGCAAGCTTTACCTTTACTGTCACGTCCTGCTTCCGGGATACGACGAGCCGAGTACATCACAAGCATCCAAACTACACAACTTACGAATATTACGGTATCTGTACCCGCGACTGTCGCCTGTAGTTTCTAGGATAGGATAATGGAGTCATTTCTAACCATTTACAATATTTGGGAAAGACGACTTCCAATTATACAACACATACTATAAAACCTCCCATTGAGTCTCTCTCCCAAACACACGTAACATACACATATGAACATAAAAGTGAACCACAATCAAGGGACATAATGTGATCTCATACTTCCATCCTTGGCTCAGTTTTCGGTCACTTCCATGTTGTACAAAGACAACGATTCACCGGATATTTCTTCCTCCCCAAACGAACAAACACTAGGTCATCAAGGACATAAATCGCAGATCAAAGACGGTGACAAAAATTGGAAATGAGGCATGAGTCGAAAGGAATCAAAAATAGAAACTAGGGTTTGGTTTCCGTTTGGTTTGTAGGGTTAGACAACCTAATGTAATTGGCATGACATTGTCGACCTAATCTGGGTGTTTACTTGGACAAATGTTTTTAGTATGTAATATAATCGCGATTACAAGCTTGATTACATTATATTACTTTCTTTTAAAATCAATTACGCCATACAACCTATGTAATCGTGATTACAATCTTCTTTTTCATTTTTATTGTTTTATTTTTTTTATTAAAAAAAATTGTTTTCTGTTTTCTGTATTCTAGGTTCGGATTTCGGGTTCAATTTTTAATATTTTATGATTTACTTTCTAAACTTTTATTTTGTATTAATTTTTGTTATTACACTGCAAACTCAATTACATTACATGGTAAACCAAACATTGGAATGCAATTGATATTTATATTAGATGGTTTAATTACATTGCCAACCAAACATGTTACTCCATTAAATTACAAACTCAATTATATTACAAATTCAATTACATTACGATTACAATTACAATTACATTACAATGAACCAAACATATTAGTGTATTGGAGATAGTGTTGTTACCTAAATTCTAGTTTCTATACTTATCCATAACATTCCACTTATCAAACACAGCACGCAATCAACGACATACACACTTGCATTATATGATATGTAACTTTAATGAACTCTTCAGATCACACACTTGAATATTTTCTCAACAATAATCTCATTAATCAGGGATTACGTTGTTGCTAAGATTGACACGGTGCATAGGCCGGTCCTAGGTTGTGGACAAAAGTATGTTAATTATTTGACTTAATCGATACTCGACTTATTTAAGTATCGATATGGGGCGGGTTAAGTTGATTGGCACGAGTCCAGCATAGGAAAGTGAGCTAAGCTCACACCCTCTCTTCGCAAAGTCCTATGAAGAAGGTACTACCAATCAGCTTTGGTTTTATTATACTATATTATATTGCGAAAATTTCATCCAGTGTGATACTAATGTCTCCCTCTCCCCATGGTGTAGTCTAACATTCACAATCAATCCTATCTACATACATTTTATTTATTATTATTATCCTATTCAGAACAAGGTATGTGTCACGATGTGTGTGCACGAGTACTCCACTATACGATAACACCGCACTAGGAAATTATTCGTCATAGCGAAATGCCTCATATTTTGAATCATCCAACTTGAAGAATTTAGTTTTGCTTACGTATCGACGTGTTCGTGTCCTACATGACCTAGAGTCTAAGTATCGACTCCTAAGTATTTTTAGTGTTATGCCATTTGGATTATGGGATTATAGACTCCTCCCCAATGTAGAAAAAATTGTAGGGTTGATCCTTGGATGATCTATAAGTGCACTTGACAAAAAGAGTTTAGCTGCCTACCAAGTACCAACACACCTTCCAAGTTTTATGCCAAGGCCTTTTCTTTTCATAGCTGCTTTGCATTCTTGGCATGACTCCGACCTAACTAAGCCAAACCAAATACACGATCTGAAATATGGCCCGCAAACAATCAATTTGGTGAACTGCAACCATATATGTTTATTTGACTATCAAGAGAATCTACTAGGACTATGAAATAGACTTGAATTTGGGAGGAAATACCAAGTTACCAACTCTATAAATGATGTTTGTTTTATGCTTATGCTATTCTGCATTATAGTTGCCATCCTTTGTATGAGACTAATCATTAGTTGATGTATACTTAATTATATATGAGTTATAATGTCAAACTCCTCCAATGTATTCTCATGAGTCCTCGTGTCAGGTCATCTAGTTTGAAAGACTACCTATCATCTTTATGCTAATCCTATATACTATTGTTTGCACCTAAAAATTGAAACCAGTAAACACTTTAATTAAAAAAAAAAAAAAAGAGTAGAAGGATTTTGGAAAGTAAGCCAAGAACTTGTATTATAGAAGAAAAGAAAATGGAAAATGGAAAACCTTGAAGAAGTAGGAAAGCGACTTGCCTAAATTTTTTTGTTTAATTTTATATTAAAAAAAAATTAATTTTTAATTTTTAGTTTTTAGTTTTAAATTTTAATATTTTTATTGATTTACTTTTTTAATTTTTATTTGTATTAATTTTTTTTATTACATTGCAAACCCAATTACATTACATAGACAAAACATTTGAATACAATTGAGATATTACATGTTCCAACCAAACATGTTAATGTAATTGTAACTCCATTAAATTACAAACGCATTTACATTACAAATACAATTACATTACAATTACAATTACAATTACAATTACAATTACAATTACAATTACATTACATTACATTACATTACATTACATTACAATGAACTAAACAGACCTTAGTATAACCAAATTTGTCCTACAGGTATTTCGACTTCTGCAACGCAGTTCTCACAGCATGCTATTGAAAGTGTGTGTATTTCCTTTCTAACAGATAATGTGAATAGTCCATTTATTCTACAGAAAATTTTGTACACAAGGAAGAATTTTGTATAATTTGCAGTATGGAGGAGAAATTTTGAAAATTTTCATTTTGGAGGATGAGACGCCAACTCCCATGACATATGGAGACATGCGCCAACTCTCGTAGTGCCCCAGAGGAAGAAAAGTAATAGGACGCCAACTCTCAGGAGGTCTTGATGGTTGGGAAGAGAGGGAGGGTGTAGGGCGCCAACCCCCGCAGTGCCCCGTATTGTTTTTTTTTTTGGGAAACGATAATACAGCGTGGAGTTAGAAAAGCTAATAATAAAAGATTGAGAAACTCGGTTAGGGAGGTAGGGAAAAGCTAAGTAGCTAACGATAAAAAAGCAATACGGGACGCCACGGGAGTTGGCATCCCACACCCCATCTCTCTTAGGGGGGGCGCCAACTCGGTTGGCTCCTCACTCCCCAACCATCAAGAAGCCATGGAAGTTGGCGCAACATTACTTCCCTCCATACGGGACGCCACGGGAGTTGGTGTATGTCTCTATACGTCATGGGAGTTGGCGTCTCATCCCCCAAATTGAAAATTTTCAAAATTTTCTCTCTCCACTGCAAATTATACAAAATTCTTCATTTTGTACGATATTTTCTGTTTATTCTAATATAACTCATATAAGCCTTCTTTGAAGTACCATGCTCAGCCTTTGTATATACCACAAAAATTGTCTTACAGTTGCTTCGTCTTCTGCAATGCCTTTATCAGCATTTCCCTGAATTTTGGCATTACATATTTTCCAACTAGTTGCACCTCCTATTTAATTCTTCAGGATTATGCCTAGCATGACTATTTGTTTAATTCCTCGAGCTACTAACCCTCATCACTTGCATCGCTTATTAAGCCTCATATGTTATTTTAATTCAGGATGGCATATTCAATCATCACGTTCAACCAATAACTCTTTGGAAATTTAGTGTTGCCTATCATTATTCCCTTCAAATTATAAGGTGGTATTGCTAGTGTGTGTATAAATATCAACTCTGTATCAACCAGTTTGATTCAGAAGGGGAAAAAATACTGAATTTATTTAGCATACTAACAACAAAACCTGCCAGTCAAAAGTATACCAACACCAGAGGAGCTCAATATATGATGTAGTCATCAGGAAAGATACAATTCATTTCAATGGTCATGCACGAAATAACTAAGGACAAGCATCAATATACGGAACCTTTAAAAGGTCATACAACGTCCCAAGTTCATGCAATTATTCATTCCCTGAGTTGTAAAAAACTTGAAACAAAATATCCTCAAAATAGGAGCCATGGTGATCTGCTGCCAAGTCACGGCCTTTAAGGGAAATTCTGGAAATTCTTATGCCAACTGGCCTTTGAATATAAAATAGAACATCACTTCTATGTACATATGTAATCTCTATTCTTGACATAGAATAACTGGAAGATGCTAAACATACTGGTGAACACAAAAGTATACTTCTTCGTACTTGAAGTTGTATCTGTAATACCATTTCCATTCTACACCTTGGGCAAGACTCGAGAAGGCTCAGCACCATTAGTGACATTACTGGAATTAAGCCCCTTCTCGTCAGGAATCTGATTGTCACGGGAACTCTTCATTGTTACTTCCTCTCTGACACATAACCAAAGAATGATTCTATATCAAATGCTTCCCTATTTTGACTCCTATTAAGCTCCTCCTGTGATGATGTAATGAGCAATATATGTTCTCTCCTCTCTTACCAAGCTGATTGGTGTTTCCTCTCAGCACTTTATGATGATAAATGTTCTCTACAGGAGGTTCCTTCTTTGAGAGCCTAGCAGAAGCAGCACGAATCCTCTGAGCAAGAGTCCTATCACCTTCCCTACCTTCTCAACTTGAAGGCTTTCCTCCACTGAACCTACAGTATCATCCTTCTTTGCAGCCCTAGTAGGGCTAAGCCTTCTCTTCCCCCTCCCCAAAGTCATTGGCTCTTCAGTTCTATCCTCCACTACAGAATCTAGATTCTAGTTTTTTTTCCTTTGAGATCCGAGACAGAAGCATGCTCCCCCTCTTTAGATCCTTTGGCACCTTAATACTATCCTCCATAGCTGAACCGAAAACGTCATCTTCCTTCAAAACCTTACTGGACCTTGTTCTCCTTTTTCTACCCACATTTTTGGGCTCTTGATTGCTAACCTCCTCCATCTTCACACTCATAATCGAACCACTCCTCCCTCTCCTCAAACTTTGTGGCGCCTCGATCTTCTCCTCCAAGGTTGAATTCGAAACTTCGTCCCTCTTCAAATTATGAGTACGAGTACTCTTATTACCTCCCCTAACATTCTTTGGCACATTAATGCTGTCCTCCGTAACCTAAAGCAAAGCCTTATCTTTCTTTGAAATCTTAGCAAGAATTCCTCTTCTCCCCCTTCTCAGACTCGCTAGCTCCTCACTGCTGCTATCTGCCACAACCATTTCCACAACCTCCTCCGACTTTGAAACTCTCGAAGAATTTCCCCTCCTCCCTCTTGGCAAATGCTTTGGTGCCTTCACGCCATCCTCCTTGATAACCAAATACACGGACACAATAGCATCCAAAATCTGATCGTTCTTCCAAATGTCCCCTTTTACTTCTCCCCCGCACCGAACACCCCGGCACGACATGGCACAGCTACCCACCAAAGCACCCAAAACCACATCTACCACAACCGTATAGACAACCTCATATCCCTCCTCCCCGTTGGCAAATTCTTTGGGGCCCTCACTCTATCATCCTTAAAAATTGAGTCTACGCACACATCTTCTTTCTCATCCAGTACCTCATATTTCATTTTCGACAACAGTACCTGGAATCTGGTCGTTATTCAAAAAACTGTCGACTTTCTCCCTTAACGAATTTTCCGGCACCACACTGTTGCATACAAAAGCAGCTCCCAAAACCTCATCTCCTTCAAATCCCTCGAACAACTTCCACTCCGCCCATTTGTAACTTTGGGGGCGCATGTGTTCCTCCAAGCTCACCGAACCCAAGATATGTGTCTTTCTTCAAATCCCTAAGGAAACCTCCTTTCCTCCCTCTTTTTCTCTAAATTCACTTCAGACTCTCCCGGTTCCTCTTTGCCTTTAAATCCCTAGAACAATTTCCACTCCATGTCATCTACAAATTCGCCAACAAACCCGTTCCATCCTCCACATGGACCAAATCCAAAGTTTCATCTTTCTTAAATTTCCTAAGCAAACCTTCTCTCCTCCCACTCTTTCCTCCAATTCTCTTCGACTCTCCCGATTCCTCATCAGCCTTTGAATCCCTAGAACAATTTCCTCTTCGCCCACTCCGCAATTCTCGAAACCCAAGAACTCATCTTTTTTCTCGAAAACCTAACAGAATTCCGTCCATTTACATCTTCCAGCGACGGAATCCTAGCATCTACGATCCTGGCGGATATTAGAGTATCCTCGTCGGCAGAGAGCGAGATCCGGACGCCGCCGACAGAGGTCCCATTGGAGGTGTTGTGGTCCTTGACATCCCACCGGGAGGCACGACGGTCATCGAACCCAAAGGAGAGGTGAGTCTAGAAGACGAAGAGACTCCTGAAGGCGAGGGTGTTCCCCCTTGCCGTGCGACCAATGCAGACGACTGCGCTAGTTTCGGTCTGGAGGGCTTGGCCTTGCTTCGAGCATCTATCAATCAATGGTTAGATGGATGGTGGTTTTCAACTTTGGAAGGGGTTTGAGGATGGAGTAGAAGTGGAGTAAGAGGGGGTCATAGGGATAAGGGAGAGTATTTGCATGCAACGGCCAATAGTTTGGAGTGAATTTTTAAAAAAATTGTACAGTGTCCAACGTGTTGATTTTTTAGACTAATTGGCATCTAGACCCTAGATTTTATATTAATGAGAGTAGTGAGATATCTAGAAACTTTGGACCCTAAATTTTTATTTTTGATTTGTATTTTTCATTTTACCCTTATTTTCATCATGTGTTGGTTGTTGTCATTGTAATCATGTCCAGAGTACAATAGAAAAAATAAAAAATAAGGATCCAAACTTTTCAATTGGACATGTTAGGACTTGAACTCTTAAGCTGGTATAAAATTCAAGATTTAAACACTAATTAGCCCCTTTTTTACTTAAAATGTCATTATTATATCAACAAATTTAATTATTATAAAACATGTCCAAACAATTTTAGTCCCTTCTATGTTTTTTTTTAGTTTTGTAAACGAAACAAAAAAAATTAGTTTCAAACTTTTCAAATTATCAAATAATTTTTGGGGACCAAAAATGGACATTTGGATTAAAAATCAATAGATAATTTTTGGTTTCCAAAAAACTTATTCTCAAATTACTATATTTTATTTTATTTTTATTTGAAGGTGTATTTTATTTTTATTTGAAGGTGATCTCAAGGATAAAACAATTTTATGTTGTGTTGATAAAAAGTATTTGTTAAATGAGGATGAACTTATATTTTTTCCATTTATACTAGTAAACTAAAATTTTAAATAATATTACAATATTTTAGAGTAAAATATTGAATCTAACTGTTAAGTGACATAAGGTCCCTTGTTTATGTTATGAAGGGGTAGATTGGTTTGACTGCATTGCACTAACAAGTTGGGTACACTACAACCAAAAGTTTGATGATAAGCGAGACAAAACTGATCATCTAAGCATGGATAGGTTGCAAGAATAAGATGATAAATGAGACTGATAGTTTATGGAAGTTATTCTGAAAGATGAACAGCTTGAAGCTGGTTTTTCTCCGAAGGTGGATGGAAAAATATTTTTCTGAAGTCGGATGGGATAGTATTTTTTGAAAATTAGAATATTTAATTAGGGATATCTGTTGTTTTTTTACTCTTCTCGGATCTCTAATGTATATTTTATATTTGGCATCATGACTAATGGTATCAAAGGTTGAAGGGAAACAAATCAGAAAGTCTAGCAACTCTTCTTTGAGGTGGGATTGTCAATCCTTCGCTCCTTGTCATCTAGACTTTCTTAAAGGGTGATCATTAGTTACATGAGTTTAAACTTCAACCCAAAAGATAAGTCTACCCATCAACTCAACTGCCGACATAGGTTTATGATATGGCATGCTCATAGCTACCTCTGTTAAAAACATTGACACCAAACTTGAGGTTGACAACCTCATTTTTTATTGAACTTTCTTATCCTCCATATCCAACCCTATTCCGATGGAAGAAGGCATGAAAGATTATTTCTTTGAGGTAAAAATTTACTTATAGAACAAGATGCTCAACACTTATCCTCATTATAGCATAAGATAAATAAACCAATTACATAAAGACAACACCATCCTCTTATCCAGCTAATGGTCCACATATACATTCTATTTGTCCTCTTTCTGGTACCCAATATTTGTAGATCTCAAGAATTTCAATCCAAGAACAACACTTCATAGGTGCCAATCCAAGAACCAGAACTTACATACATATGTGCAGGTCGAATTTGAAAACCCAAAGTTACCAACATTCAAAATAGCTTACAGTGTTTTTTAGGGGTCAGCGTTCGGTTTATTTGATTTCAACCGAACCAAAATGATAAAAACCGAATAAACCGAATTTCTAAAAATCTAAAACCAAAACAGAAATTAGCCATAACCGAAACCGATAATTCCATTTCGGTTAGACTATATTTAGTCTATTTTTATCCAAAACCAAATTTCTAAAAATCCAAAACAGAAACCGAACCAAAAATAGCCATAACCGAAACCATTTATTCCATTTGGTTTATTCGGTTAAGACTATTTTTATCGTTTAATGGACCAGCCAAAAATTGAAATTGTGGTTAAATTATATTAAAAAAATTAATTTTTGTACATAGAATTGTTGTATTTCATAGTTGGGCCCAAAGTTGAACTAATTGTTAAATTACCAAAGTGGCCTTTAAAACACACACATACAATTATTTTTGTCAAAAAACTGTACACATTTTTAATCACAAAATATGCATAAATTTAAGGTTTTTTTACATAATTGCATAAGTATTTTTGGTTTTAGATTTGGACCGAAACCAAAACCCAAAACCGTAACCGAATAAAAAAAATTAATGTTTTCAAAATGTTACATCAAACAACTATGCCACAAGTTGACAATATATATTCCAATAGAGGACGTACATATTGGGCTGCAAAATAATAAGAGGAAATCTTGTCGCAGCCTAACTGGTAGCTGCCAGGCTGCCACATATCAATTTTAAATCCCAATCGCTGTGCACATCACATTATATTCCAACTAAGGACACATGCAGTAATCGGAGGAAAGGTTCGAGACCAATTTGCAACCTAACCATCCCTAACAATAGCTATGCCAACCTTGAGGTGCAAACACCAACTCCAATTTGTCCTCGGGAAGCCAGCCAACCTTTGCGTCGTACAAAACTTGTGAGTTACATCTCCTCAAGTGTGGAAGAAATTATTCAGTGGTCCGGGCTCACCACGTGGCAGTGGTGAGCCTTGACTCCCCACCAATAGTGTCATAACACACCACTCTCCTCCACTCTTTCAATGTCACTATCCCCTGATGTGTCATGGCACTATTGGTGAAAAATTAAGACTCATCACTGTCACGTGGTGAGCCCGGACCACTGAATAATTCCTCCAACTATGGAGCATGCAAAAGTGTGGCAGGCTATGTGAACCCCTCATTAAACAACCAATATGGTGTTGGAGGAGGCAGAGAGGAAAGGGGAAAAATACTAAATCAAGTCTATGGTTGTCGCTAGGACAATGCTAGGATTATAACCAAATGGGGTTGTAACCCTTTACAACCGCCACGTGGCGGTTGTAAAGGATTACAACCACATTTGGTTGTAATTTTAGCATTATTGTTGTTGCTAACCCCCAACCCTGTTGCCAATGGTGCAATTGTGGGTGCCAACTTCCTACCTTCTCTACAGACTAACAAGCAAAGATTGAGGCAAGGAAAAATACATGACCAGATCCCCTTAACTTAGGAGATGAGCTCAAGTGTTAGGATCTATTAGACTCAGCAACACCCTCTCCCTTCCCTCATTCCTCTCTGAAGAAGTCTCTGACAACATCAAAAGAATGGCAGCAACAGCATCAAGTTTTCCTTTTCTTCATTGGGAACAGGTGGCAATGTTCTACACGTAGGCAAGGGACCTATGGTTGAGAAGAGGCCCAAGCGTATAATCAAAACCAACTGCTAAAGCCAAGTAAGTTGGCCATTGGCATACAATTCAATGCATCATAAGAGAAGTAAAATGATTTGGCACCAAGTTTTGTAGATATCGACTTACATCTATTTATAAATTAAAGGGTTACTTTTGTCAGATATGTTGCTCCATCTTCACCTGACTATTACAAAAATAAGTATAATCAATCAAACCTTAGTAGGATCAAGAGATTATATATATATATATATATATATATATATATATATATATATATATATAGTCAAATTAATTATAAACAATCCGGAGTTTGGAGCAAGAACTGAATTGCAGTCTTCCTATGATAGAGCAACTGCAAAAGTATCCTGCGATATTGGAATCTTCCTAGCAGACTTTTACATTATTGCCTTGAACGACCAAGTTCTGCACCATGTTCTATCTGCATCGAGTCCGTGCCAATAAGTTCTAAAGCCAGGGGCAAATACATGTTCCTCAGAAAGTATTGATCCTAGAAGTAATAATGTAGGCACATGTTGACACTTCCCCAAATCCACATTTTCCAGCAACAATTTAGCATACAGGTTCATCACGTAATACATAATAGCATTTCTGACCAGATACCAGTTATCCTAGAAAACTTATCCAAATACTTTAACTGTCTTTGGACTATTTTCATGGCATATAGAAGCAGAGTGCATACTCCAATATATGAACTCCTCCACACTATACAGACCCATAAATATTAAGATCCAGATCTAGCCTCTCTGCCATACTATATCAACTATATCAGACCCTCACTTTACTGATCTATAAACATTATTGTCATATTACGGAAACCAATATTTTTCTTTTGTTACACACTCCCCATGTTGCCTAAGTACGCGAAACCAATAATTATTGGTTAGTCCAAGAGAGCGATAAAATAAAGGTGCAAGCAATACTCCTTTAACCTAGATCACTCAATAAACTATGGCATACTATAACCATGGCGGAAGCAAATCTCTTTTCGGAGAAGCAAAAAATACAATTAACTTAACATTTAAGGAGCTTTATATAGAATTTATAAAATTATAAATCAATCATTATGTGGCTAGTTAATTTAAAAAGGCATTATATAGAACCTATAAAAAATTAAAAATACATATCAATCATGATCATAATGTGACTTATTGGTTTCCAACTCAAGATATTGAATATAAAGTCAATCACTTAAACAATTACGTCACTATTTGATTATTGCTAAAAAGAAAATAAACTAAACTATAGGACAACTAAAGATTATGCACAAAAAGACCAAAAACTCGAGAAGAATAACTGCTTCCCCTCGGCCTGATGGTGGGTCTGCCACAGGTGCCACATAAACATAAAGAAAGCCAAGGTAAGCCTTTCATAAGACATGCTCACCTATTTTCTGCAATTGCAAGTGCAATGTAACCAAATAATAGTTAATACATTGCAACACCACTCTGATGAAAGCAAAATCGCTGACATAAAGAAAGGTAAGCCTTTCATAAGACATGCTCACCTATTTTCTGCAGTTGCAAGTGCAATGTAACCAAATAATACATTGCAACACCACTCTGATGTAACCAAAATCCCTCTAATACTGGGATGGGTATTAGATTACTCGATTGCTATCTCACACAGTACAGTGATGATTGGTTGCAGTAGCATGACAACTGTGTTGATAGATTAGTGAGATGATGGATCCGGTTATGGTATGACAATTGATAGTGTTCCATGTATCTTATTATTGTTAATAGGTCGTTGGCGTGACAGTTGATAGAGGGTTCTGTATCTTATTATTGTTAATAGGTCGTTCATTGTTACTTCATTGCTCTCGCTGACTGTCTTGTAGCAATCAGTTGCAGTTACATGACTATTATGCTGATAGATTAGAGGAACTATAAATCTACTTATAGTCCAGGGTAGACCCACCATAGGCCAAGTGGGAGCAGTCGCTACCCGAGTTTTCAGACTTCTTGTATAGCGTTCGATTTTCTTATATTTTAATTCATTTCCTTTAGAAATTTAATAAACAAATGGTGACTCGGTTAAGTACTGAGCTTTATAGTCGAGAGATCTTGAGTTAGAAACCTATGACACACACACACACACACACACACACACACACACACACACACACACATATATATATATATATATATATATATATATATATAATTCCCCTTAAAATTCACTCGTCAGATAATGATTGATTACAATTTTTTCATATTGTGTCCTTCGGACTGCCACTGTGGGGCATAATTCTATTGGATGGTGCCTGCTTTGTAATGGCATTAGATGCTTAAGCTTGCAAGAAAGGTACAAGTAGAGTTGTAACCATTCTCAATACATCTTTACTTGCACTCTATGTTGTTGCAACTTATATTGTAAAAGAAACCATACGAACACCAATTGTAAGGACCTAATGCAAGTAAAGTTCTAGTGCAACTTTATTTACACGCAACCAGCTTATTTTACCATAAACCAACAGAAGCTAATCAAACAAGCATGCAAACACCAACATTTCATATCCGAAGCTTTAGAAATTACTTTCAGATTCTTATCAACCGGCACATCAAATGTAGAACTACATAATCTATGGTGACATATCAAGTAACACCTTCAGCAATGATAACATAATGATACAATACCAGGCATGGTACACCATATCAAATATAAAAGATCAAAATAATAGCAAGAAAGATCTTACGGAGATATCCTCGAAGCCAATTAGCTGCAATAAAAGAAGCAAGTGAGAAGAATAGAGTACCATTATAACAACGAAAAAATAACACCCAACTCCGCTTTTCTTCTTTTTTTTAACCCTTTCCAAACAGAACACAGAAATTGCACGTTAAAAAACCTTCAAAAGGTGATGTTTTCAAAACCCAATTTCTTCACTTAAATTGATTTTTGAGAGAACATTTTTTTAATTATTGTATTTCCACTGGCAATATATATATATATATATATATACTCAAAGATCCAAACTTTCGCAATACACCATGAAACAGTACAAGAAACCGAACCAAAAACCTAGATTCTTCATCACCTTACATACACAACCAAAAGGAAAACAGTCAAACGAAAACAATATAGGGTTTCGTCAAATCAAAATACAATTTCTCAGTTAAATTTATTTTTTTAAAATTATTGTATTTCCGCTAGCAATATATATAAGGAGGGATCCAAGCACATCCCTCAACGGATGTTATCATGGGTATGCAAAAATAGAAGACCTCTCTCTCTCTCTCTCTCTCCTCTCTCTCTCTCTCTCTCTCTCTCTCTCTCTCTCTCTCTCTATATATATATATATATATATATATTTTATAAAAGAAAAGCCCTAATTTACTCAAAGATCCAAATTTTCGCAATACACAATGAAACAGTCCAAGAAACCGAACCAAAAACCTAGATGCTTCCTCAAAGTTGCATACAACACCGAAAGAAAAACAGTAAAAACAAAAACAAAAAAGTTTAGGGTTTCGTCAAATCAAAAACCTAGCAGATTAGGGTTTGCAAAAAATTGAAGATGGCGCCTTCAGAGCGGCACTGGCGAAGTGGCCGCGCAGTCATCACGAGGCCCCTCAGCCGAGCGGAGCGGAGGAGGAGGAGAGGGAGCTCGAGCAACGGATTTCATTTGGTTTCAGATTGAAAACTTTCGAGTCCATCACTGTAAAATTACTTTCAGACGTTTTTTTTGCTTTTGGGGTTCGTTTTCTTCTCCACATGTGTCCATCCATCCGCCGCTTCTAGAGCCCCCTTTCTCCTCCTCTTGTCCATGTCGGCTGTTGGAAAGGAGAAGGGACCGGATGGGGTCTTTTATAGCAAGGGCTGAGCTGGCCTCAACTTTTTGGGAATTAAGTAATTTTAATTTCTGAAAATTGCTGAAAAATTCAATTTCGGAGTTGGTTTGTATGAAAATCCACCTACATGATGGTTTTTATGAAATGACCAGAATTATATAATTCCACGTTAAATATTTTAAGATTCTCTTTAGATGTTAAATATTTCAAGATTCTCTTTAGATGCTATGTATTTACAAAATTGACATTTTCATAGTACCAAAAATACCTCTTCGTGCAAATTTGGTCATATATATATATGATTTTGAATTAAAAACTCAGATTTGGATTGCGATTTTCGTCTTCTTCTCCTTCACGAGAGATCTAAATTCCATTGCTCTCATCTTCAGCAGAGATCGCAAAAATCGTTCGTAGTTCACTGTGATTTTCTTCAATCGAACTTTGATCATCGCTCATCATCATCATCATCTTCGTGGAGAGATTTGAAGTATTCTGGCGATTAGGTTAATTGTTGAGAGAAGATCTTCGTTCACTGTGATTTTCTCAAAAAATTTATTGAATTTGAATTTGTTATGAAGATTTATAGCTGAGAACCGATTAGAGAGATCTTTAATCTTGTTCTTTTGCGCGAATATGAAGGCGAATGATATTCGTCGTGCTAATATGACTGGAATGGTCATCCTCCGTTCACTTGTCACAGAGAAAGAGCATTTTCTATTATATTTAGACGGAGAATGATCATTCCCCGTTAGTTTTGGACGGAGAATGGCCAATTCCCTTGAGAATGATCATTTTTCGTGAGTTTTAGACGGAGAATGATCATTCTCATGCGTTTTAACACTGGGAATGTCATTCTCCGTATAATTTAAAACGGAGAATGACATTATTTGTATTAAATTATACGAAGAATGGCAATTCTATTGCATTTTAACACTGGGAATGACATTCTCCGTATAATTTAAAACGGATAATGGCATTCTCCGTATAATTTAAAACGGAGTATGGTCATTCTCATGCGTTTTAACGCATGAGAATGCCATTATCCGTGTAATTTAATACGGAGAATGATATTCTCCGTTTAAATGAAACGGAGAATGTCATTCTCCATACACTTTAAAACGGAGAATAGAATTCTCCGTATTAAATTATACGGAGAATGGCAATTCTCATGTGTTTTAACACTAGGAAGCCATTCTCCGTGTAATTTAATACGGAGAATGGCATCCTCCGTGTAATTTAAGACGGAGAATGGTCATTCTCATGCGTTTTAACGCATGAGAATGCCATTTTTCGTGTAATTTAGTATGGGGAATGTCATTCTCCGTTTTAAACGAAACGGAGAATGGTCATTCTCATGCCTTAAAACATTGGAATGATTATTCTCTGTGTGATTTAATACGGAGAATGGCATACTCAGTTAGTTTAGACGGATAATAATCATTCTTCGTTAGTTTTAGACGGAGAATGATCAGAAATGTGTTGACCTGTTTTATGATCTCTTATGTTTTTATGTTATCAGGGGGGAATGGAATCAAGTTGTTTAGTTAATCTTTGTTTCAAGGGAAACCTAGTTTCCTGCCATGTCACCTACGAAAGTACCGTGGTATTAACACGGAGAATGGTCATTCTCCGTCATCCAAAACGGAGAATGGTCATTTTTTGAATACATTTCTTACATTTCTTTCTTTTTTTAACACATTTCTTACATTTTTGATATCAATGGTGTTATTTTGAAGTCTGTTATGTCCACTGTTTCCAGTTTTTTGACTGCATAATGGACACTCTCTGTAGTGCCCGTCCCGCTCAGTCAATCGGAGGAATCGAAATGCCGACGGCGTTCGGACTTAGCCATGCAATGGCGACTTGAAGGCCCGTTCGGTCGAGGCGACTCCTCGCTCAGGTGGGATAGTTTCGGTGAACTTGCCTCGTCTTAGCCTTCACATAATAAAACGAAAGTTTTCAAATGCACAAGTAGGCTTGATAATAAAAGAGACGAATCTACATAGATAAGGGAATAATCCCAAGTCAAGTCGGATTGAGTTAGAATATGGAAAGGTCTAACGGTCGGCTTAGAGTTGGTGCACGTCGTGCTTTGAAAATGACACTCGGTCCTTCATCCCGTGGCTTGGGAGAAGGAAAGTTGGTCTTCGATGCAGAAGTTGTGAATTAGCCTAAGTCATAGGCGTCGTCCACGTAAATGCTCGATAAAGCATGCACGCTTCCACGATGCAAGGCTTGATGTAGTCATTGCTCGTCAAGTTGTTGCATGATTAAGTTAGGCAAGTTATGTTAGGCTCTCGGAGTATTGGCAAGCACGGTCCTACGAGTTCTACGACTGGGTATAACCGCATAGTCTTACGGTCTCAAGGCTCGTCACATAAAGTATATCTTGGACGGTAGTGTTGCATAGAGTTCAAGTTGGTTTACGGCACGATGTCACGGACTTAGTGTTTTAAGGCACGGGCCACGGTTGATTAAATTGAGTTGGAAGGAGGGCTTTCAAATAGTCGTTCATGAGTCGAATAAAATGATAGGGCAAGAAGGAAGAATGCTCGCGACCATGGGTCGTCGAGACGGTCTCAAATGATAGAAGTCTTGATATTGGTTTTGAAAGAGATGGTAACACTGGAAGAATAATAACTGTGTGTGTCACGACCCGCACCCTAGAGTAAGGGCACGAGAAGTGGTTACATCCAGCCTACGCCGCAGTGTCGGCGGTAGAACGCTGTCCTAGGTCAATCATCTAACAGTATAAAGGTACCTGTACAGTATATACACTCCGAATGGAGGTGACATAGCATAATACAGTCTCAATCACATCTAAGGCAGAATGATAAGATAGAAAGATAGATAGATACTGAAATGAAATAAGATCCACAGAATACAACCAGAGAAGTCTAAGTGTTTAATGATATCACAAATCCATAAAATCCCAAGAATCATAATACAGTCATCCAGAATGTAACAAATGAAAAGACATCATAGTCTAAAGGAGTGTCGTCCACAGCTAAGGGATCCTGCTGCTGGTCCAGGTCACAACTGTCCTCTAGGGTAGTCCCATAATAGGTGGGACAGCACGTCTCGTCCTCATCCTCTGTAATATTTCAACAGGTCCAATCAGGTCAGGAGCGAGCACAATACATCTCAACAAGTCATAACAGGATAGAAAATATAATCATGCTAGAGAGTCAGATACATGAAACTGAAGAATAACATGATAAAAAAAGAAAGACTGTAAGTAAATATCTACAATATAATAGAGAACTAATCAGTGACTAGTGATTCAGAGTACAAGATAAACATGTGAACAGCTGGAGGGTGATTCGTGACTATACTAAAGAGGTGATTCATGACTATACTACTTTGGAATTATTCACATGTTCATTTATACTCCCCCATCCCCAATCAATACACAAGAATCCAGTCAAGTTACGTTAAGATTCATGACTATACTACATTGCCCATAAAGGATGATTCAAGAGTGATTCATGAAGATTCGTGAAGGCTCTGTGATTCATGAGAGTACAGGAATCACAAGCTGATACATGAAGATTCATGATAATAGAAGCATGAGATACATGATGTAAGTGAAACACACGAGACAAGAGTATCTGATGCTCCCGAGGGGGATAACATCTCATGAAGGGATCCATATAGTACCAATCCGTGTTACCAACGTGTCAGCATCAAGTAAAATAATCTAAAGCAAGAAATATAATCCTAAACAAGATATGAAATGATCAGAGAATGTACTCGCCTGGTATCCTGAATATCTAAAGAGAATATACTGTCCGAGGAGTGGTGTTTGTCTCCTATAGAACAGTACAAGTCACTACATGTCTAAAATAATGAAATAGACTGCTACAATGCATCTACATGATGTTTGGGGTCAACCTAGGCTAAAGTCAACCCTTGGTCAACTCTAGTCAACTCTAACAGTCAAACTAGGTCAACACTAGTCTAGTTAGGTCAAACAGGGTCAAACAAGTATAGGTTGGCCAAACTTAGGCTTAACAAGTCAATCTAGGTCTCTAACCAATTAGTCTAGCAAGCACACACCATCACCAAGTCATACTAGTCTAACACACACAAACACAGGAGTTTCCATGCCATACACATATAGGCCATACACAAGGGTTTAGCTAGGCTTGTATAGGCTTTAGGCTAAATGGAGTCACACACATTTCACACACACACACACACACACACACACACACACACACACACACACACACACACACACACACATATATATATATATATATATATATATATATATATATATATATTAATATAAGTGGCATACATATTTAAATATTCATTTTATCCAAGAATATAGTTTATACATATATATACATTTAGAGAGGTAGAGAGAGGGATACAAGTGTATGTGGGTATAAACTAACATGTGTATGGGTATAAATGTGATGACAGTGCTATGTGTCAATGTGTGAGGGTGTAATATAGATTAAGGGGTGTGTGTGTACAGGGATAATAGAGTGTTGTGTAATGTGACAGTTGGTAGTAGAGGAAAGTGTGTGTGGGATACATAGGCTAGGTGTAACCATGTGTGTGTGGGTGGATGTGTGTAATGGAGAACAGGAATAGGGTCTCAATCCAGATTTTAGAGTGTCATATAGGTTCATGTGACAGGAACAATAGGGACTTGTGTGTGTGAGAGAGAAACCTGTGTGACAGTGCTCTCAAGGACAGGAATTCGTGTGTGACAGGACAAGGGTTTAGATAGGGTGTGTGTGAGGATTCAAAACAGTTTCAGTTGTATGGTGTGTGAGGGTTAATGGGAAGAAAACTGTATGAAATATCAGTGTCAAAACAGTGCAATGTATTCAGTTATTCAGTGTATATCGATCCAGATTTTTAGGGTGTTAGTGTAACATGATGTGTGTATGAACATAAGGTGTCAATGTGAAATCTGTAGGGTGTGTGGTGTCATAGAGAGACTGTGAGCATTGAGTGTGCAATGTGACAGGAATGTGGTTGTGTTTTCTCAGGTTTAACATGGTATAAAATGACAGTTAAGTGTGTTCATATGGTGTGTAATGTATTAGCAATAACATATGAAACTGTTCTCAGGAATTAAATGTTCACAGTGCCAAAATAGGCTCGAAACCCTATAACTCATCACCAACCTGAACCTAACATGTACATTACTCCTTACACAAGTAGATGAACCTATCATGGCAATTTAATCATGGAAAATAGTAAAAATTCACATTTAATCTCAGATATTCAGAAATCAGCACATTGTATCAAGAAAAACGGGGAAAACCTCATTCGAACCCAATTTCTCGAACACCAATCTTAAACCAGCATTGTACATTCTAATACATATGTAGGTGAGTCTAAACTGAACATTTAACAGCATTAAAAATAGTTAAAATGCAGTTTAAATTCAGGAAAATCAATTCAGTTTAGGCGTATCAGTCGGTACCAGGCCATTTAGGGAAATCATGAATTCGAATCAAATAAATCATCAAAATTACAAATAAGGAGTTGGTAACTAGTGGCACACATGTGTATGTGTCCTGAGAGTCGTTTAGTGTCCAAAAATCACGACACAGACGTGTCCAGCACATTGCAAACACGTGGGGTGCACCCAGTGTTGCACAGCGTCGTGCACGAGTGCACGCACGTGTAGGACACGACACACGACACTTCGTGTCATGCACACACCCACGTGGTCACCTAGGATAGGACTACACGTTGGCATGCCTGACACGTGTCCACGACGTGTCTACAGTAGACACGAACTCGTGTTGTGCGCGTGTCTGTGCGTGTTTCCGCCGCCAGCGCACGGCCAGTGCGGGCGCGATTGCGCCGCGTGTACTCAACCATCTGCTCCCAAATTTTGGGAGCATGATGTCAGACATTGCCCCCTGCTCTCCACAAAAAATCGTGTCCCGAAGTGTCCTGTGTCACGAGATATGGACCCCGATAGGCAGGACACAGGCGTAGGGTTCGTTCAACGTGTCCAAGGCCAAAAACTCGACACAAACCGACACGAAATGCATAGCACCCTTCACAAAAGTTCATACACACACCTAGATCTACAGATCTATGTAATTAGAATTTCAAAATTCGAAAATAAATTCCTAAGAAGCATTTCTACAAACACCTATGCACCTATTATGATACGTGTCCGATACGGACACTAAATGGACACGAATTATGCCCAAATCTCGGGGACAACTAGGGGACTCTTAAACCTAACCCTATATGCAAAGAAAACATGAAAAATAATGGGTTTAATTGGTTTACCTATTGAGTGTCAATACTCAAGAAAAGCTTCAAATGGAATGATTCCAAATAGCAACTCCCAAGCTCCAAATGACACGAAAACTGAGGTGAACCTCCAGAATCAGTAAACAAACAATAATTAGATCCTAATGCAAAAGACTAGGGTTAAAAAGGAGTTGAAATGAATTAAATAGGATTTTAGGGGAATAGGAAATTACCTCTCATTCCAAATCTAGGTCAAGAACAAAAGAGGCAAGAACACACTAAGAGATTACTTATAGACAAGGAAAAACCCTAATTGTGGCTGCCATGGGTTGGTTAGTTTGGGTTTTGGGCTTAAGTCATAGGCCTATGGCTTAATTACAAGTCATGAAATTGGTAAATCACAAGTCCTTGAGTTAAGTCATAAGTCATTAACCAATTCACTTAAACTTAACCTTCCTACTTTAAAACTAATTTCTAATGACTAAAAGTAGGTTAACTCAAGTTAGACTATGGTCATCATAACTAGGGTTAGCTTCTAGGCTAGTCTACAAGTCTCAACTAGTTTAAGTCAAAAATCACAACACCAATTAAATAAATCATCAAATAATTCAAAGAGGCCAAATGACCAAAATACCCTCATGCTCAAAAGTAAAAATTAATCATCATAATGCCATGGTTAGGCTCTAGTTCAGACAGTCTCTCGGGTTACACTAGTAAACATCAAAATCACAAGTTATGGTTTTAAATAATTTTAAAATAATCAAAAATCACCAAAAATTCATATCATGATTTAAATATTTTTAATAAAAGATTGAAATTACAAAATTTTAAAATTACCTTCATTTAGAAAACTGGGTGTTACAGTGTGAGACGTCAGTTTGAGTCGAGTCTTGCATGGTCATTGGACAACTTGTCGACAAGGACGAAAATTTTCTCGAGCGACAACCCGGGGCCACGGGATCGTTTCGGCCTAGGAGGAAACACGGTATAGCCGAGCTGGGAGTACCGCTCAGGTTAGTCGGAAACTTTCAGCAGAGATCGCTACTTGCGCTGAAAGGGTCCCGAATAACAAAGCTATAAGTCCAAAGTATAGCTTGTGGTGCTAGTGACCTCATATAGGTAGGTCGGCACTGGTGGCAATCCGCGTGTGTGCCTTTGGATTGAGTTGAGTTGAATGTGTGTACAGTTAGAACACAATGTCTGGGCCTAAGAGTTGGCTTCAACAAGGCGACGTGCTTCAGCACGAAGTGTGGTGTCGAGTCTTAAGTTGTTGGCATACAGTTGCACAAGTTGGATTTGAGTCGTCTCGGGTTTAAGTTCAGGAATCGCCGCAAAGCAAAGTTGGTTAAGTGACATTAAGTTCACAAGTCTCGATTGGGTCAGTTGGTGATCAAAGTAGCAAGGGCCGCGAGACAGCGATATGGTTAAGTCTGACTAAGTTGCGAGGCACGGCTTCAATAAGGACTTGTAGCACGGTCACATAAAAATGGAGTCTTATCGTGTAGTTGCGTCTCTGATTATGGGCCAAAAGACAAGCACGACTTAATAGGTTAACGTTGTCGGTACGATAAGGGACTCGAGGCAAAGTATGAGTTGACGTTGTGGTCGCAAGCACGAGATGGTCTAGAGACACAAAATAGGCCAAAGCATCTGTCCTAAAACTGATCCTAAGGCAAGAGTAGAAAGACAATCAAAAGGGTTATGTTGCACAAAGTAAATGAACGTGTCGATTTTGTATGGGTGGGCGAGGAGCTCACACCACCAGTACAGTTGAGTCCTGACACCAATACAGTTTTCATGTGCAGGCACATGTAGAAGCTCGTGGCACGAAGCTCGCTTGGATGCATCGAGGCACGGAGTTCCTTGGCGATTCGAGTCGTGCGGCCGCGTGGAGTCTGGACTTATACGGAAAATAATGTATGGACGTCGCTTCCAAAGCATCCGCTGGCTCGGGACTTGCATTGAGAGATGAGAGAGAGCTGAGTGACTTGTAATGTGAGAAGAGTGAGCTTGAGAGATTCTAATATTGGTATCGTGCCCATCTATGTAATCTTTGTTTCAATATCAATAAAGAGCCTCTTTTGAATGACTTGTGTTTTGTTCTAAATTTTCGTTGGCTTATTCAATGTCTCTGCTTGGGACTTCTGTGCGACGACCCCGTCGCAGCAGCTGTAATCGGCCACTATGGAACTCGCCTTGTACGAGTGCAATTTAGGCTCGTATGGCATCATGCCTTAGCGAGGAAGATCGCTCTTACGGGAGCGGGGCGTGACATAATGGTATCAGAGCACGACTTTACGTCCTTGGACTATCGATTGAATTTTTTAACTCGGTTGTTTCCGCAAACTCTGAAGTATTGCTTCCGCAAGTTGATATCACTGATGCGCTCTCTCTCTCTCAAATGACCCATGGGATGTCCATACAATAAGTCTAAATAATTTGTAAAACGTAGGAGAACAGTTTTTGACAAGAAACAAAAAGATGGTTCACGTAAGCACGATTGGCTAAGTCGGGCTGGGCATATACACCAAAGTTGCGTCGACCTTAGAAAAATCGAGTGTGAGATTCGATCCGTCTCGAATGACAATGAGTTGGAATCGATCAAGTAAGTGGGATGACTATCGATAGGGGTACTATCGAGCGACGATATCGTCAATGCGATATAGATGAGCGTGCTCAAAATTTAAGGAATCATTCGGACGAAAATTCAAGAAAATAGATTGTGTATCAAATGATAAGTTGAGTATTTGTTGAATGACTTCATCCTTGAGTGGTGTATGCGATAGCCTCATGGATGTCGATCTATCGATTGAGGATACATGATGTCAATGAGTCTATCAGCAAGCGTCGCGTGTATGCAAAGCCGTAGATTGAGTATCGTTAAATAAGTTGTAGTCTTGAGATTTAACAAGTTGATTCGAAAAACCTAGAATTGACGCGCACGGAACGTGCACGGGATTGAGGATTGCGTGAGTATGAAACGCGAAAATGATTGAGTAGGTAAAACTGAATCGAAGAAAAGTTAGGGTGTACAAATGGATGACTTGATCGAGGAAATTGATACGGATCGTATACGAAAAGTTAGCACGATTGGATGATAGCGTGCATGGAAATGATTCAAATAATTAAGACTAACTTTAAGGAATCGGGATGGATGTTGCTAGATGATTTGAGTTAGCAAGAAATGATGTGATTTGAAGAAAAATGTTGGTCGATAACGTAAGATAGACGGATGAACAATACGTGAATTTGGTTTGAGGAAATTGATGTTGTGAATGATTCGAGGGATAATGATCGAACTTGAATTTGAATGTCGAGAAGATTATCCAGTCGGATGATAGCATCATTCGCACGACTCGAAATTTATCGCAAAGGAAGATCGTCAGGTTACGCATATCATCGATGGTATTGAGGCGTATCAAAGATCGATATACGATAACTCGGGGGCACTCTAATTCCAGGAATGACGATCGTGCAAGGGTTATTGTTCTGACGGATGCTATACTTAGGATTTTGATTGAAATAAATGTGGATGAAAACATAAGTGTCTTGATGGTTACATGAATAACCACAGCGTCGACATTCTTGTCTTGCGTGAGCGCAACTCTAGCCTCGCACTGCGTCACACCGGATTTGGGGTAGTCATTCCGCGTGAGCGCTGACATGGTAATTCATGTCGTGGGAATAACCGAACTCGGAAAATCAGGACACGGCAACTTTGATTGTCTCGACTTGTTGGTTTGATGCAAAGGAAAATTCGAGGATGTTTGGACTTGCGATTGATCATTGAGTAAACTTGAGGACTGAATAGATCCAATCTACGTATCGAGAATGAATTAGTCTAGACACAAAACAAGAGTTACGTCCCGATGAGGATGATTATTTCGTGGGAGCGTGCATGGTGATTCATGCCCACCGTGGATAACCTGACTCGCTGAGATCGCAACATATTGATAAGCTAGACGACCTTATGATCGATTATGTGAATTGGGATAAATAACTTAGGGAGTATGAAAGGTGAATTATGGCTTAGCGATAAATCGTGTCGTAGCGTGCTTGACTTGAGAAGGATTGATAGGTGGATTATGTCGAACGTATTCGAAGAGAGAGAGAGACTATACGAAATGGTATGATAAAAGAGTGATATTGATATGTCGAAGATTTGGTTGAGTGAACTTATCGTAGGATGGCTTTGTTGAATGACTCAGACCCCGTGCGACGAATGTTGGAATGTGTGTAGGGAAATGATGCTCGATGTTTAGAAATCGGAGTGATGCGAGCTTGGGTAGAAAATCCCGTAATATCAATTTGGTTTGACCTTAGGATGGGGTCAGTGTTGATATTGTTGTTTGGAAACTATGATTCCAATACTGACGGATGACTGTAGCCTAGAGACATAGCCTAGCGGTTATGCAGACGTCCCGGCACGAAGAGATAGGAATTGTGGAGGCATCACTCATGAGGCTCGGTTGACATGCATGTGTATCAGAGACGCCTGAATACGTGCACGATCCGACTCGAGTAGTGATGGCGGATTCTCTATCACGAGACTTGGCTAAAATGCATGTATTTTGGGGACGTCTAAAATATGTGCATGATCCAAACTAAGTGATACGTTGAATCAAGTGAGAATAGAGGAATAGAAAAGTGTCGAGGATTTTGAAATAGTGTTTCGAAGAAATGAAAAGTTGGAGTGTGATAGTTGATTTGAGATGAACCTGAATGTTGGTTGATTGGTTAGTATGCCATACGACTAAGTTAGGGTAAGCACGAGCGTGGCTCGGATTAAGGAAACACCTAGGCGAAGTGTGCGTGCGAGAGTCGTTGAATATCGAGTGATAAGTCAATGAGTAAGCACTCAGTTAGTTCAAGGACGAAACTTTTTCTGAGTGATGTATGATGTAGTGCCCCGTCCCGCTTAGTCAATCAGAGGAATCGAAACATCGACGACTTTCGGACTTAGCCATACAACGGCGACTCGAAGGCCCGTTCTGTCGAGGCAACTCCTCGCTCAGATGGGATAGTTTCGGTGAACTTGTCTCATCTTAGCCTTCACATAATAAAACAAAAGTTTTCAAATGCACAAGTAGGCTTGATAATAAAAGAGACGAATCCACATAGATAAGGGAATAATCCCAAGTCGAGTCGAATTGAATTAGAATATGGAAAGGTCCAACGGTCGGCTTAGAGTTGGTGCACGACGTGCTTTGAAAATGACACTCGGTCCTTCATCCCATGGCTTGGGAGAAGGAAAGTTGGTCTTCGGTACAAAAGTTGTGAATTAGCCTAAGTCATAGGCGTCGTCCACGTAAATGCTCGATAAAGCATGCACGCTTCCACGATGCAAGGCTTGACGTAGTCTTTGCTCGTCAAGTTGTTGCACGATTAAGTTAGGCAAGTTATGTTAGGCTATCGGAGTAGTGGCAAGCACGGTCCTACGAGTTCTACGACTGGGTATAACCGTATAGTCTTACGGTCTCAAAGCCCGTCACATAAAGTATGTCTTGGACGGTAGTGTTGCATATAGTTCAAGTTGGTTTACGGCACGATGTCACAGACTTAGTATTTTAAGGCACGGGCCACGGTTGATTAAATTGAGTTGGAAGGAGGGCTTTCAAATAGTCGTTCCTGAGTCGAATGAAATGATAGGGCAAGAAGGAAGAATGCTTGCGACCATGGGTCGTCGAGACGGTCTCAAATGATAGAAGTCTTGATATTGGTTTTGAAAGAGATGGTAATACTGGAAGAAGAATGACTGTGTGAGACGTCAGTTTGAGTCGAGTCTTGCATGGTCATTGGACAACTTGTCGACAAGGGCGAAAGTTTCCTCGAGCGACAACCTGGAGCTACGGGATCGTTTCGGCCTAGGAGGAAACACGGTATAGCCGAGCTGGGAGTACCGCTCAGGTTAGTCGGGGACTTTCAGCGGGGATCGCTACTTGCGCTGAAAGGCTCCCGAATAACAAAGCTATAAGTCCAAAGTATAGCTTGTGGTATTAGTGACCTCATATAGGTGGGTCGGCACGGACGGCAATCCGCGTGTGTGCCTTTGGATTAAGTTGAGTTGAATGTGTGTACAGTTAGAACACAATGTTTGGGCCTAAGATTTGGCTTCAACATAGGTGACGTGCTTCGGCACGAGTTGTGACGTCGAGTCTTAAGTTATTGGCATAGAGTTGCACAAGTTGGATTTAAGTCGTCTCGGATTTAAGTTCAGGAATCGCCGCAAAGCAAAGTTGGTTAAGTGACATTAAGTTCACAAGTCTCGATTGGGTCAGTTGGTAATCAAAGTAGCAAGGGCCGCGAGACGGCGATATGGTTAAGTCTCACTGAGTTGCGAGGCACGGCCTCAATAAGGACTTGTAGCACGGTCACATGAAAATAGAGTCTTATCGTGTAGTTGCGTCTTGATTATGGGCCAAAAGGCAAGCACGACTTGATATGTTAACGTTGTTGGCACAAGAAGGGTCTTGAGGCAAAGAATGAGTTGACGTTGTGGTCGCAAGCACGAGATGGTCTAGAGACACAAAATAGGCCAAAGCGTCTGTCCTAAAACTGATCCTAAGGCAAGAGTAGAAAGACAATCAAAAGGGTTATGTTGCACAAAGTAAATGAATGTGTCGGTTTTGTATGGGTGGGCGAGGAGCTCACACCACAAGTACAGTTGAGTACTGACACCAACACAGTTTTCATGTGCAGGCACAGGTAGAAGCTCGTGGCGCGGAGCTCGCTTGGATACGTCGAGGCACGGAGTTCCTTGGCGATTCGAGGCGTACGGCCGCGTGGAGTTTGGACTTATACGGGACATAATGTATGGACGTCGCTTCCAAAGCATCTGCTGGCTCAGGACTTGCATTGAGAGATGAGAGAGAGCTGAGTGACTTGTAATGTGAGAAGAGTGAGCTTGAGAGATTGTAATCTTGGCCTCGTGCCCATCTATGTAATCTTTGTTTCAATATCATAAAGAGGCTCTTTTGAATGACTTGTGTTTTATTCTAAATTTTCGCTGGCTTATTCAATGTCTCTGCTTGGGACTTCTGTGTGACGATCCCGTTGCAGCTGCTGTAATCGACCGTTATGGAACCCGCCTTGCACGAGCGCAATTTAGGCTCATGCGGCATCACGCCTTAGCGAGGACGACCGCTCTTACGGGAGCGGGACGTGACACCCTCCGTGTAATTTAACACGGAGAATGACTATTCTCCGTGAAAGAGTGACTTATTATACGGAGAATGACCATTCTCCGTGATTTTATTATAGAAGACACCGCAGATGTTACAAAAGATACAGACACAGAAAAATAAAATTCAAACAGAAGGTATAGAAAGAAGTTCTTTTATTACTATGTCTACAAAGGATCTCTTACAGATTCAGAAAGACTCATACTGTTCTTCTACAAAGGATATATTATAAAGACTCATATTGTTCTTCTACAAATGATCTATTACAGATTCAGAAAGGCCTAAAGAAGTCTAGAATAGGGTTATGAAAGAAGAGGAAGAATCGAAACATTTTTTTTTGAAGAGTAGGGTTCGGGGTTGTTTTCAATAAATTAGAAGGGCAAAAAGGTCATTCAGAATCCGCTTTATATATTCATCGCTAATTATGGGCACGCGATGAAATATTATTTTGTGGTGGATTTTACATAAAACTTTTACAATTTTTGGGCATTTCATAAATTTTCCCTTTTAATTTCGGGTTAATCTTACATTATATAATGAGGCTTCAAAACGGCTCAAAAATGAGCCGTTTAAGCCGTCATTATATCACGGTCCATTTTATTTTTAAAAAATATATGTAAAAAATTGTTGAAAAAAGTTTAACACGGAAAATCGAACTCAACCAAACAAAAAAATACCTCACACCTTAACCACATGAGTTAGAAGAGATATTTGTCTATAATTGGATAATATTCTTATTATCCGTTATTATACGTACAAAGCACGTGTATTTACTAGTTACACTAACCTCTCCTTGTTTCGTAAGTATTAAATGGACTACCCATATTCCGAAAATAATTACACAACCACTCCCTCTCCTTTATAAATTTTATTAACCAAAGAGGTGGTCAGTATTATTAGTTTATATATAAAATAGAAACTATATGACAGATCCGTGTAATTAGTTTCAAAGCATGGGTGATCCTGTAATAAGTGTAAAACATAGGTGATAGTTAATGCAATTAATCTTTTATTTTTTTAGCAACTTCCTCAACTTCTTTAGTTGTCCATGGAGTCCCACAAAAACTAAGGTAGATATTGATGGTGTGTTTGGATATATTTCAGAAATTTGGTTCTTAAAATAATTTTCAAAATAGATATTGTAAGAATGTTTTCTAGTTATACAAATTTTGACTTTGTGTTTGGTTACTTTCATATGAAAAAAATATTTTAAGGAATAAAAATTTAAATATTTCGGTTGTAAAAAATTTAGCATCACAATTTTTTCTTTCACAAAAATAAGAAGTTGCAACTATTTTAGCATGTCGCCGTCGGGCGGGAGAGTATGCGGAGAGTCAAATTCACTACGGCTGTGTTTGATTGGGCTATTTTTTCATGGAAAATATTTCCATCACAAATTTTCCACCAATTGTAGTGTTTGATAGCTTATATTTTCCATGGAATTATTTTTCAAAAAACTATCATTTTTCATATTTCCATCTAAAATGGTGGAAAATGAAACTTGTCCAACCCATAGGAAAATAACATTTTCCATGGAAAATAACTATTTCCGTGGAAAAATAACATTTTCCATGGAAAATAACTATTTCCGTGGAAAATAATGCCAATCAAACACCCAAATTAAGTTTTCCATGGAAAATTTTTAAAATTCCATGAAATTTTTTCCTAGAAAAATAATTCCATGGAATTAATTTCTTTTTCACACATTTTCCACCTTGCAATCAAACTACGTGTTTCTCGCCATTGACGGTGTAAATGGAGGAGTTCACGGTGGTGGCGACGACGTCGAGGCCAAAGGCGACCTTGGCGAGGTTGGTGAGGAGGTTAACAGTGGCTTGGCTTCTGTCGGGGGCCAATGGGCGAGGGAGGATCGAGAATTGTTTTTCTTTTCTTATTGGTTGGGAGAGATCTAAACCCTAATTTCCTTTCTTTGGTAGGGGTGGGTGGAGGAGTTTGCAATGGATTTGGTGCTTGTGGAAACGGAGAGTATATGTGTGTTTTCAGAAAAACGGATTTTAGAAACTCTCTCAAAACTGGATTTAAAAGTTGTTTTCTGAAACAGACCCTCGCGTTTTTTGATGGTACGATGAAAGAGGCGGAGTAGTGTTCTCGTAAAAGGCAAGGCTAACTATGGGTGAATACTTGAAGAACGGAATTATTTTATTTCCTTTAGAGCCAATTGTCATCTGGACACATTATTTTGTTGGGTATAACTACCAGCAGATGTCATTAGAGTGGCCGTAATGTCAAAGATTAGTCATACTTCTGGGCATCAAAGGCTGTATCCTCAATGGCATGATGGCATCCAGTCTTTCAAAGTTAATATTCCTCCAAATAGTTAGCACTACTGAACAACTGAGTCATCGGTCCAAAATAGGACTTATTTGCTTAACTCGATAGGCCTTCGATAGAGCTGTCAAGACAGGCCGGTGCGACCATAACCCACCATTTGGGGGGACGGAGCGGGCCGACCCACCATTTTGGCGGGCTGGAAAAATTTCAACCCAGTCCAACCCACCGGCGGGCCGTGGGCCAGGCGGGCCGGCCCGCTTAATTTTTTTAATTTTTTTTAATTATTATTTAGTTTCTTAAAAGGAAAAAAAATCATATATATAATATTTTCTACTCACTCTCATATGCATCAAATTACAAGTAAAATACAAGAAACATTATAATAGTAGATATTTTTTTAAAACACCTTCATTCATGTAAATAAATGACCAAATTTAATATTTTATACGTCATTACTTGCATTAAATGAGAATTTTTATCATTTATAATACATATCTCATATATGTGCTAAATAAAAAAATTTAAAATTTTATAAAAAAATAGATGGCGGACCAACCCACTTGGTCCGCAGGCTAGCCCACCGCGGGAAGGGCTACTAGCGGGCCAGCCCACCTAGGCCCGCCTGTTTGGCGGACTCCTAAATGCTCGGCCCAAACCACCTTTTTGACGGACGGGACGGGTCGGCCCAACGGGCTTAGCCCATTTTGACAGCTCTAGCCTTCGGTGTCTAAGTTGTGGATTATTAGGAAAACTTATCTGGGATCTGCAGGGGAGCATCTGAATACCACAGTATGAATTTTCATAACACATGGTATGCATTTCCTCAGGCTAGTTCTAACTTGTCTAATAGTCATTCATCAATCCTTTTTTGTTTCCAATATCCTACTATGTTCATATATCATTTAACAAGAACTAAATCTCATCATTTTCTTCCTTATTTTTTACCTTAGAATTTATCTGTCTCCAAATTCTCCATTTGTATATGCTTGATCTTTAATTTGCAATTGTCAAGAAAACTCTTGAAAAAGAAAAACCTGACATGTATGGTTTATGGGAGAGAAGATTTCTATGGATATTAATGTTAATTCTTAATGGCTTCATGATGTTGTATTTGTTGGATTATAAAGAATTAGCAAAGACGGGAGATCAAATGAGGCAAAGACCATGGCTCAAACTGGAACAAAAATAACAGTAACGGGATACTAAATTTTGCTCATAATTTTAGTAATCTTTTGTGTACAAATTGTGTGTATTAACATATCAATGGTCTACCAACAATATGTTGGTTCGAGAAGGTTAGAATAAATTTCAGCATATTTTGACGAGGATCAACTGTCCATATAGTGTTAGGATAGCTTAGGGGCTAAGCTAGTGCTTCATATTACTATTAAAAGAGACTAAGGGGGCTCTTATTCCGAAAGAGGGTTAGGATTAGGGTTTAGTTGTAACATGACCCAAAGAAAATAGTGGTAGTGCACCCCAAGTAGTTTTCCACTATATGCCCCAGTAGAATTATTTTATAAACTCAATTTAGGCGCTTTTTAGCATATACACTTTTGTTTTCAAAATTTAAAATACATGTGGATTTATTTTGGCAAAGAATATAAACGTATAGTTATATTTAAGGAATCAACTTTGTTCGCCCCTTTTCAATTAGTAAAACTATTAAGTCCATAACACTAATGTTTTCATAGGGGCATTTAGTAAAAAAAAAAAAGGATACACTCTTATTCTCTACATTTTCGTTGGATATATATATATATTGATGTCTGGTGATTTAGTTAATAGGTTAGCTCTGGAATAATAATAATTAGTAAAGTGTAAAGTTAGAACTCCCTACCTAGTAGTAACATTGGTACCAGGCATGTGAGTACACTAAATACTCATGAAGACACAGTTCACTTATGTGAAGCAAATAGGCAAGGCAAAATGTAGAAAGGAATTGGACTCATGTACAAACTTATCCTCCCTAATGTTCCTGTGTAAGCTTTTACCAAGCATAAATTTGGTGACTCGTGGCACAATTCTTCTCAACTCAAAAAGAACGTAAGGAGTTAAAACAACAGCACAACGATTTTCTCACCTTATAAATGGACAAACATTGAGATAAGAAGCTTATAGTGCCCGTAAAATCTTGGGAGACCAAAAACATATCATAAATTGTACAATAGTATCAAATATCTGTCAATTACTGGGACTAAAATACTAGGGTAAAGAATGAAAACTCAGGCACTCAACATAAAACAACAGATGATGCACTTAGAACCAGCTAATTGTCCAAGTATCTAGCATCTATCGCTTCAACAAAATCGGAACTTGCACACCTAACAAATTAACAACATGCGGAAGAAGAAAAACATGTACCTCAAAGTGGCAACTGTTTGGCCAGTTAGTGAAGAAGTTTTGAGAATGAAACTTGTATTTGTTTGTCTTTAACGCAGGCGAAGCCGCTGCAACATACGATAGTATTCGCACATATTTCATGTAAAGAAGCTATATGAAAAATATGTCAATTCTTTATGCAGGTATACCTGGACCTGCAAAACGGGAAGATTGTATAAGCAAATATGAGAATACAAAAAAAGAAAAAAGAAATAGGGAAAGTAAAGGCCTGGCCATCTACCTTCCAAGTATAGCACAAAAGCAGCTTGGATGAATGAAAGAAGTAACCGAACAAGTAGGGAAGCAATCAAGCATGCAATCAGTAAAAGTTCTTTAAAATGGTGGTATTAGGAATGACAACAAAATGAGGAAGGTCACTACTAAGCCAAGAACACAAAGACTTAAATGATACTAATTAACCAAACTTTAACTAAATTAGGTAGGAAAATAAGCCTGTTTTCATTGCAACAACAATACAAAACATTTCTGGTGTGGCTCAGAGGCTTAACCGACTTTCCAATTTTAAGAGCGTCATCCCCAAAAATGTTTACCATCTCATACACAAGCCAAGAATCTCATACTAAAGGCATAAACAGAATGACACTCCACCAAGAATGAACAATTGAGTTTGAAACATGATAGGCCAAAGAAAGCCACCAAACAGAGACCTACACAGCAGGCATCTCTGCACATTTGTTGCAATAAGCAGCAAGCATATGTGCCTATAGCAGTAACCCCCAATAATCTCATACCAGAGGCCTAAACAACAAGCACCTTTGATATAGCACTAAGCAGCAACCGTAAAAATTGCATAACAAAATGAACAAGGGGCCAGCATCCAATCAGAAACACAAGCTGTCAAACATTAAATCCATAGTAGGAAAACAAGCCAAACTAGTAAGTATGAGAAAAGAGTAACATATGAGAAAGGAGTAAGCCAAAAATTAGTGTGAAAGAGAGCAAATCCAGCAGGAAACAACCAAAGATAGTATGAGAGGGGAGTCATCCAAAGTGCAAGTGGAAACTCCAAAAGTCATATTACAAATAAGGAAAACTTTCAAAAAATAAATAAAAGTAATGACCTTAATAAAGACATCCTTATGAATCAGTGTCAGCATTCTATAATTATACAACAATATAGATTAACGACCTTAATAATCCAGACAAGAAAAAAGAAAAGATCAGAGGAGATAAACCCAAGCTTTGTGGGCTTTATCTTTGCTTACCCAAACTTAAAGGCTCATAAGATTTATCAACTCATAGTGAACTCCATTGAAAATATTTCCTTCACAAATTAGATTGTCATCTAACCCACCCAATCACAAGTACTCTTTTGGCCTGCAACAAACTTTTCAAACATAAAAAGTCTCTTGAATATGGCTCAGGTATGCCTCTACAATGAAAAACATGCAACATATGGCTCAAGTATGCATCAACATAGCCAAAAACATAAATTACCAAGAACGTAGATAGTCCCATGTATCCGGTGCCACTTGCCACCAAATCCAGATAACCAAGGTCATTCCACATGTAAGGATAATGAGAATAACATAACCAATTATTACAAAGTCTAGGCTTAGAGGATTGGTTCACATATCTTTACTTCACAATCACTTCAAATACATAAGGAAGATATAGTAGCATCGTATCCAAAACCTGGATACGCTCATACTAATACAGGATTGTTAAAACTCACCAAAGCTAATCCCAAATTCTTTGTATAACTCTTGCTTTATCATTTCTCAATAACCCAAAGCCAAAAACCCAATTTCTCATCATTTGTCAAGAACATCTCACATCAAATGGTGACCAAATACCCAATTTCTCATTATTATTCAGGAACATCCCACATCGAATGGTGCTTGTCTATCCATAACTCATGTCTCATCATTTGCCCATTTGTTAACAAAATTCGAAGATATAGTAAAGCATGACGAAAATTATGCATTTAGGATTTATTTGCAATTAGACTCATAGGACCTACCAAGACAAATCATTGTCTAATGCTTGGCTAGTATGTTTGGCTACCTCTTAATCAATCTATTAATATTGAATACCACCAAACTTGGAACAAGTTGCCATTATCCAAACCAAAGTTAAAACCTAATTTCTCGTAATCCTGCAAAATAGCATACAACTACATAAAAAATTATATCCTCCATAAATTGAACTAGTACTTCCAACTGTAGCATCTATCCAAAGATTATAATACAAGTCTAATAAAGATTTTGGGTTACAGAAAAACTAAACCATGTATGCAATTGCCTTTTACTTTAAAAACAATTTTCCCAACAGGGACATATAAGTTATAACCACCATTTACTTCCATTCATTCATACAATATTTTGGACATATCAACTCATGCAAAAGTATAGTTGCAACAATAATAATTGCAACATAACTTGATCCAAGTCTACTTTCACAAAAAGCCATGCATGGAGACTTGTATTATAATCTTAGAAAAAGAAATTTAGGGTTTCCTTTTGTAGTATAATTAAATAAGATCAACTAAGTCCCATTTCAACATGAATTTAGGCATATTGTTTGGATTTTCATCATCATCATCCAAGTATTCTCTTATTTGAATGCTTTTATGGAGCATAAGAAAACTCCATAAAAATGTGACAAATTTTATGACCGATATGTCGATACTAGATTCCTAGCCAAGATAGCTATGCGCATGAGAGGGCTATACCATAAAACCTAGGTGGTCAGTTGGCATATAGGTAGACCTACCTTTTAGATTACAGTTTAAGCTCATGCAACCAAGAAACAACCTCCAAGTTCCCCCTGCACTATAAAGAGTCTAAACGAAGATGTAAGATGATACCTTAAATTAAAAAATTAAGGGGAGGGGGCTGGGGGTCCAAAAATACCTTAAATTAAAAATTAATTAGGGGACGTTGGGGATTAAACTTATTCCTTTGCTTAAAACCATATGATACTTACTGTAAACTTGGAGTTCTGGGGTTAGTCTCTCAATCTAATATCATGCTTCATAGCAGTGTTACCAGGATACATGAATGCATAACACTGATCGTGGAACATAAATCGAAGAACAATACGCCATCCATTATGCAATGATGTAAGATATGTATGGTCTTATATAAAAGACTTGGGCATTAATGAAATATGATAATACATAAAACTGTATGCATTTTAGGTCATGCACATACAAAGACATGCTTGTGCAAGCAGCCACGCACACACACATGCACACAAAACTAAATTCAAGAAATATAGAAAAAATGTCAATGCAATCAAATGATGGGTTTGCCACATCGTGGAGAGTGAGATCAGCTTCCTAGAGACCATTTACAAACCAAACTCCAACAATTTTTTACATATTTCAATAATGCGGTTGGGCGGCTTGTGCCGCCCTGTTCGGCTGTTCGAATTTTAAGATTGTTTGATAAAAAAAATATATACTTAGTTGTATTGTGGATATGTTGTTTGAATTTTAAAATTAGATTTGGATTTAGCACACTGAAATTTTAAATTTGTATTATGGATCTGGCAATTTCTTTATTAAATGTGTTTCATTTTGAAATAATGTTGATGATGTCTTCATGAATCATGATAATGATATAATACATGTTGATTTTTTTATTAAGTGTGTTTCATTATGATATAACACTATATAAGTTGTTAAAAAACTGATACATGTTCGGCACCTAGGCGGCATAGGTGCCAGGCACCCCTCCTTCGCGCCGAATTCGAATATCAAATTTTAGAACATTGTTTCCCACAGTAACTGTACATCATGTATTGGGATAGATGATGCTTATGACTTGAATCTTTCCGCATTGGTCAAACAATAGTACGATACAAAATAGACTAATTATCATTGAATTCAGTACCATGCTATTATTCTTCTCACTCACACAATGGCATCAATTGTGCCTCTGGTCGCACGTTAAAGGTCATGTGCCGACTTGGTATCTATGTATGTATCTTGGGTGTCTACAAAGTTACCCTCAAGAGACAGCATGCATCTTTGTTGATACACATATGTGAGTTCTTTTCTTAGATAATTTAAACTTCAAAGGAGTTAATTATATCCAAACAACACCAAGGAACCCATGTTCAATCTCTTTAGAAAGCTTTTTAAGTTGATTTTACAAAAGAAAATTATATCATTGCTTGAATCCAACTCTCAACCCATAAAGTAAATCTTCAATCTTTTTGGGAGCATGTTGGATAATACAAAATATAACCCTTACCAACATTATAAAGTTTTGGTGCAAAGGCATGAAACTTAATACAAAGAAATCAAAAGATAAAAATAGATAAAGAGAATCAGAGGGAAGAGAAAGGAAGAGAAGGATAGTAAAGTACCTCTATATATACATGTCAATTCAAATATTGTGTTTCTTTGATTCATTCAACAATGCAAAATATTATTTCATTCAAAAACAATATAAAAAAATAACTTAAATAATACATAAAGGTACGCCTTTATGTATCAAATTTATCTTTTTTTTAATAACTTTTTTACTTTTTGGCTTTCCATGCCAAAAACTCAGAAAGTACGATCTGAAACAACTGATACGAACCTTGAAATAATCAAGAAAGCTTGCTCTAACGTCATCTTGAAAACATATTCCATTTGAGCTTGATCTCATGTTTAAATACATGATAAAAATATATCATAATATGGCTTTTACTATTGGCACATCGATTTTGATATATTGACTATAATTAACCTATGTACTGTTTTAGTCCTAAATATTCTACATGAACAAATAAGACAGACAAAGATAGAAGAAAGACGACTCTAACAATACTTACGGAGTCTTTCGGAACAAAGAAGAAAAGATATTTCCAATCACTTACAAACAACGGACACTTTAAAGCACTCAAGAAGACGATGACAAGCTAAAGAATTCCAGATCAAAAGCTCCTTTGTCTTTCTAAGAATCTGTAAGTGTCTAGAAAATTATGTACGCACTTTAGAAAGGATGACAAACTAATATGGTATAAAATTTGAACTAAGTGTTTATGAATTGACGGATAATCCGTCGGATAATCCGATCAGAAACAACAAGTGTTTTTGGGAAAGTTCGGATAATCCGAACTTAAGACAACAAGTATTTCTAAGAAAGTTTGGATAATCCTTCGGATTTCGCAGAAATCCGCTAGATAATCTGAACTTAAACAACAAGTATTTCTAGTGTAGTTTGGATCATCCGTCGGACTTCCGCATCAATCCATCGGATAATCAGGATTGTCTTGCTGGCCTTATTCAAATTCAAATCCAACGACATCTGACAGCCACATTAAATGCATCCAACGGCTCTTTTTCTAGCCGTTACTGTTGGCCGGATAATTCGAAGAATTTCTGCTGAAATCCGTCGAATAATCCGTTTGTCGGCTGAAAGCTCTCTATGACTTCGAATTTGTATAAATAGGCATCCTCTCTCTTTGTAAAGACTTATCCATTTGAGCTTTAAAATTTTCAACTACCAAAAGAGCTCCACCATTACTCTACACGCTTTAATTTGTCATCCAATCAAAAGTACTAGATTATTCAAGAGTTGTAATCTTAGATCTTCAAAGTGTTCAAGAAGATCGAAACATTTCTTTCTCTCAAGTTGAAGTTGACGAGCTTTCGAAGGAAAACTCGTGTGTATGAAGTTGACGAACCTTCGGAGGAAAACTCGTGTGTAAGAAGTTGACGAGCTCTTCGGATCCAAACTTGTGTTAAAAGTTGACGAGTTCTTCGGATCCAAACTCGTGTGTAACTATTTACTGAAATAGTGGATTAAAGCCGGAGAGAGTTCCGGGACTGGAGTGCTCCTTAGGAGGATACCAGGATACATCGAGTGTTTGATTCTTTCTTCCTTTATTATCCTTTAAATTGCTTATTATTGTTGATTATCATTTTATTACCCTATTCATCCCCCTCTAGGGTTCTATAATTGGTATCAGAGCTTAGTCTCTTGATTTGGACTTACATCCTTAGAGTGATCCATGGCCACTAACCTTAGTACCAACTTATTCCACAATGAGGGACACTCCATAAATAGACCTCATCTATTTGATGGAACCAACAATAACTATTGGAAAATTAGGATGGACATTTACTTGAAATCTCTAGACTTCGATCTATGGGATTGTGTTGTAAATGGCATCCATAAATCTTCCATAGTTATTGAGGAAGTAGTTTCGAAAACTCTTAAAGAGAAACTTTTCGAAAATGACAAGAAGATTGCTAGTCGGGACGCAAAGGTTATGAACGCTCTCTATTGCACTCTCGATATCAATGAATTCAATAAAATCTCTACTTGCAAAACTTTCAATAAAATTTGGAAACTTTTGGAAGTCACTCACAAGGAAACATCACAAGTGAAGGAATCAAAGATTAGTAGACTCAAACAAGAATATGAATCTTTTAAAATGAAATAAGATGAGTCTATTACTTTCATGTTTACTCGATTCTTTGATACCATTAACCCTCTCTTCTCTTGGTAAGGAATATCCCACTCATGAAAAGATTTGAAAGATTCTCAGCGGATTGACGAAAGGATGGAATCCTAAAGCTACCTGTAACGTCCCAAATGTTGCGCCCCGCCCGAGGCCAAGTTGCATAGCCTTTCCACGGACCAAGGTTATGCGGGAAGCTTCTAGAACATTCCAGAAGATGGCGGGACTCTCTGGAAGACGGTAGATTTCTCTGGAAGGCCCAAGATCCTTCTAGGAGGCCCAAAAACCTTCTTGATGGTCCGTGAAGTTTTCTTTTATGTTCTTAGGGTATAAACCTGAAATATGCCGTTCCAATTATGGTAGGAAGAATAATCCTTGGAATATTCCTTTCAGGACTTTCCATGTAAAGCTCTATGAGCCATTATAAATAAGGGGGAGGCCTCATTTGTTCCTCACCACCTAAAACTTGTAAGCATTCTCCAATTCAATAAAGAAGTTCTTACGAGTCCCACTTTGCTCCACTCTTCTCATTTTCCTTAGCGATTTAGCTAAGTTATGTTGGGAAGGCTTGCACGAGTCTTCGAGGAGGAAGACAGTGCGTCGCACGGGACGAAGTGCAAGCAAAAATACTAAGTCCGTGACAAGTGGTATCAGAGCAAAGGTTCGATCGCCGTCATGTCTTCGACCGAAGTAGTCCTCAACGAGCAACCCGCATCGCCTAAGGAGAAGGCGAGGCCCTCGAGGAAGGGCAAGAGCAAGGAACCGTCGATGGAACGGGCTCTTGGCGAGTTGGCATCACGAATGGAGATGTTGGAGAAAGGCGTAACGGGCGTCGAATATCAGGTGGAGCAAAATCAGACGGCACACGAGGAGTTCGCTCAGGGTTTGGAGGCGGACGTCGCCACGGCTATGTCGGAGCTCAGAGAGCATCTCTGCGAGATGCAGGCCGAGTTCGAGGAGGAACGAAAGGCTACTAAGACGGAGATTGCTGAACTATGCAAAGAGTTGAAAACCAAGGCGGAGATCCTCGAAAGGGCCATTGCTGGTGGTCCGACTCCGAGGAGGGAGTCGACACAGAGGGTGAAGTATCCAGAACCAAAATCCTTCACTGGCGTGCGAGATGCGAAGGAGGTGGATAACTTCTTCTGGAATATCGAGCGATACCTGAAGGCGGTTCACATCGAGGATGAGACCGACAAGGTAAATACAGCGTCCTTGTATTTTTCTGATGATGCTATGTTGTGGCGGCGACGCAGGTGCATCGAGATAGAAAAGGGGCTATGCTCGATCGAGACTTGGAAGGATCTCAAGAAGGAGATCAAGTCTCAATTCTACCCGGAGAACGTGGAGTATGTCGCGAGACGGAGTTTGCGACAACTCAAACATACCGGGTCCGTCAAGGAGTATGTGGCGGAGTTCACCTGCCTGATGCTTACCATTTCCACTATGGCCGAAGAAGATCGCCTGCTCCACTTCCTGGAGGGTCTACAACCATGGGCGGCACAAGAGTTGCAGAGGCAACATGTGTCAGATCTGAACACGGCTGTTGCAGCGGCCGAGAAGCTGATGGAGTATCGACAAAGTGATGCCCCAAAGCCCAATGAAAAGACCACCACCAAGTTCAATGGTGGGGGAGCCAAGAAGAACAATGGAAATGGAGGCCTGTCGAAGGACAAGCAGCACGCAAAGCCTTTGACAGAGCGGAAGATTGAATGCTTCATGTGCGGTGGGAATCACTTCGCACGGGACTGCCCGAACAAAGGCAAGAGGGGTCCAAGGTGTCACGACCCGCTCCCGAATAATCGAACACGAGTCGGACACGCCCAGCCTTCGTCGTTAGACACAATGAAGTAAGCTGTACCAATATCTAGGAAAACTATGAGTCCAGATAAAAATGAATATAAACCACAGCATCTATAATATCGAATCCCAGAATCAAAGTACAAGTCTAAGTGTTATTACATTTTCCAGCAAATGAAATGTAAACTGAAGTCTCTAATACAAAGTCCAAATGAAACTATAAGGGAAAGTACTAGGCTTCCTCAGCCTCTAAGTCCAGAGCAACACCAGCTAGCTCATAGGTACCTCCAGGCTCCTGTCCGTAATAAGTGTCACAGATAGCCTCCATCTCACCTGCAACATATCCTAGTCAGGAGCGGAGCTAAGTATATCCAGGGAAATCAACATGAACATCATGATATGGAAATAAATACAGGAAAAATATAAAGTACGAGAAATAAGAACATAAAATGAAACCTGAACATGAATACTGAAAAGTAAATACAGAAAATCCAGGGAACATGAAATGAAACCTGAACATGAACTATACAATGAACCTGACGTGTGCAATATATCGAAATACATCCAGAGTGTGTGATCGGCTTGGGTAGATTCAGGGAACATGAAATGGTACGGCTTCGGTCCCGCGTGCACGATGCGGGCCTAAGCTATTCACATGAATAGTAACTCGAGTTTGATCACACATCTGTAGTATTTTCTATCCCAGAAACAATTAAACTCAGGGAACAAGATACAAGACAATCTCGTGAAACATCGTGTCAACAAGGAGATACAAGACATGAAGTAATGGACAAGTCCGAGGAGTATACTTGCCTTGCTCAGGGTGATCAAGTGTGGGATGTAAAGCTGGATATCCTCCTGTGTTTTAGGTACAAGTTGGTTAGCTTAATCATAACAATTAGCTAAAAGGCTATCTAGCCAAATTATCTAATTTCTTACTAATAAGCCACTAATCAAAGTAGACTTGTTAGGCCAACCTCATATCAATCCATGTTAACTTATACTCAAGTCAAAACCTAGGCAACCAAGCAACATTCATCTCCTGGGGTTTGAAATAATAGTCTACTCCAGCCAATTGTTCCTCTTGCCAATAGAGTCCAGATCTCTCATAATAGAAGAGAGAGGTAGGCTACACCAGGAAAAGAAGTGCTGAAAAAAGCTCTTAATTAACCAGGACTCTTCATGAACTCATAAGCAGCTAATAATTCCAATCAAGACAATAGAACCCATAAACTAAACAACCACCTGTATTATTCAAAAGCGAGGCCCATCCACACCTGGTCCCCAGACTAACCTTCTCTATCTATCATTTAATACACAACTCATAATAGGCCCAGGAACCATACATTCATTCAAAGCAAAGTTTTGAAATGAACGGCTATTTCCATTCACCAAACATTCCAAAAATACAATCATCCCAATCGACCACAACCCATAACTGAATACAATAAACATACAATTGAATAAAAGAATATACAAACCAAAGAAGAACCAAACTAGAAATCCTAAACATAAAACATAGGTGAAACTGCACTTGCAAAGCCAATTCCCTCCTACTCGGCCCGTCCACGCAGACACGAACACGGGAGGACACGAACTCCTGAAGTCAATAACCAGTCTTGGACACGCACTCCGTACACTGCTACAATCAACACACGCCACACCACTGTCTAGCACCCACGGATACAACTGCACTTCAATACGCCACTGGTCACACCAAGCCGACTCAAAATCGAAACAACATTCAATATAAGTAAACAGAGGGAAATAGAACTACCTGCAGGAATTCCTCCCAAGTTGAGGACACAGTTCACGACTCGAACACAAACGCAGATCCAGACACGAACAGTTCTTCTCCGAGCAAGGAACCAAGAGGAAAATTAGAACACAGGAGTTTAACTCAAGAAATTCGTAAGGAAATCCAGAATTAAGAATACCTCAACTAATATTCTCTATCAATTATCTTCTCAATCGAAACCAATTCCAATTTGAAGCTAAAGAGCTGCTCATCACAAATTTAACAAAATAGAGGGAAAGAAATTAATCAATCGACTAATCGATTCTACTCACAGCACTCCCAACTGTCAGTGAGAACAACATCCGACTCTCGAAAATAACGAATTGATTACAGTAAATAGCAACTCAGGGAACAAGAGACTTCGGTCAGGAATTTTACCAAATAATCGAAGGGATCGATTCTTCGACAAGAATTTGAATCAACCAAGCGATCTTCGATCTGCACTTCAAAACCAAACAAGAAGAGGGAAAGGAGATCAGAAACGAATAAGTCTCTCTCGCAGGAAATCGAGATGCTTACCTAGTCGAGAACGCGAACAAGAATGACGATCCGCAAAGAAGAATCGCTAGAAGAGTTGAGTTCTACTGTCGTGGAGGTCGTCGTGACGACGGATGTCGCCGGAACTGGAGCTCGTACTGGACGGACGAAACAGCGCCGGGGAAAGTCGGTCACTGCACACATTGCCGGATGTCGTCGGAGGAAGGGGTCGTCACCGTCTCCGCCATGGCTGCGGTCATCGTTCTCGATCGGCTAGGATTTCACGAAAAATTGGGGAAAAGAAATTATGAAGGATGAGAGCTCAGCTCTCTGTAGTTAAGGGTCCGTTTGGTAAATCGTATTTGGAGGTGGATTTTAGGATTTTGTGGATTTGGAGTTAAATTTATGGAATTTCATGTTTGGTTGGAGATAGATTTAGATATGGAAAGTGTAACCAAATTCAAAATTTGGAAAGTTGGATTTTGGAGAAAAAATAGTCATTTTTTAATAATTTAGTTGTAATATTAAATATTTAGTAAAAACTAATTAATAACTAATAGTTAATAAATAAGTTAATAATTCGTTATGTTTTACATATAATTTTTTTTACAATTATTATTTTCAAAAATATTTAATTTATAATTAATTGAAATTAGTCATTAATATTGTTTTAAATTTTTTTTTATATAACTAATAGTTAGTTATCATAATTATAGTCTAAATTAATGATTTGTAATTTAATTAATATTAGTTATCATAATTATAATCTAAATTAATAATTTACAGTTATAATTTATAATTTATAATTTAATTTTTTATAATAATCTTAATGAATAATTTACAATTTAATTAATCATAACTATAATCATAATTATAATCATTTACTAATCATAACTATAATCTTAATTAATATTCAATTATAATCATAATAAAATATTTATTAGTCTTATTATAATCTTAATTAATAGTTCATTAATTACTATTTATAATAATCTTAATTATTAATATTTTAATCACAATTATAATCATATTTAATAATTTATAATTTAATAATCTTTCATTATAATCTTAGCTTATTATAATCTTAATTAATAATTGAATAATATATTAATCATAATTATAATCTTAATTAATAAATTATTAATTTATTAATTATAATTATAATCTTGATTAATAATTTAGTAATTTATAATTTTATTTTAATATTTTATAACAATCTTATTTAATAATTTATACATTTATTAATCCTAATTATAATAATTTATTAATGATAATTATTATAAACTTTAATATAATCATAGTCTTATTATAATCTTAATTAATAATTGATTAATTTGTTAATCATAAATATAATCTTAGTTAATAATTTATCAATTATAATTATAATATTGATTATAATAATATATTTATCATAACTATAATTTTAAATATTTTAGAAATAAATACTTAATTATAATATTAATTAATAATTTGTTTGTCTTAATTATAATCTTAATTATAAAGTATTAGTTACTATTTTATTATAATCTTAATTAATAATATATTAATCATAATTTTCATCGGTATTAATAATTTATTATTTAATAATTAATATATTATTTAAATTTTAATTAATAATTTATTATTAGCATATAATCATCATTATAACCTTAATTAATAATTTGTTAATCATAAATAATTTTATAATTATAATAATAATTTAATTATTAATCATAACTATAATTATAATAATAGTAATTAATTAATTAATTATTATTTTATGAAATAGTATTTTTATTATCATAATTGTTAATCATAAGTCAAGTTTACCAAATTCTATGTTTGGTTGGAGTAGGATTTTGCTTTGGATTTGGATTTGGAAATCCATGATATGGATTTGGATTTCCAAATCCAAATCCAAAACAAAATCCATTTTACCAAACAAGCCCTAAATCGAGAGTGAGGAAATGATTCTCTCTCTCTTCATTGAAGAGGAATAAATAGGAAAGAAAAATGGATTTAAGCAATAAACACCCCCCCACTATTCGGTCTATTAACACTTAAGCCCCTGCCCTTTTCACATATTGCATAAATCCTAAGAAATCAGTTAGAAAGGGTGGGGACCACTAATTGTTGGTTATAACAAACTTTTAAAATTTGAAATCCTGCTCTAATTCAATTCCCTCCAAAATAGTTATAAAAACTCATTATTTGAAAATCAATTAAATAATTAATCATTAATCAGGAAATAAATTTAGTATTTGAAAATACTAAAAAAGTAAAGTGACAAATCTCTCCCCTTTAAAATAATTTCGTCCTCGAAATTGAAGAACAAAAATGAAATCTCAAAAGTGAGAACACCACAAATGAATATTTTAAGCACAAGTCATGTATTTAATATTCTCAAAACAAACAATACAATCAAGCAAACAAATTGGGATATCGCTCCCGCATCTCGTCCTCGCGCTCCCACGTAGACTCTTCCGAAGAATGATGTGTCCACATGACTCGAACAAGTGGAATAGTTTGATTCCGCAGTTACTTCTCCCTCCGATCAAGGATCTCCACCGGCTGCTCCTCGTAAGTCAAGCTCGGACCCACCTCTAGCTCTGAGTAGTCCACCACATGGCTCGGATCCGGAATGTAGCGTCGAAGCTGGGACACGTGAAAGACGTCATGCACTCCCTCCAAGCTAGCTGGAAGCGCTAGTCGATATGCCACCTCGCCAATCCGTGCCGTCACACCGAAGGGTCCAATGTACCTCGGACTGAGCTTCCTGCCTCTGCCAAAACAGATGATGCCTCTAGTCGGCGAGATCTTCAGGAACACTCTATCTCCAACTGCGAACTCCAGAGGCCGTCTGCTGCTGTCCGCCCAGTGCTTCTGCCGATACTGTTCAACTCTGAGACGCTCTCTAATCAGTCTGATCTTCTCGGCTGAATCTACCTCCATCTCTGGCCCAAGCGAAGTCCTCTCGCCAACGTCGTCCCAAGATAAAGGTGTGCGATATCTCTGCCCATACAGTGCCTCGAACGGTGTCATCTCGATGCTAGCCTGATAACTGTTGTTATAGGCAAACTCCACTAGATGCAAGTGATCCTCCCACGAATTGCCGAAATCGAGTACGCAAACCCGCAGCATGTCCTCCAGTATCTGAATGGTCCTCTCGGACTGTCCGTCTGTCTGAGGATGATAGGCGGTACTGAACTTCAACTGTGAACCCAAGCTCAGCTGTAGACTCCTCCAGAAGTGTGATGTAAAGCGGCTGTCCCTGTCTGAAACGATGCTCACCGGCACTCCATGGATCCGCACAATGTGACGCATGTAGAGGTCTGCAAGCTTCTCAGTCGACAACCCTACCTTGAACGGAATGAAGTAAGCGGATTTTGTTAGTCTGTCCACGATAACCCAAATAGCATCCTTGCCACCGGGCGTACGCGGTAAACAAGAGATAAAATTCATGGTTATGTGTTCCCACTTCCACTCCGGAATATGTAACGGCTGGAGTAGTCCTGCTGGTCTCTGGCGCTCCGTCTTAACCTGCTGGCACACAAGGCATCTGGAAACGAATCTGGCAACCTCTCGTTTCATCCCATACCACCAAACATACTCCCGCAGATCCTTATACATCTTGGTAGATCCAAGATGAATAGAATACTATGACTGGTGGGCCTCCTACATAACCTCCTCCCGTAAATCCTTGGGCACACACAACTGGTTTCCGTGCCTCAGGGATCCATCATCTGTAATAGTGAAGTCGTCGAGCAATCCTTCCTCTGCATGACCTCTGAGACATCGGAGCCCCTCATCTAGAAACTGGGCCTCTTTGATCTTCTCTATCAGTCCTGACTGTATCTGCATGTGCATCAACTGCCCTCCAACTCCCGGAAGAACAATCTCAATCCCAAGGCTCTCAAGATCCTCTAGAAGATGTCGGTCCATAGTAAGAAACATAGCAACAGGATATCGACTAAGAGCATCTGCTGCCACATTCGTCTTTCCAGGATGGTATTGCAGATTGATGTCAAAATCCTTCATGAGTTTCAGCCATCTACGCTGCCTCATATTCAATTCCTTCTGAGTGAAAACATACTTCAGACTTTTGTGGTCCGTGAAGATGTCCACTCTCTTCATACAAATAGTGCTTCCACAGTTTCAAGGCAAAAATAACTGCTGCAAGCTCTAAGTCATGTGTAGGATAATTCTTCTCATGATGCCTCAACTTTCTAGAAGCATAAGCAATAACCCTCTTGTTCTGCTCAAACACACATTCCAAGCCTTTCCCTGATGCATCACTGTAGATGACGAATCCTCCAGATCCGGATGGCAAAGCTAAAACTGGTGCTGTAGTGAGTCTTCTCTTCAATTCCTCAAATGCTGACTGGCAAGCGTCGCTCCAGATGAACTCCTCGTCCTTCCGCGTAAGCTTCGTCATTGGCTCTGCTATCTTGGCAAAATCTTTCATGAACTTCCGATAGTATCCTGCTAGCCCCAAGAAACTATGAATCTCAGCTACTGACTTGGGAGGTGCCCATGCTTCCACAGCTTCAATCTTTTTAGGATCCATAGAAATCCCCTCTCCAGTCACCACATGCCCCAAGAACTCCACTCTGTCCAAGAAGAACTCGCACTTCGAGAGCTTTCCGTACAACTTCTTCTTTCGCAGAATCTCCAACACAATCCACCGGTGCTCCACATGCTCCTCCTCGGTCTTCGAATAGATCAAGATGTCGTCAATGAAGACTACGACAAATTTGTCCAAATACTTGTGAAAAACTTTATTCATCAAGTTCATAAATACTGCTGGGGCATTGGTGAGTCCGAACGGCATCACCAAGAATTCATACTGGCCGTAACGGGTATTGAAAGCTGTCTTCGGAATATCCTGCTCCCGAACCTTCATCTGATGATACCCCGACCGAAGGTCAATCTTTGAGAAGACCTTCGCCCCACTCAGCTGATCAAACAGCTCATCTATCCGCGGCAACGGGTATTTATTCTTGATGGTGATGTTATTGAGTGCACGGTAATCGATACACATTCTAACAGTCCTATCCTTCTTCGGCACGAAGAGTACCGGTGCTCCCCAGGGTGAAGCACTGGACCGAATAAAACCCTTGCCTTCCAACTCATCAATCTGGGCCTTTAACTCTGCATCTTCCTTCGGGTTGATCTTCTAGCAATGCTGGGACTTCGGCGCTGATCCGGGCACTAAGTCGATGCTGAACTCCACATCTCGATCTAGCGGCAATCCTGGCAACTCCTCGGGGATGACGTCTAGATACTCTCCAATCAGCGGATGCGGCAACTCCTGGTCTTCTGTAACTGCTCCGAAGTAGAATCCCTCTGGCCTCTCTGCGATCCGTCTTTTGACCTCGAACGATGGAACTCTAGGCGGGCTGAAAGTAACCTTCCCTTCATGGCAGTCTATTACAACAAACTGCTTACTCATCCAGTCGATGCCGAGGACTACATCAAATTCGGGCAATGACATCACTAGAAGTCGAGCCCTAAGCTCCCTTCCAGCTATAGTGATAGGGCAATCCACCATCTCACTAACTGGTACTACCCCTCCTCCTGTCATAATCCAACAGTTCCTCCTAGTGGGCTTAGGTGTGAAGCCGTGTCTATGCAGAAACTTATATGATACAAAATTATGCGTGGCTCCAGAATCAAACAATGCAATGGCAGGAAATGAATATAAAATGATAGAACCTGTAATAACATCTGGGGCTGCCTCATCCTCCTCAACTGTGGCCATGACGTAAGCACGTCCCTGCTGTAGTCCTCCTCTCTGCTGCTGCTGGTGCTGTGCAAATCTCTGCTGCTGAGGTGGTAGAGCTGGTCCTCCTCTCTGGGGTACAGCAGGTAGTGCTCTGGGTGGTGCAGGTGGTGGTCCTCCAGCTCCTCGGGGTCCTCCTGCTAGTTTGGCTGTGGCCTGCTGTCACTCCCCGTTCCCAGAATACGTATTTTTATATATACAAGAATGCGTACTTTTATACATGTGCAATTCATGTATATTTATTTAGTATTTATCATGTATTATCCTGTATTTAAATTCTTTTAATTTTATGTTGATTAATTATCTGCATTTTATTTCCTGTAATTTTATTTCTACATTTTATTTCCTGCTTTTAACCTCTCTGCTTTGCTTTCGGGTTGGCCTTGGATTGGATCCGTATGAACCTGACCCAATAACCCCACCTACCACCACCCTTCCCTATTTAAAGCTTCCATCTCATTCTCTCTCCTCATAACTCTCATTCTTCACCATTACTTCTTCTTCTTCCTCTCATCACTTCTCCACCTACCAGCAGTAGCAGCAGGCAAGTGCAATCTTGCTTCTTGCTTGGAGAACCAATTTTATGGTTCATTTCTCTTCCTCTCATGATCCTGAGAGAGTTTACTACTTAGTATTTTTGATTTCGTTGGCTTGTTTCTCCCAGATCTAAATTTTTGTGTTCTCGGTTGTCCATGGGTTCTGAACCATGGGAACTTCATTTCTGGCTTGGGACGAAGGTTCCTGAGTCACACACACGTTGTTACGTGTCTGCGTATATTTTCAGTCACGTACACGTCTCTACGTGTTTGCGTGTATTTTAGTCACACACACGTTATTACGTGTCTGCGTGTATTTTCAGTCACGCACACGTTATTACGTGTCTACGTGTATTTTGAGTCACGCTCACGTTCTTACGTGTCAGCGTGTATTTTTAGTCACGCTCACGTTCTTACGTGCGTGCGTGTATTTTCAGTCACGCTCACGTCTTGACGAGCGTACGTGAATTTTGAGTCACGCACACATCTTTGCATGAGTGCGTGAATTTCCTGTCACGCACACGTCCTTACATGTCAGCGTGAATTTTTAGTCACGCACATTTCTCTGTGCGTGCATGAATTTCTTATCCCGCTTTTCACACTCACGCTGTTTACACGCTCACTCCTACCTACTTGACTTGGCGTGACTTTTGGCCTTAAGCCTAGACTTGTTGGCGTGACTTTTGGCCTTAAGCCTAGACTTGTTGGCATGACTTTTGGCCTTAGCATAGACTTGTTGGCGTGACTTCTTGACCTGGGTGTTTCTATTTGTTCTTTAACTTATTCATTTAATGATGGCATGATAATTCTTCTATTATATCCTCACGCCTTTTGGCTTGAGCTTGATAAATCATGATATGTAAATATTGTTAATACAGATTGTTATGTGGAATGTGTCATGTGTCTTGATTGATCCATGGATACCCAGTATGACTGGAACTTAACTCTGAGGAGTTATAGGCTCGACCCCATGAAATACTAATTGACTTTCATGCCTTGTCACCATTGATAATGATTGTGACATTGACTAATAATTGATCATGCGTTCTTAGTTGGAACTAAGAGACTGGCTAGTCGTCTTATTGAATTGAATGAATGAGACACGTTCATGTAATGAACTATTGCAATCGATTAGCCGATCCCGAATATTGGCATACAGGCACATGCAGGCTTCAAATTATTTATTTATTTATTTATTTATTTATCTTACAAAAATAGCATGTGTACTTTATGGTCAAGGCATGATTATTCCGTGGTTAGAATTGATTGTTGCATTACGCTATGTAAGACCTACAACCTAGCCGCACAGGTATCGTTGTAGAGTTGCGCATATCGTATCCCGTACGAAAGTACTCATTTGAATGACCATGATCCACGGCATGGGATTTTGCTTAACATAGAGGCTTTAAGTTAAATAAAATAATGATGGCATGAAGAGAATGGATTCTCGAGTTCTTACATGGCAGCCCCCTTGGGACTAGTAGTGCCCGACGGGCCGGCTGGTTCCCACAGATACTGTAAATCTGTCACACGGGCAGGGAACGGTATCTGCTTATATTATTGTACATGCTATATTAACGGCGGGCGTCCCGCTGGGACTCGTCTAATTATATGATTGGCGCAATTGATTGACTGGATAGACTAGCCTTGCTCGCACATAGTAAGAACTGAGGAATCCCTATTTGCATAATTCCAGGATAACTTGGGACTCACAATAGCAAGCCATAGTAATTGATTGGCCGTTCAAGATGATTTGTTTGTGTACTGTACCTACTCTGTTGCCTAACTGAGATGATCAGAATGTCAGGACATGACGGGCCAACTTCTGTCCTTGTTTGGTTGGGAGGTTGGTTCAAAGTATCGTGATGTTATGTGAATCCTAGTAGATAGCAGAGATCTATTATCATATTCTCTTATTACTGGTTTAATCTTTCATATCGTGCTCCCTTGTGGTACTTGCTATTAGAGGTCTAACCTCTCTGGTTTTCCATGGCCAGATTTAGAGCCGGTTCCCGAGGATCCAGATTACTTCTACCTCCAAGATGGTCAATACTAGGGGAATGATCGCAGGAGGACTCGAGTGGGTTCCTTACTTCAGCACTCGTTTTGTTATTTACTTCATACTTAGCCGTTTGGCACCGACATGTTAGTCGGATTGTCTTGCACTTACTTTTGCATAATTGTAACTAAAGTCAGACTGCAGCTGATAACAATTGTGTATATGTCATTATACGATCTGGCTATATTTTGTAGAGCCAGATCTCAAGAACACTTTGACTAAGCGTTTGGGACGCCTTACTGCTTTATCTTACATGTTCTCTATTTTTGCTTCTTGTTCGAATGATTGAGACAATAGATGTAAAGTGACCATAGTAAGACTTTTATGTAGTATGCACCCCCCTCGTCTGGTTAGACAGCATTGATCGTATTATACGGTATTCATCTACCCGTAATACGTAGCTGGCTGAGTCATTCCCCCGCTCTCCAGTATTCTGGTTCTGGGGCGTGACAAAGTTTTAGTGGTGGCCCATGCAGGTCTGATTTCAGACTTGTGGGGTGTTTTGATTTATAGGATGTCTCAATCACACGTGTTTCCCCCTTGATCTCATGATTCGTTATTCTCAACCCTTGCTTGACATTCCGGTATCCTTTGACTTCATTGATCCTTCCTGTCCGGTTGTTTGATTGTTCTCTTGTCCCTTTTTTTAGGGGCACTTCGTCCGCATCGGTCAGAGCTGGACAACAACAAGGGCAACATGGGCAACATGACTAGGTTGGTCAGCAACAAGGGCCAGTCTCACCTCAGGAGGCTACCCAGGAAGAAGTGCTAGTGGAAGCAGCAGCTGGATCGCAGTATCCGGATGTTCCACCACCACCAACAGTTCCACCTACCCAAGTGGACATACCAGCCCTTCTGGAGATCATGAGAGGAATGATGGCTACTCAGCAACATCAGATGTTGGCCCAGCAGCGCATGCACACTCAGCTACAAGAGCAGAATGTGTTGCTCAACCAAGGACTGCAGACGGCTTTGGAAAGAGGAGTGAGGACTGATTCAGGAGCATCAGCCAGGTTTTGCAAGTACAACCCCTGCCGTTTCGAGGGCACGGAGGATGCCATCTCAGCAGATGCATGGCTTAAGGATATTGAGGCTATTTTGACAGCAGCTAAGGTACCGGCAGAAGAACGTGTGGATCTAGTGAAGTTGTTACTTCAGGATCTCGCACGTGATTGGTGGAAATCAGAAGAAGTGGGCATCAGACGTCCTGTGGCTTGGGACAATTTTACTGCAAGATTCAAGACCAAGTACTATGGAGTTGTGGCGCAGTTTGAGCTACAACAGAAGTTTATCAATCTCAGGCAGGCCGGCAAGACTGTAGATGCTTATGCAGCGGAGTTCTGCAGATTGAGTAGATTCGCCCCAGAGATGGTAGCAACAGAGCGCCAGAGGGCTATGAGGTTTTAGCAAGGGTTTCATCTTGAGCTCTTGCAATTGATAGAGGGGCACAATTACCAAACTTTTGACGAAGTATTGACGGCAACTCGAAGGCATGAGATCACCATTCAGAGGCTTGCGGTGAGGACTGGGGGTCAGAAGAGATCCCACAGTCAGATTGAAGGAGGAGGGAGAGCAGCGTCCTGAACAACAGCACCATCCACTGGTATTCGTATCCACGATGTGGCGATACGAGGACCAGCACCACCACCCAGGCAGCAGCAACAGCAACAGAGGAAGAACCAGCAACCCCCGGTGGGCTACACTTATTGTGGGAAGATGGGGCACACTAGAGATATGTCATTGAATGGACTTTGTCTGATATGTGGAAATCCAGACCATCGGGTTACCACATGTCCCATGAATTCGAGGTCAGGAGGACCAGGACAGCAGTTTCCTGCTCTGCCAGCACCAGGGATAGGGCAGTATCGAGGAGCAGCAGTGGCAGTAAGGCCGTTGGCACAGCGTCCGTTTATACCGCAGGCTCAGATGTTTCGGCAGCAGGGACCGTCGATACCGCAACAGCAGCATAGACCACCCCAGCATCATCAAGGAAGGGGCCAGCAGCAGCATCAGGCTAGGCCGCAGCATGGAAATCAGCAAGGAGGTCGAGGGCAAGCATTCACTCTGTCATTGGAGGAGGTATTGGCATCGGGAGATGTTGTGGCAGGTAACATTCTCGTCGCCTCATATCCCGCAGTAGCATTGTTTGATTCGGGAGCATCCCATTCATTTATATCTGCACAATTTACGACACGACTAGGAATGGAGTTTGAGGCATTGTCAGGGAGGTTGAATATACTCACTGGTAATGGGCTCGTAGGAGTTAGTAGAGTTATTTTAGCATGTAGCGTTGTAGTTTGCGGGCATTCCTTACCCGCCCAGTTGATAGAATTTTCTGTTGGAAATTTTGATGTTATCTTAGGCATGGACTGGCTGAAAGACAGTCATACGATAATAGATTGTCGTAGAGGGAGTGTATCTTTTGATATTCCAGGCATAAAGCAGTTCACCTTAGTCAGATCAGAGGCAACTCAGCAAGAGCAGGGAGTAGTAACGGCAATGAAAGAAGTTCAGATTCCGAAGGTAGTTGAAGAGTTTCTAGACGTATTTCCCGAAGAACTCCCAGGTCTACCACCGATTAGAGATATTGAGTTCAGTATAGAATTAGCACCAGGAACTAAACCGATATCAGATCGAGTTTACAGAATGACGGATTCAGAGCAGGCCAAGGTATATCAACACATAGAGGAACTGAAGGAGAAGAAGTTCATCCAAGCTAGCGTGTCATCATGGGCAGCACCAGTGGTACTTGTGGAAAAAAAGGATGGGTCGTCCAGATTATGCATTGACTACAGGAAGCTTAATACGGCAATAGTGAAGAACAAGTACCCATTATCCAGGATCGACGACTTATTTGATCAGTTGAGCAAAGCTAGAGTTTTCTCCAAGATAGATCTTCGTTCAGGGTACCATTAGGTGAGGGTTCGGAAGGAAGATATTCCCAAGACAACGTTCAGGTCGAAGTATGGGCATTATGAGTTCTTAGTAATGCCGTTTGGTTTGACCAATGCTCCAGCGATATTCATGGATTTGATGAATCGCATCTTTATGCCATACTTAGACCAGTTTGTCGTTGTGTTTCTTGACGACATTCTTGTATACTCTGCTAGTGAAGAGGAGCATGAAGACCACCTCAGGAAAGTGTTACAGGTTCTGAGAGAGAACCAGTTGTATGCCAAGCTCAGTAAGTGTGAGTTTTGGTCGGATCACATTTTATTTTTGGGTCATATCATATCAGGAGCTGGAGTAGCAGTAGATCCCAAGAAGGTAGAAGCAGTAGAAAGTTGGCCAGTACCCAAGACCATAGCAGATGTGCAGAGTTTCTTGGGATTGGTGTTTTCCATAATAAATTCACTTTATTTATTTTGTATCTGAGAAAATTACAACTGTAGGAATCTAATCTAGAAGACGATTACTTTATCCCTTGGACGATGCGATGAAGAAAACTCGAACTTTGAAGAACTTGGACAGCAACTGGGCAATCTCTCTGTTCTCTCTGAAATTGACTGTGTGTTTGATGAAGATGAAGAAACTCTCTTTTATAGAGTTCTGGATAACTGTTCTGAAGCATACGCTCAGTCAGTTACTTGACGTGTGCATAACTGCAGGGACGCGTGGCGAATTCTGGTGAAGACACGTCGGAGTGCGATTGAGAGTAGTGGAATATATCTAGGAGAGATTGGTGGCATGGATGCCACATTGCATAACATCTGAATAACTGAGTAACTAAGTACAGGACACGTGAGAACGTGTGTTGACTGTACATTGAAAGTCATCATGGATGCCTTTGCTGTGATACGCTGTCTTTGAAGAAGAGTCATACGCTAGCTTTTGAAGGCACATATCTTGCATACGCTGACTTGGGCAGCATAGAGCCATAGAAGACTGATACGCTTACTTTATTAGCAAGGAGTCGTATGGGGGTCCATACGCTTACTTGGCTGGGAAGGAGTCGTATGGAGTCCATACGCTCACTTGGTGGGGGAAGAAGCCGTGTGGATTGAGGGAGTAGACACGTGGCTGTTCTCAATCTTCTCAAACACGCCATATCTTCAAATACTGACAAATATTTCTTGAGCATCGTGCTGCAGATATGATGGCTGACAGACTGTCAGAAATGACAGTAATGATGGCTCTTTATTTATGATGGCTGCTGAGCTATCCTCGTAAGAGACAAAATCCTTTTTCGAAAACCTATATGACAGCTAATCTTCATAGGGCAGCTGTCTTTGCACGAAAGACGAAGTGTCAGATTCATCCTTCATTAAATACATGCTGTGCTGTCATCTCAAGAAATATTAAAATATTCACTGAGCGTACGGCCTTTAGATGAGCGTATGGCCTTGGCTGAGCGTATGGCCTTGAGCGTATGGCTTTGACTGAGCGTATGGCCTTGAGCGTATGATTTGGGCTGAGTCTTATGTCAGCGTGTCATAATTTTCACACCCTACAAGACCCCCTTCAAAGTTTTCGAACTTTATGAATTTCAAAAGTTCGAAATTACTTTGAACTTAAAGTAGGAATAAGTCCTGACACGCTGGCATAAGTTTGTTATCTTCCTCAATATCAGTGCAAATCTTTAGGGATTCTGTTTAAAGCATATCCGCCGTTTGATCTTCTTCTTTTCTTCTATAAATAGGTCTTCCAAGACCTAATTTATTTCTTTACTTTTACATTCATCTTCGAGAGAGAAAAAGAAACTCAAGACTCAACTTCTTCTTCTTCGATTCAAGCTTTATCAATGGCGCCCAAGGTTGATACTGCTGCGAAGGAAAAGGGGAAGGCTCATGCGGAGTCATCTCAGCCCGCCGTCGCCGCTGCTAAGAAGACTACCAATGAGCGCGTTCGACGAAGTGAACGCCCATTGAAGCCTCTCTATGGTGAGGATGATGACGATGAACAGTAACTATCCCCTATTTAGGGCTCTGGTTAGAACAAAATCATAAAACGTATCCCCTTTTTAGGGTCAAATACGTCAGAAAATATGCTTCCCTCTTTAGGGTTTAGCCGTATCCCATATTTTTTGTTTATACGAAAAATATGTTTGGAGCGTATTCTGTATGATACGCGTATTTTTGATATAAATGTCAAAATATGCTGTCTTGAAAGAATATGCTATGGCGAGTTGTCTCACTGAGATACGCTAACTCCTATGTTAGCGTATGTTTTTGATGATCATCTTGTCAACCATATGCTGATACGCTCAAACTGAACATAAACTGAACTTTTAAAATCATTCACTTAAGATAGACTTAGCGTAAAAAGTGATCTCTGAATACGCTTAGGATAAACTGAGCGTATATTGAACTTTGAGTCTGCCATACGCTTAGTAAAAACTGAGCGTATATTGAACTTTAAGTCTGCCATACGCTTAAAGAAAAATGAGCGTATGTTGAACCTTGAGTCTGTCATACGCTTAAGGAAAACTGAGCGTATGCTGAACCTTGAGTCTGCCATACGCTCAAAGAAAACTGAGCGTATGCTGAACCTTGCTATCTCTTTGTGTTGAAGATTTCTAACTTCTTATTCTTCTTTTGCAGTGGATATTCTGGCTCAGGAGGCAGAATTTGAAGGATGTGTAGGAAATAACTATAGAAGTGACCTATCACATGTTCGTTTTCCCCAATTCGATGGACCTTCTACAAGGATAGCTCTTTTGACTAATCAGGAAAATGACACTTTGCTGAACTTGATGAGTGGACTGCCTTTACAGAGTGTGGATGGTGTTACCCACTCAAAGCCAGCATTTCTTTTCGGAGATGCTATTGACATAAACTCTCAGCCTGCTCTGGATAAAGTATCATACTGTTATTATAGGGATGGTGATGTAAATCAGCCAATGTATTTGACTGGTTTATCAAAAAGCATCAACATAGCTCGTTTATTTCATGCGAGTTGTCAAAGACAGATGAAGTGGGATATCACTCCATCCCGACAAGCAAAGGCTGGGTGGATAGGATATCGTCAAGAAAGATTCCGCAGTGGTACTGAACCACATGTCACATCTCTGCGAGGACTGCTACCTGCCACCATCCCTCCTGAGGACTCAGCACTTCTGAAGCCAGTCAGAGTCCCAATTTTTGCAAACGAATTTGCTCAACTGGAAAATGCCATCTATCCAAAATAGTCTATGAGGCTGACTGGTCTAGTAAATCCGGAGAATACCAGATGGACTGCTCTTGTGAAATGGATTCTGAAGAATTTTGGTGAACAGTTACAGGTGATAGGCCTATATGATGCCATTAAGTGCACTGCCTATGGTTTCAGGCCAAACCCGAATTTGTTCTTGGCGTTAGCGGAGAGGTATAACTACCGTACCGGCACCTTCATGACCCCAAGAGGCGAGATGGGATTCGTCCTTCATGAAATGGCATATATTTTTCAACTGCCAACAGCAGATCTGCCATATGAAGAGTATATCCCTTTCGTTGATGAAATGAATAAGATCTCCGAAGCCAACCCACTGGTTCTTCATGTCTTTGAAGAATTGATGTGCCATTACAGTATTTGTAAGGCTTTTTATAAAGGACAAGGTGGAGAAGGAGATTCCAACTGTTATTCTTCCAAATGGATGGCCTATTTATTTCAAGGCCGTACTGATGAAGTTCAAAAGAAGAAGAAGTCTGAGCAGTATGTCGGTGAATTTAAACCTCTGAATCAAGCTGAGATTGACAGGCTCATCCGGGATACCACTCATGACGACATTGTCATTAAGGAAGACGAAGGCACTTATAAAGCCGGTGATAGGTTTGAGACCTATATTAAGCAGGACAGCCGAGAATTATCCGCTGAAGGTCATCTGGCCGAATTTATCTCTCTCTGGCTAAGAAAATTTGTAGTTCCTGGCACCTGTTCAGCAGACAGGATGCACAGAGGAGTTGTCTTCGCAGCAGTCCGTCTGGTTTTTGGGTATAAGATGGATTTACTGACAGCAATGACATGCCGTCTGAATGCTGGATTAAGGGCATACACAGACAGAATGTTTGAATTGGCAAGGAAGAGCCTTACATCCTTTCCTCGGGTAGAAATGCCCTTTATATATTTATTTGGATGGCTGCTTCTGCATTTTGAATCTCTTATGAGTGCTGGGATGGCTAGACCAGATGACACCTTTCTGGAAAGATACAGTCACACACCAAAGTGGAAATATGACACTTTGACAGATTGCAGAACTATATTAAACAGGAGAGAACTATGGAGCTTCGCTTATGTTCCTCCACCTGTTGGCTATGAAACCATGCCTAGAAGGTTGATTGATGGCATTGGTGGCAATGAATTGGATGAGATTCAACATGAATTGCTGAAGAGGATCAGGCCATCTCATTTAATCTGCCACCGTGACAACATCACTTATCTAGAACCATATCTTCCGAGCAGGTTTGCTCGGCAATTTGGTTACGATCAGTTGCATGTAGGCAATGCAACGACGTGTTTTGGTTATCAAGGCGGGTTGATTGATGGTGCCAGAGCGTGGATATATTACATTGCTAAAGGTACAAGGGCTACCTTTTCCATGCCAGATCCGCTCACCTATCAGAGAGGAGCTAGAATATTGGCGTCTTATGCCAAATTCTATGTATCAGCTAATACCTTTGATGAAAAATTCAGCATCTTAGGTAGAAGCTTTATTCATATTGAAAAGAAATCAACTAAATTAGCCCTGCCTAGAGATTGCCATGATCAAGAAGATCCTTTGGCTACCGATGAAGTTGATGATGAAGTTCTAGAAACTTTCTTCTCTGATGACCTTCATCAACCATTACATGTACCCATCGGGAGTGCCGAAGAAAGTATATCTGCTGATAATACCCCGAAGAGGAAGCGGGGCAAAGGTGCTGCTGGGCCTGCCCCAAAAAGAGTCACTCGAGCAGAGACTCGAAATCGTGGAGGAATTACCATTCCAGGGACTTCTCATGTTTCCAATCGAGTCAGAGATGCTGATGAAGCAGGTAGTGATCCAAAAGACAATTATCCTACTATTCCATTCACAAAAAGAATAGGCAGGAAAGTGATAGTTTCAAAAACTAAATCCGTAATTTGTCTCGATGCAGAGAGTCCCACCGATCGTGCTGTGCGATTGGCTTCAGAAAAATAAGCTGCTTTTGATTTTTCTGTAAAGGCAGAACCTGTTGAAGAAGATATTCTTGAACCTGCTGGGTCATCCATGCCTTCTGATATAGGATCGATTCTGCCAATGGCCGATGATACGCAGGAGATTAGTCAACCTGCGGTAGAGGCCGAGCATCAGACTGAAACAGCTGATGACTTACTGATTTCGGGAGAATCAGTGAAGGAAGCCACTTCTCTCAAACCAATTGCTGAAGCTTCAGAGAGCGAACAAGTTGACTATGAGCCGTCGTCTCATTCTTCTGGAGAAGAAGACTTGGAGATAGACGATGAATCACCGTCTAAAACTCCAATTGATGTACTGAAGACCATTGGTCAACACTCAGGGTTGACACCAGAGCCGGAGAGGCATATAGAAGTTCAAGTCCCGAGTACTTCTGGGGCGGGAAGCAGTGAAATAAATCCCGTGTCAGAAAGTACTCTGAACAGACTACGAGCCGGGCTGAATGATCCGAAGGAAACTGAATATGAACCAGCTCCATGTAATATTTTATTCATCAAAGTTTTGTCTTGTCTCTGCTTTATTATCTTTTGGTTTTGATCATGTTTCTTTGATTCCAACAGCTGTAGGAACTGCACCGGCTATGAGTTCTACTCAAGCCCCACTTGTTCAAACTGATGTGGGTGAGGGGAGTTCACATTTGCCGAGTTCTCCAAAAGCACTAACTTCAGCTCCAAGAATAGAGGCTCCTCCTGCTCCTTCCCCTATTATTGCAGCGACTCCCGATTTTGATACATGGATAGCAAAGATCATGGGGATGTATTCAGATATTATTTATTCGTATCTGGATACATTCTCAAGACGACTTATGAAGGATGAAACTATGCCCTTTTCGAGTCTTCGAGAGGCGACTAGTTTTCCACTTTCAGCTTTGAGACAGGCTGGTTATGGGACCCAATGTGTCTTCTTTGAACATCTCCTGAATGATTTAGAAGCAAACATCCATAAATACTGGAAGATTAAAAAGGAGGACATTAAGTCTCTGACTGCGGCTGAGATTGCTCAATTGGAGAATGAAGCTCAAGCTCAGCACATTGCTCTGACAGAATTCCTCGTTCAGTCTTCTAAAGAGCTAATGGCGAAAGACGAAGAAATAATAAGTACTCGTCAAAATATGGAGCGCCTAGAGAAAAATAAAGCGTCAAAAGCTGAAGAGCTTAGAAAGTTTAAGGAAGAGCTAGCTCGTCTTCAGGAGCAAATTGCCTCCGTGGAAACAGAACAATCAGAGATTGCTACTGATCGTAAATCTACAGCTGAATGCTGTCAAGTTTTATAGCAAGAGCGAGAATTGATGCAAACCAATCAGATTGAAGAGACCAATCGCCGTAGCTCTATTATTGTGGAATATGACCAACGGATGATTGGAGCTGAAACAGTGGAGCGAATCAAGAAAGCTCATGAAGAAAAGATAAATAATGTAATCGTTCGTATTCAGGAGATAATCACTCCTCCTAAATAGATCTTTTACATTTATCATGTATTGAAGCTTTGGTATCCAATTGTAATCAATATTTTGATTCTGATTAAAGAAATGAACATCTTGGCTTGATTTTAATTCTGTGGATGATATTTTTGTAGAAAACATGTTCAGAGGTAAATAATACATGACATATTTCAATAAAATAGAATATACAAATAAACTTTATAACTCTATCATGATATTAAACCAAAGATAATTTTAGTTTAATACTGATTAGAGAAAACAGAATTCAGATATAAAGATATCTTTGGATTCTATTCTCCATGATCTTTGGACTCGGAAATCAAAAGACGAGATATCATTTTCATAGAATAGAAAATGTGATACATACTGAAATAGAAAATTCAGAGGTAATATGGACATGATTTTCTATACAAGATCTTTATTAAATCTATTTGGGATCTAATAAGACAAAATATCAAATTCTCTGGAAAAATGATACATGGTAGAATATCAGTTTCCTCTGGGGATAACGATATCGAGATAAAGAGAAGAATTAACTTTGATTTTATATATGCTGGAGAATATTATACATAATATTTCTTTAAGAATTTGCCATTAATAGGCATCATCGTGACTTTCCCATCTATAGAGGCAAGCTGGTATGCTCCGTTAGAGAAGACTTTGTTTACCACGAATGGGCCTTCCCATTTCGCGTCAAATTTGCCTTTGCTCATATGTGTCATGGTCATAGGACGTCTGACAGTAAGGACTAGTTCTCCCTTCTGATATGCTCTGACTTTGACTTTCCGGTTAAAAGCTTTTGAGATTCGAGCTTGATACAGCTCGATATTTTGTTGAGCATACAATCGCTTTTCATCTAGAGCTTCCAATTCTTGAAGTCGAAGACGATCATTGTTTTCTGTTGTAAGTTCATTGGAGATTGCAATTCTCAGAGAAGGAATCTGGATCTCAAGGGGAAGAACAGCTTCACACCCATATATCAAAGAGAAAGGCGTACATCCGGTCGCATTGCGAACTGTGGTGCGGTAGGCCCATAAACATTCACCAAGCTTCTCGCTTCAGTTGCGTTTGTTGGAAGAAACGAACTTTTTCAAGAGTTTGATGATCGTTTTATTGAAAGCTTCTGCCAATCCATTAGCTGCTGGATTATATGCTGTAGAAGCTAAATTATTGATCCGATGATCGTCGCAGAATCGAGTAAATTTCTGACTGACGAACTGCGGTCCGTTATCATGGATAATACGCCGAGGAACACCAAACCGATAGATGACATGATGTTTGACGAAGTTAATAACATTAGAAGTTTTGACTTCAGATAACGGGATTGCTTCAATCCATTTGGAAAAGTAATCAGTTATTGCTAGAATAAACCGATGTCCTTTTGATGATGGTGGGTTAATAGGACCAATGACATCCATGCCCCAAGCTTCAAAGGGCCATGATGCCGTTGTTGGGTGTAAGAATTCTGACGGTTGATGGATAAAGTCTGCATGAATTTGACAGGCTTTACATTTTCGAGCATATTGAATGGCGTCAGCCACCATCGTGGGCCAATAATAACCCATACGTCGGATACGATCTTGAAGCTTAGGACCTGGTTGATGGGCTCCACAAACACCATCATGTGCTTCACGGATAATCTGCTATGCTTCTTCACCAGCGATGCATCGGAGGAGAAGACCATCGTAGGCCCGACGATATAATGTCTTTGTAGTATGATTATAATAGAATCTGAGAGATCGACGCCGGATAGACGTTGCTTCACTCGGATTATCGGGAAGTATGTCATATAATACAAAGTCTAGAAACGGGCATCTCCAGTCTTCAGTTATGGCTTTTGTTTTATTAGAAAAGACATATTCTATAGTAGAATCGGAAGAAGACGAGGACACTTTGTCAAACTTTAATTCAGCATCAAGGTTGAGAGAATCTTCATAGGGATTATGGGAAAAGCCAAAGCCAGATTATTCTCAACACAGAATAGTTCTCGGTTATAAACCACTATTACTTGCTGACGTCTAATTGGTATAGCTAACACAGCGGCAAGATTAGCCAAAGCATCAGCTTCTGCATTATAGGCTCGTCGGACATGTTCAATAAAGAAACCTTCAAAGGATGAGGCCATAGAGAGTGCTACTCGATGATAAGGTATCAAATCCTGATGACGAACTTCATACGTTCCTTTGATCTGATTGATGATAAGCTTGGAGTCTCCATAAACTTTCAAATATTGAATATCTAGATGTTTAGCAAGTTGAAGACCGATGAACAATGTATTGTATTCGGCTACATTGTTTGAACATGATTGATCCAGAGAATAAGCCCTCTGAATAGTTAGTCCTTCTGGGGATACAAGAACAATCCCAACTCCGGCAACAATATCGCCGTTAGGACCTATTCTAGATGCTCCATCAAAGAATAGACGCCAGGTAAGAATTTCTTCATAAACCAGATTTGAATCCAGAACTTTATCAGGAATCTCATCATATAATTTAGAATCTTCTGGAATCGCATGAGCTGCCAGAAAATCAGCAAGAGCCTGTCCTTTAACTGACTTCTGAGGAATATAATGCATATCGTATTGAGCTAACAAGATTCCCCAATTAGCTAATCTGGAGTTGAGAATACCGGGTTTCTTCATCATAATCCTGATGGGATTCACTCTGGAAATGACGTGAATCGTTTGACCGATAATATAATGTTGCGTTTTCTGGACATCAAACATTAATGCTAGGCATTCTTTCTCAATTGGAGAATAACGCGGTTCAGCGCCTGTCATTATGCGACTGAGATAATAAATAGCCTGTTCATGGCCATCTTTATTTTTCTGGGCAAGTAATGCACCAAGAGAATGATCCATGGCTCGAACATATAGAAGAAATGGTATTCCCGAGACAGGAGGTACCAAAACTGGAGGATTCATAAGATACTGTTTGATATCGTCAAATGCTTTTTGACATTCTTCGTTCCAGACGAAAGATACACCTTTCTTCAGAAGTTTGTTGAATGGTCTGCAGCGTCCTGATAAGTTGGAAATGAATCTCCTGATATAAGCAATTCTTCCTTGAAATCCTCATAGCTCTTTTAAGGTGCGTGGAGGACGCATCTCTTGGATGGCTTTGATATTCTCGAGATCCACGTGTATACCTTTAGCGGTAATGACGAAGCCGAGAAATTTACCACTAGAGACGCCCAGGAAGGACTTAGTAGGGTTCATTTTAAGTTAATGCTGACGCATTAAATCAAAGATAGTCTTCAAATCTTGGATATGATCCTCCTTTCGTCGACTTTTGACTGCAATATCATCAACATAGCATTCGACTATTTTTCGAAGATGTTCGCGGAATATAGTGCTCATTGCTCGCTGATATGTTGCTCCTATATTCTTGAGACCAAACGGCATCACTGTATAACAGTATGTACCGATCGGCGTTCTGAAGGAAGTGTGTTTTTCATCATCTGGAAATATTTTGATTTGGTTGTATCTCGAATACCCATCCATGAACGACATTCGTTCGAAACCACATGTGTTATCGATCATGACATCGGTAATTGGAAGAGAAAACTCGTCTTTAAGACAAGCTGCATTAAGATCGCGAAAGTCTATACAGACTCGAATCTTGCCAGTCTTTTTAAGGACATGAACGATGTTAGCCACCCATTCAGGATGTTGTTCCTCTCGAATAAATCCAGAAGCCATAAGCTTGTTGACTTCAGCTTCAATTGCATCCATGATGTCTGGACGAAATCGTTGCTGTTGTTGTTTGACCGGTTTAGCATTTGGCATGATATTAAGTTTGTGTATTACAATCTTTGGATCTAATCCTGGCATATCTTCGTAATTCCAGGCAAAGACATCGATATAATCATGAATAAGCTTGATCATGTCTTGCTTATCTGTTTCTGAAAGACTTTCACTGATGAATATTGGTTTAGGGGACCCTTCTTCACCAACATCAATTTGGATCAGTTTATCTTCAGTAGGAGGTTCCCTCTGCTCGAACCTGAATTCCCATTGATTATCTAATCTTTGAGCCCATTGTTCTGATTCGGGTGATATTTCAAAATTATCCTCATCTTCATTATTTTCTTGCGGGCCATCAACGGAGACCATATTGATGGATAGAATAGAACGATGGAGATCGCCAATACTTGTGTCAGAATCCCAAGAAAGGGAATCGGAAGATTCAGATCGTTCGTCTTCATCGAATTTTGAATCTTCATGGACTATGTTGATAAGGGATGTAGGAGCAATGTAACCTAAACCACATTTTTTCCTTTCGTATTTTAATAGAGGAATTCGAACAGGCATTCTTCTTCCTTTTCCATTATTGAGACTGGTTCTGAAGTTATAACCCATATTCTTGATGATATTTTTGGACTGTTGACTGTAGCGACGCAGTTGTAACCTTCCAGTATCGTCGTTTGTGTCATCTTCTTCCAGATTAGGAGGATTCTGGGGTCCTTTATAGAAGAATATTGGATTTTCTCCCTTCTTTCTAATAGGGACCACGAAGTATGATTTTTGTATGGACTCCAATCATACGTCTGTATGAAGAGTTTGAATAACTCCTATAGTTAATGGCTCTAAGCTATCTAGCAATTGTAAATAACTTTGTACATGATTACAGACATCAATATACTGCAAATGAGATGCTTCATTAATATTAGATACTGTATTTACAACAGAAGGCTGAGCCTTATCAGATTTAGTCAAATTAATGACAAAAGGGGGAGAGGAAGAGCGGTCAGAAGTTTTGTTTCGATTAAGATCGATAACAAAAGGCTCAGAAGAGGTGAGCTCCCTTGAAGAAGATCGTGGATAAGTAGTACGTCCACTGACTGGAATGACTAGAGTATCTGGTCTAGTCTGAGAAGATGGAGGAGGAGTGGCACGTCCACTGACGGGAATTATCAGCAAACTTTGTGGAGCTTGGGAAGACGATACAGTAGTACGTCCACTGACAGGAATTATCAGTGAGCCTTGTGGAGCTTGGGCAGGTGATGAAGTAGTACGTCCACTGACAGGAATTATCAGTGAGCCTTCTTCAGATAATTTAGCAGACTGCGGAGGAGTGATACGTCCTTTTACAGGAATAACAAAGGTATCGACTTTTGATATGTCATCGTCGTTATCCATAGCTTGCAAGACTTTTGAGTATTCATCTTTGTACATGCGAGCATCATTGAAGTAAGCTTTGACTCCTTTGAATGGATAGAGATCTGCAACTTCTATTTGAACTTCTTCATTATCATCAACATATTTGAAGCACTGATGAAGAGTCGAAGGAACGACATTATGTTCATGCAAGAATGGTCTCCCCAATAGAGCATTGTATGAGCAACCATGATTGTCGATGATGTAAAAAGTAACTTTAGTACGAAGATCGCCTATTTGAAATTTGAGGCGAATCTTGCCCAAAGGCTCACTTTTTCCTTGATTGAATCCCAAGATGGTAGTGATAGTGTTGAAAAGACTATGCACAGGTATCTTCAGTGCATCTAGCATAGCCTTTGGCATAATACTGAGAGCGGATCCTGGATCAATCAGTAGACGATCAACCTTCATAGAATCGATATATCCTGTATGATATAAAGGATGGTCATGTCGATTATCCTCTAGCAGCATATCGTCCTGCGTAAAGGTAATGTTTGGAATAAATTCTAATACATTATGGCAATGAGAGACAGGTTCTGTTTCTAACTTCTTGAGGAGAGTTAGGCAAGTTTCTGCTTGCAGCAGTGCTTCACTCAGAGTTTCTCGAGTCTCTTTAGAGAGGCGTAAGAGCTCAAAGATTGATAATTTAGCTGGTGTATTGGCTAGTTGAGCCAATATATCAAAATTATAAGGCTTTTCAAGTCCTGTAGGAGATGACTTCTTTAATGGTTTGTCGAAGCGGACTTGTTGTTTGCCTTTGTCAGCTACTGTTGGCGTAGAAGGAACTGTCTCAACAGGATCTTTTGAAGGCTCTTCAGTAGAGACTGGTGTTGGAGCTGTAACCGGAGGGACATCAGAAGTTTCTCCAGGAATGTCAGCATAATCTTTCAGATATATTTTTCCTGACCGAGTTCCAGCATGAACTTCGACTTCAGATTCCGGTTCAAGGTCTATGGAAACCATGTTGCAATTCTTTATCTTGCTCTTGGTTCTTTTATGCTTGATGAGAGCTTCATTCCAGAAACCAAGGCCAACACGAGATTGATTATGCCTCATAGTGATAGCTAAAGGTGCTCGGAGTCCTTTGCCTGAGTTCAAACCAGGAGCAGTGGATAAATCATAACCCATCTTCACCATTAATTCACGAGATTGTGAACTGTATAGATGAAATGCAGGTTTGTATCTATCTTCAGATTGAGGTACAGATTTTATCTCCGTAGGGAGTGAATTTCCTGTCAAGATGAAAGTAGAGGTTAGATAAAAATCGGGTGTGAAACTAGAAGTCACATTGCATGACTTAGTCTTCCCGAGCTTCTTTTTAGATAAAGGAGTCTTCCGAGGAGATGAGGAAAACTCTGTCATTAAATCCGGGTAGATCCACATGATCTCTCCTTTCTTAGTTGTGACAGGAACAAGTCCTTCATTCTGTGCTGGTGGGATATTCACAACTTTGAGAGTTACTTTGGGGATAGGAACAATTCCACTTTCCACCATTAAAGGAGGGAAGTCACCGAACTGCATTGAAATTACATTTGCTGTGACTGTCTTGTCTTTGGGTGTCAGTGTCACAGCTCCTGATTTAATCATCTCTTAGATCTTTATTTTTAATACATAGCAAGACCGGATTGTATGACCCAGCATTCTATGATATGGACAGTATTTTGGATGATCTGTCTTGTTGGCTTCATCAGGTTTTTTGATTTCGGGCAATTGAATCTTATTACCTTTGAGCAAGCATTCAAAGATACCCTGAACATCGTCATCATCGAAAGAATATTCTTTCTTCGGCCGAGGAGGTCTCTGTTGTTGATTTGTTGGAGTTGAAGTTGGAGTAGCTTGGGTAGTCTTTACTTCTTAACTATTGCTTTGGAGATTGACTTCAAGAGCCTCTTTTCCTTTTCGATTATTGGGTCGAATATTATTGCTAGCACTCTGATTTGATTCCTTGGGAGCCATTTGTACCCCCAGACCTTTGAAGGTCTCAGCACTGACCTCGGCAGCTTTGGCACTGATGATGAATGAAGGCCAATCTTGGAACTGAGTGGAACCTGTCCACATGCTGATAATTGGTAAGAGATTCGACTTGCAAGTGTCGATAGTAACAGCATCGGGAGTTCCGAGAGGCATTTTAAGGGCTTCTCTTCTGAATCTTTCAATGAAGTCCTCAGTGGTTTCATTATTTTTCTGTTTAATTCTTATGAGGGCTGACATAGTCATGTCATTGAGCCCTTCATAGAATCGTTCGAGAAACATTTGTTTGAAACCAGCAAATGAGGTAATGCACCCATCAGGGAGACTTCTATACCATTCATAAGCTGTTCCTTTAAGACATCCGACGAACACCCGAGTGAGGAGGGCATCGCTTGGTTGCAACTGATCAGTTATTACTTCAAAGTGATTAATGAACTGACTTGGGGAGGTAGTCCCATCAAAGAAAGAGATGGTCGGAGGTTTGTATTTTGGTGGATACAATACCTGCTTCCATTCTATCGGATAAGGTTGTTTGATGCCTAACCTTTGCAAACCATCCTTCTGTTTAAATGCCTCAAATTGAGTTCGAAGATTTCTTAACTCTTCAGTAACAATTTCGGAGGATTGTGGAGTTGTAACTTGTTGAGTGTAATTGGGAGGAGGGACTGCAGCATATGTACCACCCTCAGCTCCAGACTGACTTGGAGTGGGTTGTACAGGAACATTAGATTGTACCCCCGGAATAGTAGAGGGTTCCGGGTTTGGAGCAACATGAGTATTTAATACAACTGGAGGGGCTGTCTGTTGGACTTGCTGAGTTTGATGCTGAGCTTGCATAAGAGTGTACATAGCATTCAATGTATCTGCCATAGCTCACAACTGTTGTTCTAAGGAAGAAATCCTTTGTTCATGAGCTTCGGTGCTAGTTGAAGGTTCATGATTGCCCTCCGCTATGTAAGTGGTAATCATTCGAGGAATAGATGATGAAACAGTCTGTTCTGAATCATCACTGTGTGAGTCAATATCTTTCCCGGGGCTATTTACGGGAGTCAATATTAGAAAGTTGGATTCTCCAAGGAAGTCCTCTGTGATCTCCGTATTACCACTTGGATGAGAAGAAGAAGAGACCCTGGCCAAGGCTCCGGTCCTGGATCGGGTGCCGAGATAAACTCCATCTTCAGAATCTGATATAGAATCAGACCGTATGCTACCCCCAATATTTCTGGAGGTCATGTTGACAGAAGCATAAAGAGGTTCATCTTCATCCAATATTGGTTCATATTGAATCCGTTCGAAAACAGATTGTCTTTTTGGTGAACAACAACACTGAATCACAACTCGAGGTTGGAAGTTGCAACCATGCTTTTCATGGCAAATATGAGCAATGTCATAGCCTGATGGAGTATCGATTCTCCGTTTATTTTGCAAATACTCCCGGAGATCTGTAGGAACAGATTGGGAAGTACTTGAAGATAGTTTTTGTGTAGAAATTTGTCTTTTGTTCTTCTGTCTTCTCGGTTCTTGAGTGTATAAAGACTGATTAATTTGAGCCACATAGTTCTTGGCATATTCTGCATCAGGGTCTAATATACTTGTCTCAGTGGAACCGAGACGATTCTGATTAAGCTTGTTACGAAGATCCGTAGGAGATCTGACTTTGGTATCAGTCTTGGATACTTGTAATTTGCCTTTCTCAGATCGAGAAATTTTGAGAGAAGGAAGATGGGTATTATTCCGACTGGGAGTCGGTAATAATCCATCTTTAGAGGAAGTAGCCAAAAGGCGTTTTCCTTTGTTTGATCTAGTAAAAGTACTAGTCAAATTAACTCCAGAGGTAAAGACCTTAGGAGTAGAGGAGTTGACTAAAGAGTCTTTCTCCTTGGTTGGTACAAGATGTGCAAGTTGTGGGGGAATCATTTGTATGTTCTGTGGAAGAGAACCCCTAGCCTGATTTTGAGAAACAGTCAAAGGACTGTACCTGTTAGCATACGCTGACTTCAGTTTGGACTTCTGGTCATACGCTGCCTTTTTATTAGCATACGCTGGCTTTAGCTTAGCGTACGCTGCCTGATGTTGGCTTTTGTATGCTGCCTTTGCCGTACGCTGCCCTTTGACTGCCATACGCGCAGAGTCATTAATGGCTAAAGAGCCGACTGCTGTCGTAAGAGTAGAGGAAGAAGAGACTTTGACATGTCCAGAGATGGTTTTCCTTGGACACGCTGACTTGGTTAAAGAACCCACTTTGTCAGCGTGACTAGGAGAAGCCACTGTTGCCGTGTTCAGAGAAGCCGAAGTGTGCTTCGTTGAAGTTGAAGACGTGTTCTTGTCAGCATGAGAAGTGACAGAAACGTCTTGGGCTGTTGAAGAAGATCACTTAGGGACATAGACAGAGCATCCCTTCTTCTTGACAACAGAAAGAGCGGAGGAAGCAGTTCGGCCCTCCTTCGCCTTGAGCATTTTTTCGTAAGCAGATTGGTCGAATTGTACGACCATCGTCTTCTTCGTCGAGCTAATCGACGAAGTATCGTATTGAGTTGTTGCTATCTCGTTGGAGGAGACAGCTTTTCCCAGCAGAGTCGCCAATTTGTTTTCCATAAATAAATTCACTTTATTTATTTTGTATCTGAGAAAATTACAACTGTAGGAATCTAATCTAGAAGACGATTACTTTATCCCTTGGACGATGCGATGAAGAAAACTCGAACTTTGAAGAACTTGGACAGCAACTGGGCAATCTCTCTGTTCTCTCTGAAATTGACTGTGTGTCTGATGAAGATGAAGAAACTCTCTTTTATAGAGTTCTGGATAACTGTTCTGAAGCATACGCTCAGTCAGTTACTTGACGTGTGCATAACTGCAGGGACGCGTGGCGAATTCTGGTGAAGACACGTTGGAGTGCGGTTGAGAGTAGTAGAATATATCTAGGAGAGATTGGTGGCATAGATGCCACGTTGCATAACTTCTGAATAACTGAGTAACTAAGTACAGGACACGTGAGAACGTGTGTTGACTGTACATTGAAAGTCATCATGGATGCCTTTGCTGTGATACGCTGTCTTTGAAGAAGAGTCATATGCTAGCTTTTGAAGGCACATGTCTTGCATACGCTGACTTGGGCAGCATAGAGCCATAGAAGGCTGATACGCTTATTTTATTAGCGAGGAGTCGTATGGGGGTCCATACGCTCACTTGGCTGGGAAGGAGTCGTATGGAGTCCATACGCTCACTTGGTGGGGAAGAAGCCGTGTGGATTGAGGGAGTAGACACGTGGCTGTTCTCAATCTTCTCAAATACGCCATATCTTCAAATACTGACAAATATTTCTTGAGCATCGTGCTGCAGATATGATGGCTGACAGACTGTCAGAAATGACAGTAATGATGGCTCTTTATTTATGATGGCTGCTGAGCTGTCCTCGTAAGAGACAAAATCCTTTCTCGAAAACCTATACGACGACTAATCTTCATAGGGCAGCTGTCTTTGCACGAAAGACGAAGTGTCAGATTCATCCTTCATTAAATATATGCTGTGCTGTCATCTCAAGAAATATTAAAATATTCACTGAGCGTACGACCTTTAGATGAGCGTATGGCCTTGGCTGAGCGTATGGCCTTGAGCGTATGGCTTTGACTGAGCGTATGGCCTTGAGCGTATGATTTGGGCTGAGTCTTATGTCAGCGTGTCATAATTTTCACACCCTATAATTGGCAGGATATTACAGAAGGTTTGTGTCAGACTTTGCAAGGCTTTCAGCACCCATGATCCGCTTGACCTGGAAGGATGTACCATTCGTTTGGTCGGCAGAATGTCAGGCATCATTTGAGACATTGAAGCGGAAGTTGATATCAGCACCTATTCTTACATTGCCAGTTGGACCCGGAGGTTTTACAGTATATTGTGATGCGTCAGGTAAAGGACTTGGATGTGTCCTTATGCAACATGGAAAGGTGATAGCATATGCATCTAGGCAGCTTCGGGACCACGAGAAGAATTACCCAACTCATGATTTGGAGTTAGCGGCAGTAGTATTTGCTCTGAAGTTATGGAGGCATTACTTATATGGCGACCGAGTGGACATGTACACAGACTATAAAAGTCTGAAGTACATCTTTACTCAGAAGGAACTAAACATGAGGCAGAGAAGATGGTTGGAGTTGATTAAGGATTATGACGTGGAGCTTCAGTATCATCCAGGCAAGGCTAATGTAGTAGCAGACGCTCTTAGTAGGAGAGGCGGCGCATTTATGTTGACAACACAGAGGCATATCTTAGAAGACCTTCAGGAGATGGGCATCGAAGTTATACTTCCTAGTAATGTAGGAGTTCTAACAAGTCTGCAAGTTCAATCCGACTTGGTAGGCAGGATCAAGGCAGCTCAGGCACAAGACCCAAGGATTCAGAAGCTTAGGACAGAGTGTGAGTCAGGACTCAGGAAGGAGATGAGAATTCATGAAGATGGTACACTTAGGTTTGGATCACGTCTATGTGTGCCTAGTGGAGATATCAGACATGAGGTTATGGCAGAAGCTCACAGTTCTCAGTATTCTATTCATCCTGGAGGGACCAAGATGTACCAAGATATCAAGCAGCATTTCTGGTGGAACGGGATGGAGAGGGAGATAGCTAGATTTGTTTCCCGTTGCTTGGTATGTCAGCAAGTGAAGGCAGAACAATAGAGGCCAGCTGGGCTATTACAATCGCTTCCTATCCCGGAATGGAAATGGGAGCATATTACAATGGACTTTGTGATCGGTTTACCGAGATCACCAAGTGGTAAGGACGCTATTTGGGTAATAGTGGACCGACTTACAAAGGTAGCACACTTTCTTCCTTTCAGAGTAGGGCAATCTACAGAAAAGTTGGCAGAGTTGTATATGCAACAGATAGTCAGGCAGCATGGAGTCCCTGTCAGTATTGGTCGGATCGAGATACCCGCTTTACATCACATTTCTGGAAGAGCTTACATCATAGTCTGGGTACCAAGTTAAGGTTTAGCACGGCCTACCATCCGCAGACGGATGGACAATCAGAAAGAACGATTCAGACTTTAGAAGACATGTTGCGAGCTTGTACTCTAGATTTTGGAGGGTCTTGGGAGAGTCATCTGCACTTAGTCGAGTTCTCGTACAACAATAGTTATCAAGCCAGTATCCAGATGGCGCCATTTGAAGTATTATATGGTAAGAAGTGCAGGTCACCGCTTGCATGGGATGATATCGGAGAGAGGAAGATGTTAGGCCCAGAAATGATTGTTCAGACGGTTGAAGTGGTTAAGGGAATTAGAGAGCGACTTTGAGTTGTGCAGGACCGGCATCGTCATTGGGCGGACCAGCATCGTAGGCCGTTAGAGTTCTCTGTTGGGGACCACGTATTCTTGCGGATCTCACCTACTCGTAGGGTCATTAGATTTGGCATTCGCGGGAAATTGAGTCCGCGGTACGTGGGCCCATTTGTTATCCTTGATCGGATAGGCGATGTTGCTTATCGTTTATCCCTCCCACCTTCGCTACGAGAGGTGCATGACGTGTTTCATGTATCTCAATTACGTAGGTATGTATCGGACCCAAGTCATATCCTCGATCATTCTGAGCTGGTTGTTGGTACCAACCTGTCTTACGAGAAACAGCCTGTGTCCATTTTGGACCGAAGAGAGAAGATACTCAAGAACCGAACAATTAGTCTTGTCCGTGTTGCTTGGGGTCATCACTCCTTGGAAGAGTCAACGTGGGAACGTGAGGATGATATCCGATCACGGTATCCACACCTGTTTGACTCACAAGGTATATCTCTTTTAGTATACCTTGATTGTCCTGATTCTTCATGCTTATCACCTTATGGGTAGAGCTACTTGATATCGTGGAATGATGAATTTACATATATAGTACTTGCTTTTGATATGGTAAAATGATTGCTTGCTCACTAGAATTGCTTATATTAGTTTAGCTCCGATATTTCTACCTGCTTGGATTTGAAATTCCGAGGACATAATTTTTCTAAGGTGGGCAGAGATGTCACTCCCCGTTCCCAGAATGCATATTTTTTTATATACAAGAATGCGTATTTTTATACATGTGCAATTCATGTATATTTATTTAGTATTTATCATGTATTATCCTGTATTTAAATTCCTTTAATTTTATATTGATTAATTATCTGCATTTTATTTTCTGTAATTTTATTTCTGCATTTTATTTTCTGCTTTTAACCTCTCTGCTTTGCTTTCGGGTTGGCCTTGGATTGGATCCGTATGAACCCGACCCAATAACCCTACCTACCACCACCCTTCCCTATTTAAAGCTTCCATCTCATTCTCTCTCCTCATAACTCTCATTCTTCACCATTACTTCTTCTTCTTCCTCTCATCACTTCTTCACCTACCAGCAGTAGCAGCAGGCAAGTGCAATCTTGCTTCTTGCTTGGAGAACCATTTTTATGGTTCATTTCTCTTCCTCTCATGATCCTGAGAGAGTTTACTACTTAGTATTTTTGATTTCCTTGGCTTGTTTCTCCCAGATCTAAATTTTTGTGTTCTCGGTTGTCCATGGGTTCTGAACCATGGGAACTTCATTTCTGGCTTGGGACGAAGGTTCCTGAGTCACGCACACGTTATTACGTGTCTGCGTGTATTTTCAGTCACGCACACGTCTCTACGTGTTTGCGTGTATTTTAGTCACGCACACGTTATTACGTGTCTGCGTATATTTTCAGTCACGCACACATTATTACGTGTGTGCGTGTATTTTGAGTCACGCTCACGTTCTTACGTGTCAGCGTGTATTTTTAGTCACGCTCATGTTCTTACGTGCGTGCGTGTATTTTCAGTCACGCTCACGTCTTGACGAACGTGCGTGAATTTTGAGTCACGCACACATCTTTGCATGAGTGCGTGAATTTTCTGTCACGCACACGCCCTTACATGTCAGCGTAAATTTTTAGTCACGTACATTTCTGCGTGCGTGCGTGAATTTCTTATCCCGCTTTTTACGCTCACGCTGTTTACACGCTCACTCCTACCTACTTGACTTGGCGTGACTTTTGGCCTTAAGACTAGACTTGTTGGCGTGACTTTTGTCCTTAAGCCTAGACTTGTTGGCGTGACTTTTGGCCTTAGCATAGACTTGTTGGCGTGACTTCTTGACCTGGGTGTTTCTATTTGTTCTTTAACTTATTCATTTAATGATGGCATGATAATTCTTCTATTATATCCTCACGCCTTTTGGCTTGAGCTTGATAAATCATGATATGTAAATATTGTTAATACAGATTGTTATGTAGAATGTGTCATGTGTCTTGATTGATCCATGGATACCCAGTATGACTGGAACTTAACTCTGAGTAGTTATAGGCTCGACCCCATGAAATACTAATTGACTTTCATGCCTTGTCACCATTGATAATGATTGTGACATTGACTAATAATTGATCATGCGTTCCTAGTTGGAACTAAGAGACTGGCTAGTCGTCTTATTGAATTGAATGAATGAGACACGTTCATGTAATGAACTATTGCAATCGATTAGCCGATCCCGAATATTGGCATACAGGCACATGCAGGCTTCAAATTATTTATTTATTTATTTAGTTATTTATTTATCTTACAAAAATAGCATGTGTACTTTATGGTCAAGACATGATTATTCCGTGGTTAGAATTGATTGTTGCATTACGCTATGTAAGACCTACAACCTAGCCGTACGGGTATCGTTGTAGAGTTGCGCATATCGTACCCCGTACGAAAGTACTCATTTGAATGACCATGATCCACGACATGGGATTTCGCTTAACATAGAGGCTTTAAGTTAAATAAAATAATGATGGCATGGAGAGAATGGATTCCCGAGTTCTTACATGGCAGCCCCCTTGGGATTAGTAGTGCCCGACGGGCCGGCTGGTTCCCACAGATACTGTAAATCTGTCACACGGACAGGGAACGGTATCTGCTTATATTATTGTACATGCTATATTAACGGCGGGCGTCCCGCTGGGACTCGTCTAATTACATGATTGGCGCAATTGATTGACTGGATAGACTAGCCTTGCTCGCACATAGTAAGAACTGAGGAATCCCTATTTGCATAATTCCAGGATAACTTGGGACTCACAATAGCAAGCCGTAGTAGTTGATTGGCCGTTTAAGATGATTTGTTTGTGTATTGTACCTACTCTGTTGCCTAACTGAGATGATCAGAATGTCAGGACATGACGGGCCAACTTCTGTCCTTGTTTGGTTGGGAGGTTGGTTCGAAGTGTCGTGATGTTATATGAATCCTAGTAGGTAGCAGAGATCTATTATCATATTCTCTTATTACTGGTTTAATCCTTCATATCGTGCTCCCTTGTGGTACTTGCTATTAGAGGTCTAACCTCTCTGGTTTTGTATGGCCAGATTTAGAGCCGGTTCCCGAGGATCCAGATTACTTCTACCTCCAAGATGGTCAATACTAGGGGAATGATCGCAGGAGGACTCGAGTGGGTTCCTTACTTCACCACTCGTTTTGTTATTTACTTCATACTTAGCCGTTTGGCACCGACATGTTAGTCGGATTGTCTTGCACTTACTTTTGCATAATTGTAACTAAAGTCAGACTGCAGCTGATAACAATTGTGTATATGTCATTATACGATCTGGCTATGTTTTGTAGAGCCAGATCTCAAGAACACTTTGACTAAGCGTTTGGGATGCCTTACTGCTTTATCTTACATGTTCTCTATTTTTGCTTCTTGTTCGAATGATTGAGACAATAGATGTGAAGTGACCATAGTAAGACTTTTATGTAGTATGCACCCCCCTCGTCTGGTTAGACAGCATTGATCGTATTATACGGTATTCATCTACCCGTAATACGTAGCTGGCTGAGTCATTCCCCCGCTCTCTAGTATTCTGGTTCTGGGGCGTGACACCTGCTGGTAGTCTCTCATCTGATGAGCGTCCGATCCGCAGAATAGGCAAAGTCCGAGCCTCTTACGACAGACCTCCACGTGGTGTCCTGGCCGATGACAGTATGTGCAAGTGACCCCCTGCTGTCTCAGATGCTGCTGAACTGTTGGAACTCTGGCAGGGCAATGCTGAACTGCTGCCGGCTGTGGTGGCCTCGTCTGAGTCAGAATCTGAGTCCTCTTCGTCGGTGCCTGGTAGCTGCTGCTGCCGATGTCCCTATCCCTCTTGGGCCTCGGGTCCATCTCCTTCTCCACAGCCTGAGCAATCTTGAGGATGCTCGAATAAGTCGTCGCCTAGCTGATCACCACTGCATGCCGCAACTCTCTAGTGAGGCCCTTCTTGAACCTCCAAGCCCTCTCCTCTGGCGTGCCGACTAGGTTCTCTGCGAACCTGCTGAGTCGGATAAACTCCGACGTATACTCTGCCACTGTCATGGTGTCACGCCCCGATTCCGTAGAATCGATAGTCGTCCCCCGGGCGTGATGCCGTGCAAGCCTAAGTTGCGCTCGCACAAGGCATAGTCATAAGGTTATCCGAAACACAACAACAAGAGAATGCACAGAGTAAATTGAACACACATTATAGAGAAGGAAATTTAAGCTTTATTGATAATGAACATTATTTTACAGACTCGATACAAAGGCGCCGCGCGGGCTTTTTACAAACTGACTCCATTACAAAATGTACGCCGACGAGATAGCCATTCCATACATTCATTCCTTGATTATACAACCAAAATTACGATTCAGAACTACGAAAGGAGATAATGTCGGAGGCGCATTGTGCGAAATATACCTTGCATCCAGGCAGTACCAAGATGTATAAGGACCTCCGCACGACCTTCTGGTGGCACGGGATGAAGAGAGATGTGGCGCTCTTCGTGTCGCAATGCATGGCCTGTCAGCAGGTGAAAGCTGAGCATTAGCGACCGGGCGGGGAGATGCAGAACCTCGCTATTCCCGAGTGGAAGTGGGATCACGTCACTATGGATTTTATTGTTGGCTTGCCGAAGACACCACGGGGGAACGACACCATCTGGGTCATCGTCGATCGATTAACCAAGTCAGCGCACTTTATCGCCATCAAAGTTACTTGGAGCGTTGATCGCCTGGCGCAGATTTATCTTGACGAGATAGTACGGCTGCACGGAGTTCCAGTATCCATCGTCTCTGATCGGGATTTACGGTTCATGTCGTGATTCTGGAGTAGCCTTCAGTCGGCGCTGGGTACCAAGTTGCAGTTCAGCTCAGCTTATCATCCTCAGACCGACGGCCAAACGGAGCGCGTTAATCAGATTCTCGAAGACATGCTACGGCTCTGCGCAATTGACTTCAAATCAAGCTGGGATGGCCACCTACCGCTGGCAGAATTTGCATAGAACAATAGCTACCAATCCAGCATCCAAATGGCGCCGTATGAAGCTTTGTACGGCCGAAAGTGCAGATCGCCCATTTGCTGGGATGAAGTCGGGGAACGGCAGATACTCGGCCCGGAGCTGGTGGAACAGACTGTGGAAAAGGTCAAGCTAATTCGAAAAAGACTGAAGATTGCACAGAGTCGGCAAAAGAGCTACGCCGACACCCATCGAAGACCGCTTGAGTTCCAGGTGGGCGATCACGTGTTCCTGAAGGTGTCGCCTATGCGAGGAGTTACTCGGTTCGGTGCGAAGGGAAAGCTGAATCCGAGATTCGTTGGGCCGTTCGAAATACTCGAGCGGGTCGCCCCAGTAGCCTATAAAATTGCCCTGCCGCCGGCGCTTGAAGGTGTGCACAATGTCTTCTACGTCTCTCAGCTGCAGAAGTACGTGCACGACCCTAGCCATGTGGTGGATTTTGGCCAGCTGGAGCTAAAGTCTGACTTATCCTACGTTGAAGAGCCAATTCAAATCTTAGAACGCAAGGATAAGCTGCTGCGAAGTCGAGTGATCCCTCTTGTTCGCGTACTCTGGAGGAACCATGCGGCGGAAAAGTCGACATGGGAACTCGAGTCAGAGATGAAAGAAAAGTTTCCTTTATTATTTTCATAGAGGTAGGTTCTGTCCTTAAGTTTCGAGGACGAAACTTATTTTTAGTTGGTTATGGTGTAGTGCCCCGTCCCTACATTGTGCCCCATTTTCGTCCACGGGGTGCGCGAGAAAGGAACACTGTCGCTGTCGATTCGGTCGGGACCGATAGGTCGGAATCGGCCGAGTCGATCGAACGGGAACGGTTGAATTAAGATCCATTCCAGGTTATGGAATGGCTTCTTCGGAACCAATTCCCATATTCAGCGGGTAGCGCCTCAAGGATTGACTCTGCAGCTGAGTCGGAAGAGACCTCCCGTTGCTCTGCTTTTTACGCCGCTTGCGTTGGTTTTGGCTTTGGTTTTCTGAATGCGTTTTCGTGAATATTTTCGATGGTTTTTATGGCTTACATTTCGAACTCGCATCTCCTATCGAACTCTTGCATAATACAGTGTTCTAATCAGTTGCTTGTGCGATTTCAGGTGATCGCGTAGGCGACGTCTAGCTCAGCCAACAAGTCCCTCGCCTCAAGCAAAAACTCAAGGTGAGTGGCTGACCTCCTTCATCTCGACCCTCTATTTCAAAATGAGAACTCGGGTAATGATATTAAAATTGAATGATTCGCTTGCAGAATATAAGTCCTGTATGTTAGAAGTAAAAAAGAAACGAGTTGTGTTGAAAAGAGATAGAATTATTTTAGGCCTGCAAAACGACCAAGTAAATGAATTGATTACATAACAAGCCCCAAAGGTATCCTAAAATACACCATGTTAACCTATCATGGTCATGGACAACTTGTCGACAAGGGCGATGGTTTCTTCGAGCGGCAACCCGGGGCCACGGGACCGACTCGGCCTAGGAAGAAACAGGTTATAGCCGAGCTGGGTAATAGGCAATCGGTAAGACGGGGACTTGCATCGGAGCTCGCTACTTGCGTTGCAAGGGTCCCGTATTACCAGGCTATGTCCAAGATGGCTAGTTAATGCCAGTGACCTCCACCTCAAATACTTGATATAAATTGTTATTCAACTAACAGGGAAGGTGATGGTAAGTTTTATGTTGCACGGCGCGCTCTGCCAAAGGAAATTCTAGTGTAACTTATTTGGGTTATGTTTCATCAAATGCTTCGCATAAAATTACCTAGGATGGTTAGAAAGATCACGAAAAGCAAGTTGTGTGAATGTTTATCTAAATTCTTGAACCAAATGAGAGCCTGGAAATTAAGTAGCCACTCGCCAGTACATGTTGATTGTACTGATCCTCGCTCTCTCTACAGGTGCGATAAATCAGGAAGAGCGTGCCACGTGAAGGGAGGCAACGCTCGTGTGTTTTGAAGCTTCGTTCGTGCATTGAAGCTTGGATCAAACCTTTGAAGACTTCGCTGTTGAAGATTGAAGACAGATGGAGCGACTTCCCACCATCCCAGGTGTTTTTGTAATTTTGGTTGTATAATCAAGGGATGAATGTATGGAATGGCTATCTCGTCGACGTACATTTTGTAATGGAGTCAGTTTGTAAAAAGCCCGTGCGGCGCCTTTGTATCGAGTCTGTAAAATGATGTTCATTATCAATAAAGCTTAAATTTCCTTCTCTATAATGTGTGTTCAATTTACTCTACGCATTCTCTTGTTGTTGTGTTTCGGATAACCTTATGACTATGCCTTGTGCGAGCGCAACTTAGGCTTGCACGGCATCATGCCCGGGGGACGACTATCGATTCTACGGAATCGGGACGTGACACATGGTCCCCTGCTGCAAGGCCTTGAACTGCATACGAAGCTCGTCTCGCTTAATGTCGGGAAAGAACTTCTCCTTGAACAGAGTTTTAAAGTCTGTCCAAAGAACCTGGAGCGCAGCTAACTGGGGCTCCTCGCGGTACCAAGTTCTGGCAAGATCAAAAAGTCGCATGCTCGTAACTTTCACCTTCAAGTCATCAGGAATCATCGCCATCTTCAGCGTCCGCTCCGCATTTTCCAGCCACTCATCCGCATATATGATCCTCTCATAGCCCCAGAAATCTATCGGATAGAGGTTCTGGTAGTCCCTGGCAGTCCCCGATCTCGGTGCTACTGGTGCTGGAGGTGCTACCGGTGCTGGTGCTGCCGGCTCTCGAGTCCTGAGTGCATCAACGACTGTCGCTCTGAACTATGCAGCCTGGTGGTTCTGGACCTCCATGAACTGCTGGAACATGGCCATCACCTGGGCACCGCAAACATCATCGTCGAGGGCAACAGAGGAAAGATAGGAGGCAGTGGCAGAAGCTGCTCTACTGGAACGTCTGGTGCAGACTGTTCCGTACTGCCTGCAACTCCGAGCTGATCCGCAGTCTTCCTCGTGTTGACCATCCTGCAATAGAAAGAAAACTTCGTTGATTGACAAACCCTAAAACCTAAAAATTAACAAGGTTTTTATAATATTAATATACCTGATATACCTGATATACCCTTATTTTCTGATTTTCCTATGCTGTGATCAAGTTTCCCTAGTTTATCAAGTCCCCCAATAGTACGCTATGACCTAGGTACCATTAGGATAGACCTGTATAGGCCACCAATAAAAATATGTCACGACTCCCTCCCGAATAATCGGACACGAGTCGGACACGCCCAACCTTCGTCGTTAGACACGATGAAGTAAGCTGTACCAATATCTAGGGAAACTATGAGTCCAGATAAAATGAATGTAAACCACAGCATCTATAATATCGAATCCCAGAATCAAAGTACAAGTCTAAGTGTTATTACATTTTCCAGCAAATGAAATGTAAACTGAAGTCTCTAATACAAAGTCCAAATGAAACTATAAGGGAAAGTACTAGGCTTTCTCAGCCTCTAAGTCCAGAGCAACACCAGCTAGCTCATAGGTACCTCCAGGCTCCTGCCCGTAATAAGTGTCACAGATAGCCTCCATCTCACCTGCAACATATCCTAGTCAAGAGCGGAGCTAAGTATATCCAGGGAAATGAACATGAACATCATGATATGAAAATGAATACAGAAAAAATATAAAGTACGAGAAATAAGAACGTGAAATAAAACCTGAACATGAATACTGAACATGAATACTGAAAAGTAAATACAGAAAATCCAGGGAACATGAAATAAAACCTGAACATGAACTATACAATGAACCTGACGTGTGCAATATATCGAAATACATCTAGAGTGTGTGATCGGCTTGGGTAGATTCAGGAAACATGAAATGGTACGACTTTGGACCTGCGTGCACGATGCGGGGCCTAAACTATTCACATGAATAGTAACTCGGGTTTGAGAACACATCTGTAGTATTTTCCCTCCCAGACACAAGTAAACTCAGGGAACAAGATAAAAAACAATCTCGTGAAACATCGTGTCGACAAGGAGATATAAGCATGAATACAAGACATGAAGTAATGGACAAGTCCGAGGAGTATACTTGCCTTGCTCAGGGTGATCAAGTATGGGATGTAAAGCTGGATATCCTCCTGTGTTTTAGGTACAAGTTGGTTAGCTTAATCATGACAATTAGCTAAAAGGCTATCTAGCCAAATTATCTAATTTCTTACTAATAAGCCACTAGTCAAAATAGACTTGTTAGGCCAACCTCATATCAATCCATGTTAACTTATACTCAAGTCAAAACCTAGGCAACCAGGCAACATTTATCTCCTGGGGTTTGAAATAATAGTCTACTCCAGCCAAATGTTCCTCTTGCCAATAGAGTCCAGATCTCTCATAATAGAAGAGAGAGGTAGGCTACACCAGGAAAAGAAGCGCTGGAAAAAGCTATTAATTAACCAAGATTCTTCATGAACTCATAAGCAGCTAATAATTCCAATCAAGACAATATAACCCATAAACTAAACAACCACCTGTATTATTCAAAAGCGAGGCCCATCCACACCTGGTCCCCACACTAGCCTTCTCTATCTATCATTTAATACACAACTCATAATAGGCCCAGGAACCATACCAAGATTCATTCAAAGCAAAGTTTTGAAATGAACGGCTATTTCCATTCACCAAACATTCCAAAAATACAACCATCCCAATCGACCACAACCCAGAACTGAATACAACAAACATACAATTGAATAAAAGAATATACAAACCAAAGAAGAACCAAACTAGAAATCCTAAACATAAAACATAGGTGAAACTGCACTTGCAAAGCCAATTCCCTCCTACTCGGCCCGTCCACGCAGACACGGACATGGGAGGACACGAACTCCTGAAGTCAATAACCAGTCTTGGACACGCACTCCGTACACTGCTACAGTCAACACACGCCACACCACTGTCTAGCACCCATGGATACAACTGCACTTCAATATGCCACTGGTCACACCTAGCCGACTCAAAATCGAAACAACATTTCAATATAAGTAAACAGAGGGAAATAGAACTACCTGCAGGATTTCCTCCCAAGTTGAGGACACAGTTCACGACTCGAACACAAACGCAATTCCAGATACGAACAGTTCTTCTCCGAGCAAGGAACCAAGAGGAAAATTAGAACACAGGAGTTTAACTCAAGAAATTCATAAGGAAATCCAGAATTAAGAATACCTCAACTAATATTCTCTATCAATTATCTTCTCAATCGAAACCAATTCCAATTTGAAGCTAAAGAGCTGCTCATCACAAATTTAACAAAATAGAGGGAAAGAAATTAATCAATCGACTAATCGATTCTACTCACAGCACTCCCAACTGTCAGTGAGAACAACATCCGACTCTTAAAAATAACGAATTGATTACAGTAAACAGCAACTCAGGGAACAAGAGACTTCGGTCAGGAATTTTACCAAATAATCGAAAGATCGATTCTTTGACAAGAATTTGAATCAACCCAGCGATCTTCGATCTGCACTTCAAAACCAAACGAGAAGAGGGAAAGGAGATCAGAAATGAACAAGTCTCTCTCGCAGGAAATCGAGATGCTTACCTAGTCGAGAACACGAACAAAAATGACGATCCGCAAAGAAGAATCGCTAGAAGAGTTGAGATCTATTGTCGTGGAGGTCTTCGTGACGACGGATGTCGACGGAACTGGAGCTCGTACTGGATGGACGAAACAGCGCTGGGGAAAGTCGGTCACTGCGCATATAGCCGGATGTCGTCGGAGGAAGGGGTCGTCGCCATCTCCGCCATGGCTGCGGTCATCGTTCCCGATCGGCTAGGGTTTCACTGAAAATTGGGGAAAAGAAATTATGAAGGATGAGAGCTCAGCTCTCTGTAGTTAAACCGAGAGTGAGGAAATGACTCTCTCTCTTCACTGAAGAGGAATAAATAGGAAAGAAAAATGGATTTAAGCAATAAACCCCCTCACTATTCGGTCTATTAATACTTAAGCCCCTGCCCTTTTCACATATTGCATAAATCCTAAGAAATCAGTTAGAAAGGGTGGGGACCACTAATTGTTGGTTATAATAAACTTTTAAAATTTGAAATCCTGCTCTAATTCAATTCTCTCCAAAATAGTTATAAAAACTCATTATTTGAAAATCAAATAAATAATTAATCATTAATCAGGAAATAAATTTAGGATTTGAAAATACTAAAAAAGTAAAGTGACACAAGGCGAGGAGGCCGAGGCCGAGGAGCCTAAGAAGCGGGCTCGCATGGGGGCCCTGCGCCTACTGAACACTTTGAAGAGCAAGGCGGTCGTGTCCAAAAGCCTGAATTGAGAGTTGATGTACGTAGACGTGAAGATCAACGACCACAACACAAGGGAGATGGTCGACACAGGTGCAACCCACAACTTTATCTCGGACGCGAAGGTCCGACGCTTGAGTCTGGTGCTTGAAAAAGACTCAAGTATGATAAAGGCGGTCAACTCTAAGGCACGCCTCATGCAGAGGGTGGCCAAAGGTGTGAAGATTCAAGTGGGATACTGGACGGGTGTCACCAGTCTCACGGCCGCACCACTGGACGACTTCAACATGATCCTCGGGATGGACTTCCTTACTTCGGCAAAGGCAGTCCCAATGCTGCATCTGGGAGTCATCGGTATCATGGAGGAGAGCTCTCCGTGCATGGTGACTGTGGCACGAGACGAGCTTGCAAAGGAAAATGCTCTCTCCGTCTTATAACTCAAGAAGGGGATGCGACACGGAAAGACGACTTACCTTGTGGAGCTCAAGACGGAGGAGGCGCCCGTACAGGGGGATCTTCCGCCTGAGATCGACGACGTCCTTGTGGAGTTCGGGGACGTCATGCCGAAGGAGTTGCCAAAGAGGCTACCACCACGGAGGGAGGTAGACCATGCCATCGAGTTGGAGCCGGGCACGAAACCGCCTGCCAAGGCTCCATATCGGATGGCCCCGTCCGAGCTAGACGAGTTGAAGAAGCAACTCAAGGAGCTGTTGCACGCAGGATTCGTCAGACCGTTGAAGGCCCCATACGGTGCACCAGTGTTGTTTCAGAAGAAGAAGGTTGGAAGCCTTCGTTTGTGCATCGACTATCGTGCACTAAACAAGGTAACCGTCAAGAACAAATATCCCATCCCGTTGGTGGCGGACTTGTTGGACCAATTGGGAGGCACAAGATACTTTTCCAAATTTGATCTGCGCTCGGGGTATTATCAAGTCCGGATTGCGGAGGGCGACGAGGCTTAGACGGCATGTGTCACGAGGTATGGCACATATGGGTTTCTAGTTATGCCTTTTGGTCTAACAAATGCTCTTGCAACTTTTTGTACCTTGATGAACAAGCTCTTTCATCCCTACCTGGATCGGTTTGTCGTGGTCTATCTCGACGATATTGTCGTGTATTCAAACACAATGGAGGAGTACATTGAGCATTTGCAGGCCATCTTCCAAGTGCTGAGGGAGAACGAACTCTTCGTCAAGCGGAAGAAGTGCTCATTTGCATAAGAAGAGGTGTCATTCTAGGGGCACTGGATCGGCCATAGCAAGATATAGATGGATGGCACGAAGGTCCAGTCCATTCGGGAGTGGGAGGCTCCCACCAGGCCGATGGAGCTGCGATCGTTCCTTGGCTTGGCGAACTACTACCGGTGGTTCATCCGAGAATATTCTGCCATTACAGCGCCTCTGACCGACCTGCTGCGGAAGGATCGGGCGTGGGGCTGGATGCCCCGATGCGAGGAGGCATTCAAGGCATTGAAGCGGGCTGTGACGGAAGAGCCAGTCTTATCTCTGCCGGACTACTCCAAGGCGTTCGAAGTACATACGGATGCGTTCGACTTCGCCATCGGTGGGGTATTGGTACAGGAAGGGCACCCTATCGTATTCGAGAGCCGCAAGTTGAATGATACCGAACGGCGCTACACGGTACAAGAGAAGGAGATGACCGCGGTCGTGCATAGCTTGAGGACATGGCGGTACTACCTTCTCGGCACCAAGTTCGTGGTCATGACGGACAATATTGCCACGAGCTACTTCCAGTCCCAGAAGAAGCTGTCTCCGAAGCAGGCACGATGGCAAGATTACCTAGCCGAGTTCGATATAGAGTTACGGTACAAACCTAGCAAGGAAAATCAGGTGGCCGATGCGCTTAGCAGGAAGGCCAAGCTCGTATCGGTGTGCTTGCTCAAGGGAGACATTCTGGACCGTATTCGAGTAGATATCATGTAGGACCCACTAACACAGGCCATAGTGAAGCTTGTCAAGGAGGGCAAAACGAGAAGGTTCTGGCTGAAAGACGGACTTCTCTACACTATGGGCGACAGGGTGATCGTGCCTAAGTGGAGTGGCTTGTGGAGACAGCTGCTCAAGGAGTGCCATGATACGAAGTGGGCTGGACATCCGGGGCAAAAGCGAACCTTGGCTCTGCTGGAGGCTGCATACTACTGGCCTCGCATGTGCGAGGATATGGAGGACTATGTGCGCATCTGTCTTGTGTGCCAACAAGACAAGGTAGACCATCAGAAGCCCGGGGGCCTACTGGAGCCTCTTCCCGTGCCGAGCAGACCGTGGGAGAGCATATCGATGGACTTCATCTCAACCCTGCCGAAAGTGGGGGAGCTTGTGTCCATTCTCGTGGTGGTGGACCGATTCTCCAAGTATGCGACCTTCATTGCTACTTCAACGGACTGCACGGCAGGGGAGGCCGCGCGACTGTTCATCAGCCACGTGGTAAAGTTCTGGGACATCTCGGTGGACATTGTCAGCGATCGGGATCCCCGCTTCACGGGGAAGTTCTGGACGAAAGTGTTCAAAATCCTCGGGACGGACTTGCACTTCTCGACCAGCTTCCACCCGCAGACGGAGGGACAGACTGAGCGGGTCAATTCACTACTCGAGGAGTACTTGCGGCACTTTGTGAGTGCCAACCAGAGGGATTGGGTGCATCACCTCGACGTCGCTCAGTTCTGCTACAACCTTCAATAGAGCGAGTCGTCGCACAGCAGCCCATTCGAGTTGGTGATGGGTCGCCAGCCACTCGCCCCGCACACGCTGAGTACGGGATCCTCGAGTAGAAGCCACGTGGCCAACCTGTTCACTTTAGATTTCAAGGCAAAGGCGGACATTGCCAAAGCATTTCTGGAGAAGGCCACGAGGAAAATAAAGAAGTGGGCTGATACGAGACGAAGGCCGGTTGAGTACGAGGAGGACATGGTGCTGGTGAAGCTAGAACCGTAACAGTTCAAGGTGTTCCAAAAATTGCACAAAGAACTGATTCGGAAGTACAAAGGCCCCTTCCCCGTGCTCAAGAAGGTAGGCAAGGTGGCCTACAAGCTCGAACTCCCCGCCAAGCTGAAGATTCATCTAGTCTTCCATGCTAGTTGCCTGAAGCTGTACCATAAAGACTTAGAGGACCCCCAGCGAGGAGTTCCGAAGCGACCCACGGCGACCATGACGACGTCCTTCAAGAAGGAAGTGAAATTCGTACCGGATAAGAGGACCATTCGTCAGTGAGACGTGTTCCCGTATGTGGAGTACCTCATCCAATGGAAGGGCATGCCTTATGGCGAGTCTAGCTGGGAACGTGCGGATACGCTGCATCAGTTCGAAGCCGAGATCTAGGCATTTCTCAGCGAGCATGGTTGACAAGGGCGTCAACGCCTTAGGTAGGGCAGAATGTAACGTCCCAAATGTTGCGCCCCGTCTAAGGCCAAGTTTCATAACCTTTCTACGGACCAAGGTTATGCGGAAAGCATCTAGAACATTCCAGAAGATGGCGGGACTCTCTGGAAGACGGTAGATTTCTCTGGAAGGCCTAAGATCCTTCTAGGAGGCCCAAGAACCTTCTGGATGGTCCGTGAAGTTTCCTTTTATGTTCTTAGGGAATAAACCTGGAATATGCCATTCCAGTTATGGTAGGAAGAATAATCCTTGGAATATTCCTTCCAGGACTTTCCATGTAAAGCTCTATGAGCCATTATAAATAAGGGGGAGGCCTCATTTGTTTCTCACCACCTAAAACTTGTAAGCATTCTCCAATTCAATAAAAAAGTTCTTACGAGTCCCATTTTGCTCCACTCTTCTTATTTTCCTTAGCGATTTAGCTAAGTCGTGTTGGGAAGGCTTGCACGAGTCTTCGATGAGAAAAATAGTGCGCCGCACGAGACAAAGTGCTAGCAAAAACACTAAGTCCATGACATACCGCTATTATTGAGGGGAACGATCTAACAACTATGAACCTTGAGACCCTCATGGAAAAGCTAATAACGCACGAGCTAGACATGAAGGACCAAGAGGAATCCTCCATATAAGAAAAAGATAAGAAAAAGACGAAGGAAAAAGAAAAGACTTTTGATCTTAAGGCCACCAAGTTCTCCTCAAAAGATAGCTCCGATGATGATGAATCGGATGATGAAGAGATTGCTCTCACCGCCAAACACTTCCGAAAGTTTTTCAAGTTCAACAAAGCAAACCGTACAAGACGGGACAACGACGAAGAGCCATCTTGCTATAACTGCAAGAGAACCGGACACAAAGAGAGACTGTCCAATGGGAAGAAAAGAATTCGACAAGTACGAGAAGTCTAACAAAGGAAGCTAATCTTCCAGGAAGTACGCTAACACTAGTATCTGGTGCGAAAGTGATGCTAGTGACTCGGACAACGATAAAGAATGCAAGCATAATGTAAATGTTTATCTTATGGCGACAGAGTCAAACTAGGTACTTGATGATTTCTCCATGAGTGCTCTCTCTTACACCGAATTAAAAAAAATGTTATTCTTGAATTACACGATGAACACAAGGTTATAAGAAGTATAGAAATTCTCTTAAGGAGATTGACACTCACAAACAAGAAATAGAAAGACTTTCCAATATCATTATTGATATAAAAGGGAAATCTCCCACTTCTGACACGGATGAGATTGAGTCTCTTCGACTAAAGCTCCAAGAAGCCCAAGACGTCATCAAGAAAAAAGGATGTTGAATATCAATTCCTCAAGGAAGGATATGAACTTGCTATGCACAAGACACTTGCCACAAACCAAAGAGAATATGCAACCTCTATCAAATTCAATGACCTTCTTACAAATAGTAAGAAACAAGTTGATAGAGACATGGTTCACACAAACACACAACACCATAATCAAAGACACACCAACACACATCACAATACTAGCTACAAGAATCACACTCACAAGAACACAACACATAGGTCATATCCCAAACATATCCACACACAAAGAGGACCCTTTGAAAAGAAAAACATATCACATCATGCTTTCTACTATCATCATCACAACACTCATACTAGAACTCCTCATACACATAACACTCACTCACTTTCCTCTATACCTATGACACCCATGATGTGCCACTATTATGGTTTACTTGGACACACATCTTATTATTGTCAAATGAAAAAGCATGTTTACATGAGAATGTTTAAATGGGTTCCTAAAACTAACCGTCAAGGAATCAAATATTTATGGGTACCAAAGTCTTCATCTTCAACTTGTGTTGTAGGTGAATCTTCCATCGCATGCTAGAAGTAAATGGATTCTCGATAGCGGTTACTCATGGCACATGATCGATGATGCTTCACTTTTTGTAACGCTAGCGATAAAGGACATGTATCCTTCGACAATAATCTAAAGGGGTACATCATTGGACATGGTAATATCGGCTCCCCTCCTTATCCTTCTATTAAAAATGTTTGCCTTGTTACAAATCTTAAGCACAACCTTCTTAGCATTAGCCATCTCACAGATAATGGCTGTAATGACCCGCTCCGCCCTAGCGGAATGCCGATTCAAACGGTAAGTGCAACGACTCGAACGAGCCGTCGACCCGAAGAGTTGGCATCGACCTGAAGAAGAATCGATGCAAGGCTTATATTGGCCCGTCAAGATGAATCCAGACTTAGACTTTCAAAGGCGCGCTCGGAGTATCGCTCGGCCGATGCGAATATCGCTAAGGTGGGTGGCTCCGATGAACCCGTCTTTGCTTAGCCTAGACACATAACAATACGGACACTATTGCTAGAATCGCTAGGCGATAACACCGTGCATGCTAATAAATGACTCAACGTACCTAGCTAAGGGAATAATCCCATCTTGTAAGCTTGTATAGAATATGGAAAGGAACTTGGAAAAATGTGAACTCTCGTACCGCGCTCCACGCTTGTGCTATGACACAAGCTTACATTCAAGTCCCTTACGCGTTCAACAATGAAACAATGAATGGATTACAATAATGAAACGGAAGACTATCGACATAGTCGTTCCGAGTAGAGTTTAGCAACATTGAAAGACTATGGGACCGATGGGTCGCCAAGGCGACTCCCGTACGAGAAGTTGCATAATGTATAAATGAAAGAATGAACGAATAAACGAGTGAAAGAATAAATCAACGAATGGATGAATACGAAAATGAATCAATGAACGAATGGACAAGTGAAAGAAAGAAAAAGAAGGAAAGGAATGGTTAGCAACAGGTGTGACGGGCACGTGCAACGGGACTCGCTATCCGCGCTGCACGGACGCCAACCTGGTCGATAACGCATTATGGCTAAGGGTTAGCCTACGGCTCGGAGATAGCCGTTAAGTTAAAATGACAAGATAATACGAAATGGTCGTGGACAAACGGTACGGGCGTTGTGTGGAGTATACCGTGGTCGTATAGTGGAAGGATTCTGTGGCACGGGCGTTGTATGGAGTATACCGTGGCCGGCCTAGGCGGAATCAAAAGCGGGGCTTACGGGCCGCCTGGGTGCGGGCTTGGGCACCGGGAGACATAAGTACAGGGTATTTCAAGAGACTTAACGGGGTGTACCAGCCATCACCCTACGCTAAGTTGATAAATACCAAGGGGAAATGTCCAAAATGGCTTGTCATGCCAGCGACCGGTGCATATAGATTAAGTGGACTTTGCTGGTGGCTATCCACGTGCAAGTCCTTGCATTAAAATCAAAGTAGTCTAAGTTAAATGAACAAGCACCTACTGAACGGCTTGAAACGTATCACACCAAATAACAAAGAGTGCTTCATGCAAATGAGTTAGAGAACGTGCCTACGACGTGCTAGGACCCGAGACATGGACACGCCCGTAACATTGAATGTTTACATGAATCACGTAAAGTTACTACATGTGAATTGTTGACTAACTTGGTTTAACTTGGACAGAGAAGGCCGGACGGTAAGTATGGGTAAGTCGTACATGTATTTTCATACGACACTTGAATTCGGCAACACGAGATAGGTTACGAAATATGCCATAAAACTGATCCTAAGGCAAGATTAGAAAGACAATGAATGATAGACGATGCACGAAAGTAAATGGAACGTGTTTGGTAATGATAGCATTGTGGGCGAGCTAGCCTCCCCACCAGTGCATAATAATGTACTGATAATCCCACAGTTTGCTTGCAGGATGCAGGAAGACGCCGGCGGGTGCGGAGCTTCCAAGAAATGTGTTAAGGCGCAGAGCCAACTCCGGGGCCTTGGGACGTTGTAAGAAGCTGAAGCACCCTATACAGGACATAATGTATCGGAACATCGCCATGAATCATTCCATCTTGTAAGCCACTTGGCACGTCTTTTATGTTTCAGAGAGAGAGAGCTTGAGCGACTTGTAATATCGGCCTAGCACCGCTTGTAAACTTCTTGAATATCAATAAAGAGTTGAATTCGCCTCTACTTGTGTTCATTTACTTTCCGCTGCAATGGGGACACTCTGTGCGACTCTGTGGCCTAGCTCAAATCGGCCGTTTCTGGACTTGGCCTTGTACGGGGGCAACCTAGCCCCGTGCGGCATCACGCCTTAGCGAGGATGATCGCTCCTACGGGAGCGGGGCGTGACAGATTGGTATCAGAGCACGGCTTTACGTCCTTGGACTTCACGTCGAATTCTAAGTTTTAAAAGCTCGTCGTTGGAAAAAGAAGTGTACGCTCTCTCTCGTTGTGCCTTGGGATGTTCCATACAATAAGTCTAATATTTTCAAAAGCTCGTACAAGTACTCGGTTGAACGGGATCGATAGGCGAAAGCCTTTGTGCCAAACTACGACAGACTTGAGTCGAAGGAAAACTAAAATGCTAGAAGTTAGCAAACGCAAGGCGTGCTTGAATAACCTTACGCTAACAATATCGAACGATGTTAAACTTGACTCGATAGAGAACACATGCTAAGTTAACATGTCGCATGCGTGCCTGACTAGTCTTGCGTCGACCTAGCAAGTGAGCGTGCAAATTCAGAATATAGTCCGTACGAGATGGTTATGCGGCACAACTTAATCCGCGTGTCGCGTACCTCGACTTCTGGTACAATCGAGTTGCGAGCGATATCAAGTACCGCTCGATCGAAAACGGAGATACACTTAGAATGTATATCGATAGGAACGCTATCAAACTAACGCTTAGGCATGCACGAAAGATTGGCTTGGATTTTGAGGATTAGTGCGAATGACTTAGTACGTCAAGGCGACGTGAGCGATTACGCTAGAGATTCGTCGAACGAATCTGAAGGATATCTTAGCGCATGACGCGAACGTGATTGACGACTAGATCGTATCGCTTGAATTCGAGTGGTGTATATGATAGGTTCGGAGAAGAATAAGAATGAGTGTCGACGACTAGTCGAGTGGCTCGAACCCTGAGTGGTGTATGGACGTCATAGAAATTGTTCGAGCGAGACTAAAGGATTTATGGATCGTACGAGTATGTCGGCAAGCGATACAGTCGCGCAAAGCCTTAGAACGTGTCACACTTAGTTGGCCGTGACTTCAAAAGTCCCGAACGAGATGTCGCTGGACAACTTGTCAATGGGCAACGCGAGTTAGAAAATGGTTCAGAACGATGAATGAAAATGAATGGTCTTGATCGAGAAAACTTAGAGGATCGCGCGTACGATTTTGGATTGATTCAAATGAATTGTGACTTGAGTTTGAACAACGATATTGGAACTAGCTCGAGGAATAGCAGTTGAACTTGATCTTGAATATTAAATAAAATTGTGGAATATCCAACTCGGACAACAGCATCAATGCACGACTCAAAATTGGTTGCAAAGGAAGATCGTCTGGTTACGCATATCGTCGATGGTATTGAGGCGTATCAAAGATCGATATACGATAACTCGGGGGTACTCTTGTAGAAGCATGGAAAATATTAGAATAAAGGCATAAATGGCCCATGCGGTTTTGGGTAGCAAGTCTATGCGGCTCATACTGGAGTTGCCCTATGCGGCCCAAAAGAAGACCCTCAGACCCATGCGGCTCGGGGATGAATGCGGTTCAGCAGGAATATGCGGCTCAATTGACGACACGTGTGACCCCCCCACAGTTGGCCACTGGAGTAATGGTCTCATTTAATGCTCTGACACGACTCGACGGCTGTCTCTGACATAAAGTATCATAGTGGCTCTGCCATAATGACAGACTCTTCAGGAAAAGAAGAAAATCTCTGACCCGATCTGACAAAAAATCCTAGATTGACGTGTGGAAAAAGTCTCATACGGCTCGGATAGAGAACAGCTTCATGCGGCTCATTGAGGAGTCACTCTAATATGATTAACAAAAATCCGCCATATGCGGTCCACCCATAGCCCGGTCTATACGGCTCAACACCACGCTAATTCATGCGGCCTACAGAAACTATGCATATGCGGCTCACGGAAAGTTCGTCCCCTGCAGCTCGATGAGGCATTGACTCATGCGGCTCACGAGTAGTATCCCCCTGCGGTTCAAGTGTTGGTCACCCTATGCGGCCCTGGCAGGATCTTCAATTTAAAAAAATGTGGCACTGAAGATGCAACAGAATCCCAACGAGAATATTCGACATCATCATCATAATTGCCGAGATCAGGGCATATCATTCATCATCAAGTCAATAGGACACGTGGCGAGCAATCAAATATTGGTATAATCAATCACAAAGATTTAAAGAAGTCAGCATTAACTGCTCATAAGATTTGGTGCTATCCGCATTAGTGGCCGAGATTCATTATGATCAGGATCAAGGGCCCAGATAGAATGAAGGAGCGCCGACATTCCAAATAGATAATCATCAGCAAACCCTAATGATCCCACCCCACTCTTATAAATAGCCAGCATCATTCCCATGTAAAAAAGGTCGGCAACAAAAGAATAAAAAAAAAGAAGAAGAGAGAGATATACACAGAGAGAGCTCCCCCTTTTCTTGATACTCACAGAGAGAGAGAAGCCAGGAGAGCAACCCGAGGAGAGTAAGAAGAGCCTTTCTTCGTCAACGCCGAGCAGATCTTCCCCGAGCCAAGGCTGCATACCGATCGTCCAAGGAGTAAGGCAGAGCGGCCGTTGCTTTCCCGAGCCTCTATCGTCACCCTCCAGAATCAAAAATAAACAATCGTACTTAGTCTGCTGTACCTAGGTTTTCGTCCCTAGGCTTTCTTTGTACGAGCGAGTTTGTATTGTGAGTCTAAGTTCAGTCCTCCGATAATTGTTCTGTTCTTTTACAATCAATGGCAAACACGATAGGACCCCCTTCAAAGTTTTCAATTTGTAAAATTGAAACACTTTGAATAAGAAGCATGGCCCTGTTCATGCCGCATAGGATGTTCTGTTTACCTGAGCTTCCTGGCCGCATTAGCATCTCGGCCGCATAGATTCTTCTGGCCGTATAAGCTCTTTGCCACGCGCCCTGACCATGTGAGCAAATCTTCATTAATTGCCTTCGATTTGATTTGATGCCGCCTTTTGGGGAAGGATCCCAAGGGTCGGTTTTGCCTTGACCGAAGCGTTCTTGCCTTTATTTTTGGAGGCGGCGCGTAATCCGAGGCGTCTTTCTACTTTATTGATCGCCTATAAATAGGAGTTTTTTTAGCTCTTGGGGATTTCTTTACCTCATTTCTTTGCTTGAATTCCCTGTTGCCAACTTCGCTCTTCGTTTTCCTTCTTCATCCATTGACCATGGCTCCCAAGAGATCTGCTGCATCGAAGGCCGCGAAGGGCAAGGCAGTTGCTGCTACGGCGACTGCGGCGACGAATGTAGTCGCTCCTCCGCCGGTTGCTGTAGGCGCTGTCCATCCTGATGTTCACCCACCCATCGCTGGTAAGGGGGTCACTCCGAAAAACCTTAGCTACTGCCATGGCTCTGTTGCATACTTTATGCACAAGCCACATATACGAGACGTATCGATGTGACCGCATAAGCACTTCGCCCATTATGGCCGCATGAGCTTGTCACATTCGATCAGTGCCGCATGTGTGTTTTCGACTTGGGCCGCATAAGCGTTGCTCACTTTTGAACCGCATGAACTTGATGGTTTGTAGCCGCAGCGGTTTGTATGAGTCGGGCTTAGCCACATGAATCTATAAACCCTTCTGAATCTGAGTTGTACGGACTTGGTTAATTCAGAGTCGCATGGGGCTATGACGTGCAGAGCCGTATGGACCTATCTGCTGATGAGCCGCATGAGGCTGTGGCAACCTGAGCCGCATAGACTCCAATAACCTTTCAAATGCTTCTGTTTTTTGTCTATCTTCTGACCTTATTTCTTTTGCCTGTCTTCAGTGACTCTGCCCGTGAATCCTGCTGGGGAACTTATGGTAGGCTCGCGTCAGTTTACCTCGGGCGTTTATGTCACGACCCGCACCCACTGTCAGGGTACGAGAACGTAACAACGCCCAGCCTACGCCGCAGTATCGGCGGTAGAACGCTGTCCTAGGTCAATCATCTAACCATATAAAAGTACCCGTACAGTTTATACTCTCCGAATGGAGGTGACATAACAATATACATCTCAATCACATCTAGGGTAGAAGAATGAAGAACAGATAGATAGATAGTAACTCAAAGAGAACCATAGCATAGATGAAAATATCCAAGTGTCTAGGATAACATAACACCAGAATGTCAACTCATACTACAATAAGTCTAAGAGTCTATACATCTCCACATCTCAAAATACAACTCAGAATGTGAGACAAAAAGTAAATATAGAAAAGACTGCCTAGACTAAACTGGTCTAGACTACTGGGGCAATATCCTCAGCTGCAGGTGGATCCTGCTGAGGGTCCACAACATAAGTATCATCTAGTCCTGCTCCATAATAGGTAGACACCAGGGCCTCATCCTCATCCTCTGTAATATTTTCAACAGGTCCAATCAGGACGGGAACGAGCACAATACATCTCACGCAGTGCATAGCAGGTTAGGAAATACGATACAGGCAATAGAGTAAGATACATGAACTGCTGAAAGGAAATATACGATGTAAAAGAGATAGCTGTAATGAAATATCTACTGTTTATAGAGAACTGTAGTGACTAGTGATGTAGAGCACAAGATAGGCATGTGAATGGCTAGAATTTATACATGACTATACTACTGAGTTTGTACATGACTACACTACTTTGGAATTATTCACATGTCCACTTCTACTCCCCCGTACCCCAATCAATACACAAGGATCTATACAAGTTACGTTATTGTACATGATATCACATGGGGCCCATGAAAGGGTGCACATGATAGTATACATGAGGGCTCAGTAAACATGAGAGTACATGATCACATGAGTATACATGCATGATGGAAGCACAGGAGTACATGATGAAAGTGAAACACACATAACATGAAGTACCCGATGCTCCCGAGGGGGATAACATCTCATGTAAAGATCCATATAGTACCAATCCGTGTTACAAATGTGACAGCAACAAGTAAAGTAATCTAGAGCAAGAAGTAAAGCCTGAACAAGTATGAAACGGTCAGAGAATGTACTCGCCTGATAACTGAATGTCTGAAGAGGATATACTGCCTGAGGAGAGGTGTCTGGCTCCTAATCAGAGCAATACAAGTCACAATGTATCCACAATAGTAAAAATAAAGTATACAATGCATACTACATGATTCCTAAGCCAAACTAGGTCAAAGTCAAACTTGGTCAACTCTAGACAATTCTAACAGTCAACTAAGTCAACTTAAGTCAAATTTAGATTAGTCAACAAGGTAATTGGGTCAAGGGTCAACTATCCAAGTCAACTCTATAAGGTTAACTCAACTAACCATAGGCTAACTTGTCTTAGGTTACCTAAGATACCATAATACAAAGCTAAGGTATAACCAACTTCCTATATAAGGTATACCACATATAAATACATATATTTAGTACAACATCAAACTTAATCTTATAATCAAGCTAAACCATAGTCTAACTCAATCAAGACTCAACTCTAAGTATCCTACTTAACCCCATACCTATCTTCACTCTACATAGGGCTATCTATATAACCAAGTCATAAATAATACCCTTATATAGGTCAAAGTCTAAACCAACTAGTCAATAGTCTAGGGTTTAGTCAAACTAGTCATTCTAGGTTAGTTTAAGTCAAAACTAGGTTAAGCTAGTTCAAATTTGACCTAAGGTTGACCTTGGTCAACACTTAGTCGAATTGGGGTCAAACTAGCTAAGTCTTGGTTTACTAGTCAATTAGGGTTAGGCCTAATGGCCATAGGCTAGTATCATAGCCCATAGGTTAGTATTCCTAGGTCAATGGTCATAGGGTTCATAGGTTTATACCTACAATAGAATCTATACAAATATATATATAACCTATATATAAAGGGTCACTATGTAATATACCCATAACCCCACATATTTATATAACATATATATACACTAATATATATCTATAACATATATATATACATACAAAATGTATATGTATATTACCTAATATATACTATATACAATATATATATAGAGAGGGAGGTAATGAGAGAGAATCATATAGAGAGAGAGAATAGGGGAGACTCAATGAGAGAGAGAGCTAATCAGTGAGAGAGGGAGAGAGACTGAACAGTGGGGGGGGTGTGTCTCAGGTTTCCTGAGACAGGAAACCCCCACAGAAAACACACACACCACCACATATATATACACACATGTATATATATATAACTACACACACACACCACCAATTCTCCCCAAAATCGACCCACACCCTCAAATACATATGTACTACACATATACATACTAAAATACACTAATACAATGTATAATTTATATCAAAATTAAGTTTGAAATTCATTTTTACAAAACTGGAAAATAATACAAAACTGGAAAAATGGACAGTTTAGGTAAATATAGGTAAACTTGATTTCTCACACAAAACCGAGCTAAGGCTCGATTCGAAGGGTTGGTAACTGAGCCCCTAGGTGTCCTCTAGTGTCTAGGGGGCCTGACACGACACCACGACACATTTCGACGTGTCCACGACTCACAAAACCCAATCGGGTAAACCTGATACACACGCACACACACAGTATCGTGCACGCGTGCAACTCACCCTAGGACACGACACAGACACTCTCGTGTCTCGTGCACGTGCACGAATGTTCACCTAGGGGTAGGGTACGTGTCCAACACCCTGCACTGTGTCCACGTGTCTCACAGTGTCGACACGAGAGCCGTATCAGTCGTGAAAACACGACTGATACGCGCGAGTTCGACAGCGTCGTGCACGCTGTCACAAGCCTCGTGCTCGTGACACAGGACACGAGACACCACGAAATCGTGTCCACGTGTTCGCCTAAGGATAGGCTTCGTGTCCATGACACTACGAAGTGTCCACGTGTCGTGTACAGTGGACACGACACGCTCAAAGTTAGGTGTCTGTGTGTGTATACTGTGCACTGAACGACCCTTGCGAGGACGATTCCGTGTCCGACACGACACGAGGTCATCCCAAACTTTGGGGATGACCTGTCAGTCAGTGCCCCGTGCTCTATGCCAATTTTGGCGTGTCCACGTGGTGTATGTGTCGAGAAAACGTGTCTAGGTAGCAGGACATATTTTGTGTACTGTGCAGTATCCAGACAGTGTTGAAACTGAGAGCTTCGTGTCCAGATTTTGGACACGACACAACCCAATTTGTGCTCAGTGTTTTAGGGTTAGGTTTAGGGTTAGCTAGGCTAGGTTTTGGTTCAAAAGTTCTACAAAACAGTGTGTAAATATCAATGTGACAGTGAGCTAAAAACCTTAAAATACAATGAAATTAAATTAGGATACGTGTCCGATACGACACCAAACCATTCCTAGATTCCACCAAACTTTACCCACAGCTAGTATACACCTATATGCATGCATTTATGAAGAAAAAATTACAATATTAATATGGTTTAGAGACATTTACCTATATGTGCAAAATCCTTGAAAACTCAATAAATGAGGGGGGTGTCCAAGTCCACTTATGGGTGTGTCCAAGTCCTTGTGTCCAACTTGCTAGCCTCCCTTAGCACCCTCTAGGTTGTAGGAACCCAATGCAAGAAACTAGAGGTGATTTGGACCTCTAAAGAGTGAGATATGAAATTTTGAAGTAAAGGGTATTTTTCATGAATTTAATTCAATGCAATGCAATGAATTTATCAAAATATATAGGAAGGGGGTCATGCCAAGGGGGGGGGGGGTGTCTTGGCCGGCCATGGCATGGCCAAGGCATGGGGGGGGGGGGGGGGGGTTGTCCTTGGCTTGCTTACAAGCTAAGGGAAGGACTTTTGTAAAGGTTTAAGATATTTTGCATAAATCAAGCAAAATATCAATAAGTAAATATCTAGATATTTGTATAGCTTTGACTACCATGAATATCTAATCCTCTTAGTCATTCTAGGTTAGGGTTTAACCTATTGATTAGGGTAACTAGGTTAGGGATTATCAAGTCACTAATCAAAAGTCCATGAATAGTAAAATCTCACTAATCCTACTTAATTCCTAGAAAATTACCAAAATATCCCTTAGGCTAAAAATCACTAAAATAATATTCTAAGCCTATGGTCAAGTTCTCATGGTCATGGCAACTTCTAGGTTAGAGAAACTAGGGTTTACACTAAGGTTTACTAACAAAGTCACAAAGTCATAAGTCATGACTTAGCATGACTTTAGAAATGGTTTAACTTAACTAAATTCACCAGAAAATCACACCATGACTAAAATACCACTAATAAATAATAAAAATAATAAATTTTCAAAAATCCCCAATTTTCAGAAACAGGGTGTTACAAGTCTACCCACCTTAAAATAATTTCGTCCTCGAAATTTAGATGGTCGTACTCCTTCTAGGTCAAACCTCCAACAATCAAGGACGAAGCCACTACCTAGGCAACATACAAGGTCAACAAGCAAAATATGGGTAGTAGACCTATACTGGGTCATGTCCAAAAATTGGCTGACAGTTTTAGGTCATAAGGTGTCCTTAATTCAAATCGAAGCCAAAAATAACTCCATGGGGTAAATCAGGATGGAGTCTCGGATCAGGAAAATCGTACTAAGCAAATGAAGCACACAATGGTATGCCTGAGTGGGACACTAAGGTCATGGGTGTAGGTTGTCAAGTCTAGGTCATGCCTGTGAAATTGGTTTTGAGAAAACACTAGTCTTGTGCTCCTAATTAAAAAGTCATGGTAATGTGCCTACGATGATCATAATTAGAGTGGGAATGGTCAATGGCCTAAATTTAAACCAGAAGTTGTGATGCAATAGTAGTACAAGGATAGGTTAAATGGGATAGTCTGTGACTATGGGTATTAGACTAGGTAGGTAAGAAAACAATGAATCAATAGGGTTAAGAGGTTTACCATTCTATGGTTAGAGCTACTCTTCTAAGTCAAAGGTATAGCACATACATCAATTCATTCCTAAAGGATTTAACAATTAGAGCTACTCCTACTCCTACTCCTACTCCTAAGTAAGAGATAAAATCAAAAGAACTATCAGGTCAAATTCATCAAAATAAGAATAGGTAGGAGCATATGGAATTGGATTCCAAGACAGATATAATGAAACAAGATGGGAATGGATTTGAAAGAACAGAACCTGCAAGTGGCTCCATCCATGTAGAATAATATATGAAAGCGAACCAAAGTGCAATAGGTTGATCAGACCATCATGCACCGGCCCTGATTAGACAATATGTTAGTGGGTACTAGCCCCCAATAAAATATGTCGTGATCAAGCTCGATAAAATATAAGCTTGCAAAACTAAGGCTAAATTAGCAGTAAAGAAGGTCAAAATATAAGGGAGGCAATGATGAATAAGGTTTAAATAGTCCAAGATCCCTTAAACATCAAGGAGTGAGGGTGAATTAAAACAAGAGGAAAAGGGTTTTCAATATCGAAGTTCAAAATAAGATTCTCAAGGGTCGTCCCGGAATCTCTCATGAAATCCTAACAGTGATTGAGTATCCATTCTCTCTAAGCCTATTCCTCTAATCCTATCGCAGGCTGTAGTGATACTCTAGTTCGAATACCACTACATAAACTCGACCTGCATGGGCCACCACTAAAAACGTGTCACGACCCGCACCCACTGTCAGGGTACGAGAACGTAACAACGCCCAGCCTACGCCGCAGTATCGGTGGTAGAACGCTGTCCTAGGTCAATCATCTAACCATATAAAAGTACCCGTACAGTTTATACTCTCCGAATGGAGGTGACATAACAATATACATCTCAATCACATCTAGGGTAGAAGAATGAAGAACAGATAGATAGATAGTAACTCAAAGAGAACCAAAGCATAGATGAAAATGTCCAAGTGTCTAGGATAACATAACACCAGAATGTCAACTCATACTACAATAAGTCTAAGAGTCTATACATCTCCACATCTCAAAATACAACTCAGAATGTGAGACAAAAAGTAAATATAGAAAAGACTGCCTAGACTAAACTGGTCTAGACTACTGGGGCAATATCCTTAGCTGCAGGTGGATCCTGCTGAGGGTCCACAACATAAGTATCATCTAGTCCTGCTCCATAATAGGTAGACACCAGGGCCTCATCCTCATCCTCTGTAATATTTTCAACAGGTCCAATCAGGACGGGAACGAGCACAATACATCTCACGCAGTGCATAGCAGGTTAGGAAATACGATACAGGCAATAGAGTAAGATACATGAACTGCTGAAAGGAAATATACGATGTAAAAGAGATAGCTGTAATGAAATATCTACTGTATATAGAGAACTGTAGTGACTAGTGATGTAGAGCACAAGATAGGCATGTGAATGGCTAGAATTTATACATGACTATACTACTGAGTTTGTACATGACTACACTACTTTGGAATTATTCATATGTCCACTTCTACTCCCCCGTACCCCAATCAATACACAAGGATCTATACAAGTTACGTTATTGTACATGATATCACATGGGACCCATGAAAGGGTGCACATGATAGTATACATGAGGGCTCAGTAAACATGAGAGTACATGATCACATGAGTATACATGCATGATGGAAGCACAGGAGTACATGATGAAAGTGAAACACACATAACATGAAGTACCCGATGCTCCCGAGGGGGATAACATCTCATGTAAAGATCCATATAGTACCAATCCGTGTTACAAATGTGACAGCAACAAGTAAAGTAATCTAGAGCAAGAAGTAAAGCCTGAACAAGTATGAAACGGTCAGAGAATGTACTCGCCTGATAACTGAATGTCTGAAGAGGATATACTGCCTAAGGAGAGGTGTCTGGCTCCTAATCAGAGCAATACAAGTCACAATGTATCCACAATGGTAAAAATAAAGTATACAATGCATACTACATGATTCCTAAGCCAAACTAGATCAAAGTCAAACTTGGTCAACTCTATACAATTCTAACAGTCAACTAAGTCAACTTAAGTCAAATTTAGATTAGTCAACAAGGTAATTGGGTCAAGGGTCAACTATCCAAGTCAACTCTATAAGGTTAACTCAACTAACCATAGGCTAACTTGTCTTAGGTTACCTAAGATACCATAATACAAAGCTAAGGTATAACCAACTTCCTATATAAGGTATACCACATATAAATACATATATTTAGTACAACATCAAACTTAATCTTATAATCAAGCTAAACCATAGTCTAACTCAATCAAGACTCAACTCTAAGTATCCTACTTAACCCCATACCTATCTTCACTCTACATAGGGCTATCTATATAACCAAGTCATAAATAATACCCTTATATAGGTCAAAGTCTAAACCAACTAGTCAATAGTCTAGGGTTTAGTCAAACTAGTCATTCTAGGTTAGTTTAAGTCAAAACTAGGTTAAGCTAGTTCAAATTTGACCTAAGGTTGACCTTGGTCAACACTTAGTCGAATTGGGGTCAAACTAGCTAAGTCTTGGTTTACTAGTCAATTAGGGTTAGGCCTAATGGCCATAGGCTAGTATCATAGCCCATAGGTTAGTATTCCTAGGTCAATGGTCATAGGGTTCATAGGTTTATACCTACAATAGAATCTATACAAATATATATATAACCTATATATAAAGGGTCACTATGTAATATACCCATAACCCCACATATTTATATAACATATATATACACTAATATATATCTATAACATATATATACATACAAAATGTATATGTATATTACCTAATATATACTATATACAATATATATATAGAGAGGGAGGTAATGAGAGAGAATCATATAGAGAGAGAGAATAGGGGAGACTCAATGAGAGAGAGAGCTAATCAGTGAGAGAGGGAGAGAGACTGAACAGTGGGGGGGGTGTGTCTCAGGTTTCCTGAGACAGGAAACCCCCACAGAAAACACACACACCACCACATATATATACACACATATGTATATATATAACTACACACACACACCACCAATTCTCCCCAAAATCGACCCACACCCTCAAATACATATGTACTACACATATACATACTAAAATACACTAATATAATGTATAATTTATATCAAAATTAAGTTTGAAATTCATTTTTACAAAACTGGAAAATAATACAAAACTGGAAAAATGGACTGTTTAGGTAAATATAGGTAAACTTGATTTCTCACACAAAACCGAGCTAAGGCTCGATTCGAAGGGTTGGTAACTGAGCCCCTAGGTGTCCTCTAGTGTCTAGGGGGCCTGACACGACACCACGACACATTTCGACGTGTCCACGACTCACAAAACCCAATCGGGTAAACCTGATACACACGCACACACACAGTATCGTGCACGCGTGCAACTCACCCTAGGATACGACACAGACACTCTCGTGTCTCGTGCACGTGCACGAATGTTCACCTAGGGGTAGGGTACGTGTCCAACACCCTGCACTGTGTCCACGTGTCTCACAGTGTCGACACGAGAGCCGTATCAGTCGTGAAAACATGACTGATACGCGCGAGTTCGACAGCGTCGTGCACGCTGTCACAAGCCTCGTGCTCGTGACACAGGACACGAGACACCACAAAATCGTGTCCACGTGTTCGCCTAAGGATAGGCTTCGTGTCCATGACACTACGAAGTGTCCACGTGTCGTGTACAGTGGACACGACACGCTCAAAGTTAGGTGTCTGTGTGTGTATACTGTGCACTGAACGACCCTTGCGGGGACGATTCCGTGTCCGACACGACACGAGGTCATCCCAAACTTTGGGGATGACCTGTCAGTCAGTGCCCCGTGCTCTATGCCAATTTTGGCGTGTCCACGTGGTGTATGTGTCGAGAAAACGTGTCTAGGTAGCAGGACATATTTTGTGTACTGTGCAGTGTCCAGACAGTGTTGAAACTGAGAGCTTCGTGTCCAGATTTTGGACACGACACAACCCAATTTGTGCTCAGTGTTTTAGGGTTAGGTTTAGGGTTAGCTAGGCTAGGTTTTGGTTCAAAAGTTCTACAAAACAGTGTGTAAATATCAATATGACAGTGAGCTAAAAACCTTAAAATACAATGAAATTAAATTAGGATACGTGTCCGATACGACACCAAACAATTCCTAGATTCCACCAAACTTTACCCACAGCTAGTATACACCTATATGCATGCATTTATGAAGAAAAAATTACAATATTAATATGGTTTAGAGACATTTACCTATATGTGCAAAATCTTTGAAAACTCAATAAATGAGGGGGGTGTCCAAGTCCACTTATGGGTGTGTCCAAGTCCTTGTGTCCAACTTGCTAGCCTCCCTTAGCACCCTCTAGGTTGTAGGAACCCAATGCAAGAAACTAGAGGTGATTTGGACCTCTAAAGAGTGAGATATGAAATTTTGAAGTAAAGGGTATTTTTCATGAATTTAATTCAATGCAATGCAATGAATTTATCAAAATATATAGGAAGGGGGTCATGCCAAGGGGGGGGGGGTGTCTTGGCCGGCCATGGCATGGCCAAGGCATGGGGGGGGGGGGGGGGTTGTCCTTGGCTTGCTTACAAGCTAAGGGAAGGACTTTTGTAAAGGTTTAAGATATTTTGCATAAATCAAGCAAAATATCAATAAGTAAATATCTAGATATTTGTATAGCTTTGACTACCATGAATATCTAATCCTCTTAGTCATTCTAGGTTAGGGTTTAACCTATTGATTAGGGTAACTAGGTTAGGGATTATCAAGTCACTAATCAAAAGTCCATGAATAGTAAAATCTCACTAATCCTACTTAATTCCTAGAAAATTACCAAAATACCCCTTAGGCTAAAAATCACTAAAATAATATTCTAAGCCTATGGTCAAGTTCTCATGGTCATGGCAACTTCTAGGTTAGAGAAACTAGGGTTTACACTAAGGTTTACTAACAAAGTCACAAAGTCATAAGTCATGACTTAGCATGACTTTAGAAATGGTTTAACTTAACTAAATTCACCAGAAAATCACACCATGACTAAAATACCACTAATAAATAATAAAAATAATAAATTTTCAAAAATCCCCAATTTTCAGAAACAGGGTGTTACAGTTCATCGGGATGACTTAGTTCGTCAAGTATCCGAACAGCTACTTGTTGATGAACCTTTGGAACGACTAAATGTCATCAGGGTTCAATCCTTTCAGTTCCTTGTTGATATGATAAGCTCTGGGCAGTCTGACAGGAAGTATCTGAAACCGGTCTTCCTCTTTGGGGATGCGTTGGTTGTAGAAAACTCCCGAGTGTTGGATGTTTCGGAGAGTTGGGATTTTGACCTGGACGGGATGCCGATTCACATCCCTATTATGAAGCGCCATTTCCCTTTTAAGTGGTTCAATATGATCGTTCTGGATAGGCAGATGTCGGACACCCTCACTCCAACCAGACCGGGGATGTTTGTTGGTAATATCCGTTACAACAGAGCCACTGGGTCAGTGCGCGCAGTCAAAGATCCAGCCAGTCGGTCCGTGATGGGGTTAGTTCCAGGTACCTTCATCAACACCCCTGGTCCTAATTTTTCATTCTTCCAGGCTGATACCTTCCTGAGTCAGCTAGCTCGCAAAGGGTCCTATCCTATTGGTAGGTTGGTCCTGCCGAGCTGGGTACACCCCATTCCTCCGTGGGCTAATCTGTCCTCATGGATCCTACGAAAGTATGAGGAGTTTTTGTGGGGAGTCAACCTTTATGAAGCTATACGGGGTACCAGCCACGGGTTGCCCGTTAATAAGCCACTGTTCATGGCCCTCTTGGAGATGTACAATCATCGAACGGGGACCTTTTTTACCCCTGTTGGAGAATTAGGGCTCGCTCTTCACGAGATGTATGCTGTCTCCAAGCTCCCCTGGGGGGATGAACCCTTCGAAGTGTATACGCCGACGAATGAGGAGCTTCAAAATTTGGATCAGCGATTCCCCGGTTTCGTCACCGTGTATCAAGAATTATTATGCCATCATAGCACCTGTCACCGGACGACTATCCAGAAAAATGATAGCTCGGAGGGGGACTCTCCCCATACTAAATCTTGGGTTGCATACCTTTTCAAATTTAGCACGACTGGCCGAGTTACTTCCCGAGATCGTTTAACTCCTGAAGAAGTGGAGGTCTTGATGTCGACTGCCCGGAGGTCGAAGTCTCAAAGTGACAGGTTCGGGAGCCAGATTGACTCCTTTAGCTACTTTCGTTATGGCACTCGACGGTTGTCCGAGAAGGCACTTTTGGCCGGATTTTTAATGGTGTGGTTGCGCAGCGTGGCCTCAGGAGGGGCAGGCTCTATTGAGAGGATCAGTCGCCACTTCATTCTTCCTGCCGTAAAGTTGGCCTTTGGGGTCAGGCTGGCCCTCCTTCCTGCCATGGTGTGCAGTATTCAACATGGTCTTCGCGCCTTCTCGTCCAAGGTCATTGCTCGTGACGTGGCAATGGATTTTGAACGTGTAGAATTGCCTTACCATTACTTACTGGGATGGCTATTGCTGCATTATCAATCCTTGATGAGACCCGGGACGGTAGATGGCGTTACAGGTGATGACGTGTTTATTTTTAAGTATCACCACCAGCCTTGGGAATGTAGTACCATGCCGGCGTGTCGGAGGATGCTGGCGAGGGTGGATGGGTACAATTTCTTCGTATCCGTTCCTTGTTTCACTGATCAAGAGGTGAGGAGTGTTCATGTTGATGGGGTCGGACGTCCTCATTTCCTGCCTGAAAAGATGCGTTTCTGGCTGCGCAACATTCGCCCGGCGTATCTAGTTTACCGGAATCGCACCACTGTGTATTTGGAGCCCTACTTGCCTAGTAGGTTTGCCCGTCAATTTGGATATAGTCAGCTATTCCTCGGGCGCCCCAGTTCTCACCTGGGATTTGAAGGCAGCATTCTTGACGGTATCAGAGCATGGAGCTACTATGACACCTGTCATACTCGAACTAGCTTCTTGGTCCCTGCCGCAAATGTGACGGATGAAATCCTGCATATGGCAGCCCTGTATCATGTCACGGCGAATCCTCCTCCCCTCGATTTTGACTTGAGGACTAGCTTTATTGTGGGTACTCGCCTGGCGGAGAAGGCTATGACGTCGAGAGCAAAGAAGAAAAGGACGAATAGGGTTCCCTCGCCCGATTCCGAATCCTTTGACACAATTGAGGAAAATAATGAACGGGACGGCGAAGACTCCTTTTCTTCGGGTGATGGGATAATGGCGGGTCAGCCTCCCGTTATGGCGGCTGAGATGGCGACGGAACAACCATCGGCCGTATTTGACGAAGCAGTGGACCCGTTACCGTCTACGTCGGAGGAGGTACGGGTAGATCTATCGCCCGCCATGCCTGGTCCTTCGCGTAAGCGAGGCAGGCATGAGCCTACCGGCGGAGAAGTAACTTTTTCTGTAAAGAGAGCGGCTGTCGGTCCCCGTAGGCTGCTTATTACGGAGAAGGGTGAGGGTGTAGACGATGTTCCGGAGGTAAGTCCAAGTCGGAGTTCTATCTTTATTGTAGCTTTCTTTCCTCTCAAGGATATGACTTGGTCATTTTTCTTCGCAGGTATCTGACGAACCAGGCTCTCCTGAACCATCTGCTGCTTTAGTAGTTGATCCAGCCCCTGCCGTTTTGATTAGCGACATGTGTGCCACGGTCCTCTCTGCGGGGGCTCTCCCAGCGGCGACTAAGGACTCCCAAGCTGCTGAGGCCCCAGCCCAGGGTGACGAGATTTCTGAATTTCAATGAGATGATACCATCCTCGGTGCATCCCCTCCCGAGGATGCAAGGGCAGATGAGTCTTTTATTCCTGACTCGGAGGCTGTTGGTGAAGAGGTTGTGATGGCTGTAGGCGAACCTCAGCCTCCACATTCCTCCACTGGTAAGCTGAGCCACATATTGACCACCGAGGGGGCTTATTCGCTCTATCAACATATCCTTCGGGTCAAGTCGATTCACGGTTGCCTTGGCCCTGCAGGTCCTGACCTTTTACCTCCCGCCGCGGATGTTCTCGGGGAGAGTTCGGTCGGCCATTATCCGGACGAAAGGAATGTTTTTTCTCCTCTCTCTCATGTTGAAGAGCCTCCTGCTGTCTCCGGGCAGACGGGGAGGGAGTTGGCAATGGTTTCCGCCTCGTCTTTCGCTGTTGACACGGCTCCGGAAGTCGACTTCTCGACCTTGTCGAGCATCCAAATCCCGCGGGCTGCTGAAGAGGAGTTGGCTGCTATTCAAGCGTCTTTCCATGCGGAGTTGGTTTCTCTTGTGGCAGGAGTGGCAGATTCCGTCGCGTCTTCTTCCGTGCTACCAGCCACACTCCCGCTGACACCGGTTTCCTTGGAGGCTCTGGACGAGGTGACGCAGGATGTGGTTGACAGCTTTTATCGCCACTTAGGGAGGGGTATAAACGCTGCCGTGGAACGGGGGGTCCCTTTTTCTCTGTCTCTACGGGGAGCTCGGTGCCAAATTGACACTCTGAAGGGTCTTCCTGGCGGGCTGGGGTTAGCAGCGTTCCTGGAGCCTAAGCTGACAGAGGCTGACCAGCTTGTGACCCAACTGCTGGCAGTACGGCAGGCCGGTTTGCCTGCTGCGATCGAACGAGAGTGGGGCTTCCTGGTTGCTGCTCGGGACAGGATCAAGTTCGCTCGAGAAACTGCTGGGCTGGCTGTGCAGGGGGATCTTGACAAGTTCTCCGTCTCCTATGACCGACTGGGTCGTCGGAGTCAGGCTTGTAGGGCCCGGGAAGAATCTGCCTCTCGTGGAATAGCTGACACGAAGGAGCGGATTCTTGCACTCCAGAAGGAGTTGGCCTTCTTAGAGTCAGAGCGGGAGGCTGCTCATGCAGAACAGGAGTCGATTGCTCGGGAGGCCGAGCGGATTTCTCAAACTTCTGCCAACTTGGAGCGATCTTTTAAGAAGTTCGAGGACAACTGGCAGGCCCACGTTCATCTGGAGGACCCGGCGGTGTTAAACCAGGAAGCTGAGCGTCGAGCCAAACAGAGGTTTGAGCGGTCGGTCGCCTTGATAAAGGACCGCCTTACGGTGTTATGTGCCCCGGAACAGTGATCCGCCATCTGTCTTCTTCTGTTTCTCTTTCTTTTTTTTTGTTTTTCTTTCATATGTGTATATTTTGATTTGCACGGGATGTAATCTCCACTGATGTAGCTCCTTTGAATTTTGAGATAAATGAGCATGTTTCAACTCATCTTCTCTTTCTTGTTCTTGTAGTGTTCATGGAATTGGACTTGCTGGGGGATTATTTGTGGACTTGTTACCCTGGGCGTACCTTGGTTTTAGGTACGGATAACAAGTTTGATCAGGATGTCCGGGACAGCCACGACAAAATGGTCATGGATGTTCTCGGTACTGGGGAAAGGAATGCCGTAGAGCAGCTGGGCTCCCGGGGCATGGTAGGATGGTGGATTTATGCTAAGAAGCTTAGCAAGGGATATTTGTGGACCTATTATCCTTGGCGTACCCTGGTTCAGGATACGGATAATAAGGTGGGAGGAAGCCAGTCATATTTGCTCCGAGATTATGAGGACGTAGCAAACATGAGGGTTTTACCGTAGAATCTTCCTACTCAGAGGTAATGAGAACATGGTAGGGGGAGACTTCACGGAAGACTTTTCTATAATCAATAGTGGTCAACAGAGGACGTTTGTGGTCAACAAAGGACATTTGTGGTCAACAGAGGACGTTTGTGGTCAACAGAGGACATTTGTGGTCAACAGAGGACGTTTGTGGACCTATTATCCTTGTCGCACTCCGGTTGTGGGTACGGATAATAGGTTGAAAGGGAACCAACATACTTGCTCAGAGGTAATGTGGACATAGCAAATATGGTGATTTCTTCGACGGAGCCTTCCCACTCAGAGGTAATGAAGACATGGCAGGAGTGGGCTCAATGAAGAAGGGGTGCATAGAACTACTCAGAGGTAGGAGGACATGGAAGTTCTATACGAGGGGGCGGTTTGTTCTTGGTGGAAGTGAAAACGACTCAGAGGTAATGAGGACATGGTCGTTTCAGAAATTAGTGGATCGATTACCCTTTTTGTGCACTGGGAGTACGGGTAGTGGATCATGAGGGAGGATCTCTTTCAGGAAGAAAGTTCAGAGGTATGATTATATGTGACTTACTATCTGAGAGAGTGACCGGAAATGTAAGTACATAATTTGGATTTTCTAGAATATTGAGGAGATGAGAGTTCAGTGGCACCAGCGGGTGCATGGCTCGGTAATCTGAAATGTTGTGGATGTGGGTTCAGTGGTATCAATGGATACATGACTCGATAATTTGGAAAATGGTGGGTGCGAGTTCAGGGGTACTAAGAGGGTATATGACTCGATAATTTGGAAAATGGTGGGTGCGAGTTCAGGGGTACTAAGAGGGTACATGACTCAATAATTTGGAAAATGGTGGGTGCGAGTTCAGGGGTACTAAGAGGGTACATGACTCGATAATTTGGAGAATGTTGTCTAAACATAGTATTTCTTCAGAAACTTGCCGTTGACGGGCAACATAAGCAAGTCCCCATTCTGCTTGGCGAGGCGGTAGGCGCCGTTGGAGAACACGGCCTCGATGACAAATGGACCTTCCTATTTTAGCTGGAACTTGCCTGCGGTCTTGTGAGTCATGACCATTGGTCTCCGGACTGCCAGAACGAGATCGCCCATTTGGAATGTTCTGATTTTAACCTTATTGTTGAAGGCTCCTGAGATACGTGCTTGGTATAGCTCGATCCTTTGCTGGGCTAGGAGGCGCTTTTCGTCTAAGGCCTCCAACTCTTGTAATCGGCATCGATAGTTATCATCCGTTGTCAACTGATAAGTGAGGGCGACGCGGAGTAAGGGAATCTGAGTTTCCAGTGGGAGGACTGCCTCACTCCCGTATACTAAAGAGAATGGTGTATTCCCAGTAGCTGTTCGAACCGTGGTGCGATAAGCCCATAAGCATTCGCCGAGCTTCTCGTTCCAGTCGCGTTTGTTGGAGGAGACAAACTTCTTGAGGAGTTTGATGATTGTTTTATTGAATGCCTCTGCCAACCCGTTTGCTGCCGGGTTATATGGCGTCGAAGTGACATTCTGAATGCGGTGTTTGTCGCAGAATCGATAGAATGCATGGCTTGCAAACTGCGGACCATTATCATGGATGATCCTCCGAGGCAGTCCGAAGCGGTAGATGACGTGATGTTTAAGGAAGCTGATCACGTTTGAAGTCTTAACTTCTGCGAGTGGGACGGCTTCCGCCCATTTGGAGAAGTAGTCGGTGATCGCAAGTATGAAGCGATGTCCTCGGAAGGAAGGTGGGGTGATTGGACCAATGATATCCATTCCCCATGCTTCGAATGGCCAGGATGCCACCGTTGGATGTAGAAACTCGGATGGTTGGTGAATGAAGTCCGCGTGGACTTGGCAAGCCTTGTATTTTCTGGCATAGTCTATTGCGTCTGCCACCATCGTGGGCCAGTAGTAGCCCATACGGCGAAGGCGGTCCTGTAGCTTAGGGCCAGGCTGATGGGCCCCACAGACACCGTCGTGAGCTTCTCGTACAGCTTCTTTGGCTTCTGCGTTTGACAAGCACCGGAGTAATAATCCGTCGTAGGATCGTCGGTACAGCATCTTTGTCTCTGTGTCGTAGAAGAATCTGAGAGAACGCCGTCTGATGGAGGTGGCTTCCCTTGGATTCTCCGGGAGGATATCGTATACGACGAAGTCAATGAACGGCTGTCTCCAGTCTGGTGTTTCGTCGACCGTCTGGGCGGAATAGCTCGCCACGAATTGAATATTGTTCTTGGGACAGACCAGTTCGTGGCCTATCACCTCAACCGAGTGATGCGCTTGGTTCGGCACTGCTAAGGAGGCGGCAAGGCCTGCTAGGGCATCGGCTTCGATATTTTGAAGTCTGGGGACGTGTTCGATGAAGAATCCCTCGAATGAGGAGATAATGTTGATTGCTATTTGGTGGTAGGGGATCATGTCTTCATGGCGGACTTCGTACGACCCCCGAATCTGATTGACGATTAATTGTGAATCGCCGTATGCTTCGAGATATTATACACCCAGCTCCTTTACGAGTTGGAGGCCAATGACCAAAGCGTTGTATTTGGCCACATTGTTGGAACAGGGTTTCGTGAGAGAGTAGGCGCGATTGATCACTAGCCCGGTAGGAGAGATCAATACTACTCCGACCCCGACGACGATGTTTCCCTTGGGTCCGGTTCTTGAAGTGCCATCGAAGAACATCCTCCATATGTTGTCGTGGGTGGTTGTATTAGAATCGGCGACCTCATCTGGGATTTCCTCGTATATTCTGGATGACCCCGATCCTGGATGGGCCGCCAAAATGTCTGCCAGGGCTTGGCCTTTGACAGCCTTCTGTGGGACGAAGATCATATGATATGGGGATAGCAGTATTGCCCATGTAGCGAGGCGAGAGCTGAGCGCCCCTGGTTTAGTCATGAGGACCCTGAGGGGATTTACCCGTGAGATCATATGTATGGTTTGTCCTGTAACATAATGCCGCGTCTTTTGAATGGCGAATACCAAGGCGAGGCATTCTTTCTCCACGGCAGTGTATCGGTGTTCGAGCCCGACCATCATTCGGCTGAGGTAGTATATGGCCTGTTCGTGTCCTGCGTCGTTATTTTGTGCCAGCAGGGCACCGAGGGAGTGTTCCATTGCTCGTACATAGAGCAAGAATGGTTTTCCAGGGACCGGGGCCACCAGGACTGGAGGATTTGACAAATATTCTTTGATGTCGTCGAAAGCGCGTTGGCATTCTTCGTCCCATACGAATGAGACTCCCTTCTTCATGAGGTGTGTGAACGGCCGGCATCGTCCGGAGAGATTGGAAATGAACCTTCCGATATAGGCTAGCCTCCCTTGGAGGCCTCTAAGTTCGCGGAGATTTTTCGGGGGACCCATCTCCATTATTGCCTTGGTTTTCTCAGGGTCTACATGGATACCCCGTGCAGTGATGATGAAACCTAAGAACTTCCCGCTGGATACGCCCAAGAACGACTTTGTAGGGTTCATCTTCAGGTTGTGGGCTCGCATCAGGTCGAATACCGTTCTCAGATCTTGTAGATGATCCTCCTTACGACGACTCTTGACAGCGATATCGTCGACGTAGCATTCCACTGTTTTGCACAAATGTTCTCTGAAAATGATACTCATAGCCCGCTGATATGTGGCACCAGCGTTCTTTAGACCGAATGGCATGACTGTGTAACAGTATGTGCCGATCGGTGTTCTAAATGATGTGTGCTTCTCATCGTCGGGGGACATCTTGATTTGATTGTATCCCGACAATCCATCCATGAATGACATACGTTCGAAGCCGCATGTGTTGTCAATCATGATGTCCGTGATCGGGAGGGGAAATTCGTCTTTCGGACATGCCTCATTTAGATTACGGAAGTCGATGCAGATTCGGATCTTCCCGTTCTTCTTAAGGACCGGGACTATATTGGCGATCCAGTCAGGGTGTTGCTCCTCACGGATGAAGCCGCTGGCTATCAGTTTGTTGACTTCGGCTTCGATCGCGTCCATGACGCCCGGGCGGAAGCGTCGTTGCTGCTGCTTGACTGGCTTTGCATCCGGCCGTATATTGAGTTTATGGAGAGCAATATCGGGATCTAATCCCGGCATGTCTTCGTAACTCCATGCAAATACGTCAATGTATTCTCTGATGAGTTCCAGCAGTGATTCTCGTTCCTCGTCTGTTAGGCTTTTACTAACGAAGATTGGCTTTGGAGAGGATTCGGTGCCGAGGTTGACCTGCATAACTTCATCCTCCGTAGGAGGTTCTCTTAGCTCGAACCGCTTTTCCCATTGTGCGTCTAACTGTTGAGCCCACGGCTCAAGCTCGAGGATTTCAAGAATGTCCTCGTCTTTTTCGTAAGCATCGACAAATGCCATGTTGACTGATAGGACTTGTCTGAATATGTCCCCAATGCTTGTGTCTGAGTCGGAAGTTGGTGATCCGGTTGAGTGTAACTGCCAATCACATTCTTCATCTGAACTCTCTGGAGTCGTTGTGGGAGTTACATACCCTAGTCCACATCGAGTTTTGCTATAGTAGTCCCGTGGTTTACCAGACGGTACTGGGGGCTTCAAAGTTAGTCGCCGTCCGGTACCGTAATTCAAACCTGGTGTAGTTTCTAGATCATATCCTTGTTTCTGCATGAGGTATTTGGACTGGGGACTATAAAGGTATAGAGGCAATCTCCCGGTATCTGACCCAAGATCGACTTCTTTTATAGTGAAGGGGTACGGATCGTCTTTCCGGCCGAAGATAATCGGGTGGTCCCCTCCCTCGACTATTCGGTAAGCGTCTTCTGCCGGAGTAAGCTGGATTGTGGTATATACATTTGTCACTTGTGTGTGTAGGTGAGTGCCTATACCGTGGTCCATAGCATACATTATACATAGCTTGTTGAGCTCGATGTAATTCAAAGATAGCCCTTTATTGATAAAATAAGGTATCTTCTCGAGAGGGATTACATCATCCGCGGAAGGGGTATCGGAGTGGGCAGCCACATACTTGGCTAATTCTGGTTCTTCTTCGGCCATCCCCTGTATAAATGAAGACTGGGAGAGCGACCTAGTCAGCTTGATCTTCAGAGGCTCGACCGGGGGAGCAGGTCGTGGAGTTGTTGGTAGACTAGCAACCCCCAGCTTGGCATCTGACGTGGGGCGAGGAGTGGCTGGTTCGCTGGAAGTGTCAGACCTCGCGTCGGGGTGACGGCCCTTTTTAGGAAGACGTATCGTGAGCGGCCTGTCGGAGGGATTGAGTTTCTCCACCTGGAGCTGACCGACTCTTGGTAGTCTGATGGTAAAAGGCCCTGGTGTGGGTCTCGGCACTTGGCCAGACCTCGACAGCCGGATTCTTATCTGCTCTTCTTGCGCCGATAGACTGATTGCGTCCTTACGCAGAGTAGCCGTAAGGGGTACAGAACTGCCCGGTTTGCGAGCCTGGAGGTGGATCGTCAGGGGTTCTTCTGATCTTGTGGTTGCCTTGGTGTGAGCTTGCACCTCCTCTTCGACCAGATGCTTCTTTGATTTTTCGTACAGACAGGAGTCTGAGTAATAAGATTCGACCCCTTTGAAGGGATCGACATCAGCAAACTCCGTCCTCACGAAGCCGTACTTATCGACATATTTGAAGCACTGGTATAGTGTGGAAGGCACGATCATATAATCGTGTATCCAAGGCCGCCCCAGAAGGATATTGTAAGAAGTGTCGGCATCTATGACGTAGCAGGTGACTTCTGATTGGAGATCGCCAATCTGACATTTCAAGCGAATCTTCCCTATTGGGTAGCTCCTGCCCGAATTGAAACCGCTAATGGCGGTGCTTGTAGGCGTCAGGTGATGCATTGGAATGCGAAGATTATGTAGCAGACCCTTCGGAATGATGCTTATGGAGGACCCAGGATCAATGTGCATTCGGTCTACCTTTACGTCGCCGATGTATCCAGTGTAGTACAATGGGCGGTCGTGCAGGTTAGTTTTGATGAGCATATCCTGCGGAGAGAAGACGATATTGGGTATTGCACCTGTACACGCACTATCTTGGAGCTCTGTAGGCTGATTATCTCCCGTGAGGTTGACCTGAGCCAAGTATGCGTCGGCATTTTGGAGCGCCTCACTTAGGGCCGTGCGGACATCCTTCTAGAGCCTCAGGAGTTCATATAAGGACAATTTGGCCGGTGTATTAGCCAATTGCGCCAAGATGTCGAAGTTGTAGGGCCTCTCCAGTCCCTGAGGTGCCTCCTTTCGGAGGGATTTGTCGAAGCGAGTCTCCTTCGACCTAGGCTTGTCGGTCGTCGAAGGCTGAGCCGGTCCCGGAGTATCAGCGTTTGTGGGCTGCTGATCATTAGTCGGATTCTCGACCACTGGTTGGGCTTGTGCTCCAGATCGAGTAGTGACGGCTGAGACTTCCTCCTCCTCTGTCGAGGTGGTGCGGCATGATCTGACCTTTCCACTTTTCTTTTTAGAAGGTAAAGTGGGCTGAGTCACCTCGTGGACTAGGTCCGGATGGACCCACATGATTTCCCCTCGTGATGTGGTGAGGGGTACTAGGCCGGGAGTTTGATCACGGGTAGGCGGAAGATTAGTGATTTCCATCGTTGCCAGAGGGATGGGTATGACACCGTCTTGAGTCTCTGTTGGAGGGAAATTGCCGAATTGTACGGACACCATGTTGGCTACTACGGTTACCTCCTCGAAGTCGATAGCCAGAGCGTTCGAATCGATGAGGTTCTGGATATACCGCTTCAGTTGGTAGCAGTCGTGTGTAGCATGGTGGACGTAGCGGTGGTAATGGCAGAACTTCGGATTTTCCAAATCAGCAGGCCGAGGTTCCCGCCTTGGTGGAGGAAGCTGAATTCTATCTCCTTGTATAAGCATGTCCAAGATAGGCTTGACGTGGCCGTCTTCGAAAGAATAAGTGATTTGAGGCCATTGTTTGTCTGCTGGCTGTGGCTCGGGCTTCTGGGCTGTATCGGTCACCATGGCCTGCTTGCCTTTGTTGTCCCAGTTGTTGGAGGGGCTACCCCCATTGTCGTTGCTGGCGTTGGGACGCTTCCCCTTGTTCTCTCCCTCTGAGATATACAACCCCAGTTGGCGAGCTTTCTTTAATCGTTCCTCGGCACTTGTAGCGCTGATGATAAAGGCCTTCCAGTCCTTGAATTGACTTTCGCCCATCCAGAGACTAATTGTTGGGAGTAGTCTCTTTTGGCAAATTTCAATCAAGGAAGAGTCCGGGTTGCCAGATGGTAACTTCATTGCGGTTTGACGAAACCGCTCAATGTAATTCCTTGTCAGCTCTTTCTCTCCTTGGACGACGTCCATGAGGGTCGACATCGTGACGTCCTGCCCTACCTCATAGAACCTCTCCAAGAACAAGCGCTTGAAGCCAGCGAAGGAGTGGATGCAATTATCTGGCAGGTTGCGGTACCAATCGAAGGCGACTCCTTCCAGTGCCCCAATGAATAACCGTGTGAGGATGGCGTCATCATGGGGCAGATGGTCGGTAGTGACCTCAAAGTAAGTAATGTACCGGCTTGCTGAAGTCTTACCATCATATGGGTTGATATTGAACGGCTTATATCTTGGGGGAAAGGGCACATCCCTCCATTCAGCTGGGTATGGTTGCCGTATTCTGAGGTCTTGAGAATTTTCTCGGGCGTGGAACATCGCTCGAAGCTCCTGAACCTCTCTCCTTACTTCTCGGGCCTCATCTGTCGCGGTAGGGGCCGTTATCTCGGGAGCATTATTGCCCGGGTTTGGTGCTGCTGAATTTGAATCTATGTTGTTCGCGGGACCCGTGCTTGTCTGGCCAGGTGTCACTCCCTGCAGAGTAGGCAGTGCCGTTTTGATTTCGTCTACAGACTTGACCAAGGCATGCAATATGGCCTCCAACGTGTCGATGCGCTGGCGATCGCTGGAACCGCCTTGATTGCTGTCTGTCATGAATACCGTCTTCACATGAGGAGTAACGGAGGGAGTGGTGGAGGATGTACCCTCCGAGTCGTACCCATGCGTCGAGAAATCATCTGGATATGTGGGGATGTTCTCTTCAGGTTCGGACTCGAAAGGAACACTATTCCCAGCTTCGGAGCTTGCTTCGTCTAGAGAATCATGGATGTCCTCGGGGACATCAGCATCTGTTGTACCCGATGGGAGGGTTATTTCTCGGGGTTCGTCTCCTTGAAACATTGGATTATTGTGGATGTTCGGAGGAGTACTACCCCCAGCTCCTACGACCCCCAGGGTCGGGGACGATGAGCCTCCTGTTGCAGCAGATTTTGTCTTTGAACGGGTGTGTTGGTATACTCCAGTGGATGGCAACCGTTTAGCCGACAATTTCTTAGCTGTAGTGGCCGATATCTTTGGACTGGAGATGCTTGTCTTCTTCCCTCTCCCCTCCACGGGGACTTTCCGCACGGAATTGCAGGAGGCAACGGGAGGTGCCTCGTCTTCCGAGCTCGGATGTTGTAATCTTTGGAAGACGGATGGCCGGTCTTCCGTTACTGCCGTGTTGTTGCAACAGCAGTTGACGATAATCTGGGTGCAGTGACGTCCCTGTGAGGACTCTCTGCACGCTGAGGCTCCTTCTCTTTCCTTGCGTTTGTGGAGGATAGCTTCACGCAGGTCAGAGGAACCACTTTGTCCGTTTGCCGCCGGGGGCTGGACTCGAGTGGTTTTATACAACTTCCCGTCAGAGGCCCGCGTGATACTCAGCGGGACGCCCCGATAGTCAGAGGTTGGGGCAGCTGTCTGGACTTGATGAGCCCGCGCTGCCCTAGACTTTTTCTTTTTAGCACTTGTGGGTGCGTAATAGGAAGAGTCCACATTAGGTATCACAGAGTCTGGATTTTCACTCAGAAAGTGATCAGAGTTAGGACCGCATGAGAGTCGGTCGAAAACTGATCGAGAGAAGCGCAGTAGAGATGCTATACGGCTAGCGTTGGGTGCCATGCAGGCTATCTGCATGCGACTGTCTTCTGTTGTGGGATGAGTTCTTATGCGGTTAGGAGTCACGGTCGTGCAGGCTGCCCGCATGCGGTTGGCATCTGTGGCCGCATGGGTTCTCTGTAAGCGGTTGACTTTACTAGCCGCATGAATCTCGTCCATGCGGTTGGGAACTGTAGCTGCATAAGTTATGCGGCTGACAGAAGTGGCCGCATGAGTTTTCTTCATGTGGTTGACGGTTGTGGCCGTATGGATTTTCTTTCTGCGGCTAATACCCCTCTGTGGTTCAGGTTGAGCAGAGACCCTCTTTGCCCCTGCAAGTCCAGCATCATAGTGTTTTCTTCTGCCGGACTTGGGGACAGCAGAGGTGTCTGCGATCTGAAGTGGGGCCGCGGAAGAATCTTTCTCGCCGTCTTGAGCGACCGAGGGTATCCCATCGAGGGCTTGGGGAGGAGCAAATGACTTTGGCCTCCACTCTTTGCGAGCCTTCGTGGTGCGGGTGCGTTTCTGGACCGGGCCAGCGCTGCCTTTAGAGAGCATCTCTTCGAACGCCTGTTGGTCGAAGCGGACGACCATCTTCTGTTGTGTGGAGCCAAGTTTGGCTGCATCCGATTGCGTCACCAACTCCTCAGCCGTGGAGAAGTTAGTCCCCAGCAGAGTCGCCATCGTGTTTGCCATTGATTATAAAAGAACAGAAGAATTATCGGAGGACTGAACTTAGACTCACAATACAAACTCGCTCGTACAAAGAAAGCCTAGGGACGAAAATCTAGGTACAGCAGACTAAGTACGATTGTTTATTTTTGATTCTAGGGGGTGACGATAGAGGCTCGGGAAAGCGACGGCCGCTCTGCCTTACTCCTTGGACGATCGGTATGCAGCCTTGGCTCGGGGAAGATCTGCTCGGCGTTGACGAAGAAAGGCTCTTCTTACTCTCCTCAGGTTGCTCTCCTGGCTTCTCTCTCTCTCTCTGTGAGTATCAAAAAAAGGGGGAGCTCTCTCTGTGTATATCTCTCTCTTCTTCTTTTTTTTTATTCTTTTGTTGCCGACCTTTTTTACATGGGAATGATGCTGGCTATTTATAAGAGTGGGGTGGGATCATTAGGGTTTGCTGATGATTATCTATTTGGAATGTCGGCGCTCCTTCATTCTATCTGGGCCCTTGATCCTGATCATAATGAATCTCGGCCACTAATGCGGATAGCACCAAATCTTATGAGCAGTTAATGCTGACTGCTTTAAATCTTCGTGATTGATTATGCCAATATTTGATTGCTCGCCACGTGTCCTATTGACTTGATGATGAATGATATGTCCTGATCTCGGCAATTATGATGATGATGTCGAATATTCTCGTTGGGATTCTGTTGCATCTTCAGTGCCACGTTTTTTTAAATTGAAGATCCTGCCAGGGCCGCATAGGGTGACCAACACTTGAACCGCAGGGGGATACTACTCGTGAGCCGCATGAGTCAATGCCTCATCGAGCCGCAGGGGACGAACTTTTCGTGAGCCGCATATGTATAGTTTCTGTAGGCCGCATGAATTAGCGTGGTGTTGAGCCGTATAGACCGGGCTATGGGTGGACCGCATATGGCGGATTTTTGTTAATCATATTAGAGTGACTCCTCAATGAGCCGCATGAAGCTGTTCTCTATCCGAGCCGCATGAGACTTTTGCCACGCGTCAATCTAGGATTTTTTGTCAGATCGGGTCAGAGATTTTCTTCTTTTCCCGAAGAGTCTGTCATTATGGCAGAGCCACTATGATACTTTATGTCAGAGACAGCCGTCGAGTCGTGTCAGAGCATTAAATGAGACCATTACTCCAGTGGCCAACTGTGGGGGGGGAGGGGGGTCACACGTGTCGTCAATTGAGCCGTATATTCCTGCTGAACCGCATTCATCCCCGAGCCGCATGGGTCTGAGGGTCTTCTTTTGGGCCGCATAGGGCAACTCCAGTATGAGCCGCATAGACTTGCTACCCAAAACCGCATGGGCCATTTATGCCTTTATTCTAATATTTTTCATGCTTCTACAACTCTGACTCGGCGAATGACGATCGTGTAAATATCATTGTTCCGTTGGATGCTATACTTGGGATATTAAAAAATGTGTCGAGGAAAAGATAGACTTGGCTCGAGGATTTTCTAGTTGAACGCATGACGGTCAGACTGTCGAATTGATTTGGCTTGGATGAAAATGAAATGCTTGGATTTACTTCGACGATAACCCCAACGTCGACATGCTTGTCTTATGCGAGCGCAACTCCAGCCTCGCACATGCGTTGCGTCGATTAGGGCGATCATTCAGTGTGAGCGCTGGTATGGTGATTTATACAGCGGAAGTGATTGAACTAGCATGGTGTGGCAATTTGTATGCTTCGACTTGTGGTGACGCGAAAGTGAACTTGAGAATGACTTGGTGTGCTTGATGATTGAGCTTGAGGATTGTGTAGGTCCAATCCGCGTATCGAGAATGAATTAGTCTAGACACAAGCAAGAGTTACGCCCCGATGAGAATGATTATTCCACGGGAGCGTTGTATGGTGATTCATGAACCACCGTGGATAATCGGACTTGCGTGAGATTGGGACGCAATATATTGTCGAGCTGGATGACCTCGTGATCGAATACATGAATTGGTTAGAATGGATATACGAAGTATGTCGATTGGATGATTTGAATGGATTTGAATACGTGCAAAGAATGTCTTGATGCGAATTAGGTGATCGTGCTCAATATTTAGAAATCTGAGTGACGCAAGCTTGGGTAGAAAGTCCCGTACTACCGACTTTGGTTTGACCCTAGGATTGGGGTCAGTGTTGGCATTATTATTGGGGAACTATGATTCCAATCCTGACATTGACTTAGCCTTGAGAAATGGCCTAGCGGTTAGGCGAGACGCCCTGTTTCATGTATTTGCAATCAAAAGATTGATCTTGAGGATTGACATGAATGGATTGAATGATGCAAGAATAGGATACCCTACTCACGAGACTCGGCTGACATGCATATATTTTAGGGACGCCGGAGTATGTGCACGATGCGACTCGAGTGAGAATGATGAATTCTCTATCACGCAGTTTGGTGAATGCATGTATTTTGGGGACGCCTGGAATGCGTGCACGATCCAACCAAGTGACACGTTGAATTCCAAACGAGACTTGAGGAATAGAAATTGTCGAGAATATGAGATCATGTTAAAAGAAAGGAATGATACTAGTACAAGCGTGGCTCGGAATCGAAGAAATGTGTGAGCAGAGTGTGCGTGAACGACACCAAGATTGGCCCTAAACAAGCGAATGATATGAAATCGATATCGTGAAAGTAAAAGTTGGTATAACGAATTGAACCATTGATAGGAAGATATGCTCGACGATAGTGCAATACTTAGTCTTGAATCGGATGAAAATCACTTAGACTTGGTCGACCCCGCTAAGAAGAAATCATACTGATTTCGTGGACAAGAACGCTTGAGAAGCAAACCAGATCATCTCGATGACCGAGATAAACGAAAGTAAGTTTGCCTTAGCCCACGACTCGCGCATTTGACGAATTACAACGTGCCTCGTACGACCATTTCAGTCCCATGACACGAATAAATAGCAACCAAGACGAAGAAACACTTGAATTGAATAAGTACCAACAACTCAAAAATGAATGAAAAGTTATTCAATAAAATCGACCAAAACGTATGCGACACGGAACTTGGAAGGATAACCGAGCTTGGTTCGATGCCATCAAACGATAGAGCCGTTCGATAGAATTGTCTAAGAAACACGGCGACACGAGCTAAGGAATGGTAGGATGACCTGCACTCAGGAAGTCTCGAGGACGAAACTTATTTTGAGTGGTGTATTATGTAATGACCCGCTTCGCCCTAGCAGAATACCGATTCAAACGGCAAGTGCAACGACTCGAACGAGCCGTCGACCCGAAGAGTTGGCATCGACCTGAAGAAGAATCGATACAAGGCTTATATTGGCCCGTCAAGATGAATCCAGACTTAGACTTTCAAAGGCGCGCTCGGAGTATCGCTCGGCCGATGCGAACATCGCTAAGGTGGGTGGCTCCGATGAACCCGTCTTTGTTTAGCCTAGACACATAACAATACGGACACTATTGCTAGAATTGCTAGGCGATAACACCGTGCATGCTAATAAATGACATAAATGACTCAACACACCTAGCTAAGGGAATAATCCCATCTTGCATGCTTGTATAGAATATGGAAAGAAACTTGGAAAAATGTGAACTCTCGCACCGCGCTCTACGCTTGTGCTACGGCACAAGCTTACGTTCAAGTCCCTTACGCGTTCAACAATGAAACAATGAATGGATTACAACAATAAAACGAAAGACTATCGATATAGTCGTTCCGAGTAGAGTTTAGCAACATTGAAAGACTATGGGACCGATGGGTTGCCAAGGCGACTCCCGCACGGAAAGTTGCATAATGTATAAATGAAAGAATGAACGAATAAACGAGTGAAAGAATGAATCAACGAATGGATGAATACGAAAATGAATCAATGAACGAATGGACAAGTGAAAGAAAGAAAAAGAAGGAATGAATAAAAGATAAGAAGGAAAGGAATGGTTAGCGACAGGTGTGACGGGCACGTGCAACGGGGCTCGCTACCCGCGCTGCACGGACGCCAACTTGGTCGATAACGCATTATGGCTAAGGGTTAGCCTACGGCTCGGAGATAGCCGTTAAGTTAAAATGACAAGATAATACGAAATGGTCGTGGACAAACGGCACAGGCGTTGTGTGGAGTATACCGTGGCCGTATAGTGGAAGGATTCTGCGGCACGGGCGTTGTGTGGAGTATACCGTGGCCGGCCTAGGCGAAATCAAAAGCGGGCTTACGGGCTGCCTGGGTACGGGCTTGGGCACCGGGAGACGTAAGTGCAGGGTATTTCAAGAGACTTAACGGGGTATACCAGCCATCACCCAACGCTAAGTTGAGAAATACCAAGGGAAAATGTCCAAAATGGCTTGTCATGCCAGCGACCGGTGCATATAGATTAAGTGGACTTTGCTGGTGGCTATCCACGTGCAAGTCCTTGCATTGAAATCAAAGTAGTCTAAGTTAAATGAACAAGCGCCTACTGAACGGATTGAAATGTATCACACCAAATAACAAAGAGTGCTTCATGCAAATGAGTTAGAGAACGTGCCTACGACGTGCTAGGACCCGAGACATGGACACGCCCGTAACATTGAATGTTTACATGAATCACGTAAAGTTACTACATGTGAATTGTTGACTAACTTGGTTTACCTTGGACAGGGAAGGCCGGACGGTAAGTATGGGTAAGTCGTGCATGTATTTTCATGTGACACTTGAATTCGGCAACACGAGATAGGTTACGAAATATGCCATAAAACTGATCCTAAGGCAAGATTAGAAAGACAATGAATGATAGACGGTGCACGAAAGTAAATGGAACATATTTGGTAATGATAGCATTGTGGGCGAGCTAGCCTCCCCACAAGTGCATAACAATGTACTGATAATCCCACAGTTTGCTTGCAGAATGCAGGAAGACGCCGGCGGGTGCGAAGCTTCCAAGAAACGTGTTAAGGCACGGAGCCAACTCCGGGGCCTTGGGACGTTGCAAGAAGCTGAAGCACCCTATACAGGACAATGTATCGGAACATCGCCATGAATCATTCCATCTTGTAAGCCACTTGGCACGCCTTTTATGTTTCAGAGAGAGAGCTTGAGCGGCTTGTAATATCGGCCTAGCGCCGCTTGTAAACTTCTTGAATATCAATAAAGAGTTGAATTCGCCTCTACTTGTGTTTATTTACTTTCCGCTGCAATGGGGACACTCTGTACGACTCTGTGGCCTAGCTCAAATCGGCCGTTTCTGGACTTGGCCTTGCACGGGCGCAACCTAGGCCCGTGCGGCATCACGCCTTAGCGAGGATGATCGCTCCTACGGGAGCGGGATGTGACAATGGCTATGATATTAACTTTGTTAAACACAAATGCTTCATCTCTGATAGCACAAGTGGTTCTACTGTGTATGAAGGTATAAGAAAAAATAACATTATGTTCTTTATCTTGTTGAAAGCACCAACAATGACAGGTGCTTAGTAGCAAAGAATGATGAGAGTTAGCTTTGGCATATGAGACTTAGACACGCCAACATGGACACCATCTCCCGACTGGCCTCCAAGAAGCTTGTTAGAGAACTCCCAAGCATTCCATTCAAGAAAGACATAGTATGTGAAAAATGCGATAAGAGTAAATTAACAAAGTCTTCTTTCAAATCCATTAACTCGGTGAGCACTACTAGACCTCTCCAACTTATTAATATGGATTTATTTGGTCTTAGTAGAGTAACTAGTCTTGGTGGCAAAATCTATGCTTTTGTTTTAGTTGATGATTTTTCAAGATTCACTTGGGTTATTTTTCTTACCAATAAAAGTGATACTTTTCGTGAATTTGTTGCTTTTTGTAAATGAGTTCAAAATGAGAAAGGCATTGTGATCAAAAAAATTAGAAGTGATCATGGAGGAGAATTTGATAATGCCGATTTTAAAAGATTTTGTGATAAAAATGGTTTTAGTCATGATTTTGCTTGTCCTAGAACTCCACAACAAAATGGTGTTGTGGAAAGAAAGAATAGAACCCTTGGCGATATGGCAAGGGTCATGTTAAACCAATACAAGCTTCTCCAATACTTTTGGACAAAAACCGTTAACACGGAATGTTATGTTATAAATAGTCTTGATTAGACCTATTTTTAAGAAAACTCCATATGAGCTTTGGTTTGACAAAAAAAAATTTCTATTGAATATTTTAAAAAATTTGGATGCAAATGCTTTATTTTAAACACCAAAGATAACCTAGGCAAATTTGAAGAAAAAGCCTATGAAGGTATCTTCCTTGGTTATTCTATGCATAGAAAAGGTTTTTGTGTTTTAACAAAAGAAATCTTGTAGTTGAAGAGTCAATCAATGTCTCATTTGACGAACTTAACATTTCCACATCTAACTCCTCGAATGATGTTGATGACATCTCTTTTGATTTGAAAAACTCTTCTCTTGGAGATACTCGTATTCCTTCATCCAACAATGAAGTTGAGACTACTCCACCCGAAGACTTTCCATCATCATAGCATCCTCAAGAAGATCTCCCCAAAGAAAGGAGATTTGTTCTCCATCATCCCAAGGAGCTTATCATTGGTAACCCCTCCTCACGGATTAGCACTGGATCTTCTACACGAGATCACTGCGCAAACGTAGCTTTTATTTCACAAATAAAGCCTAAAAATATTAATGATGCTTTTAATGATAAATTTTGGATGATCACAATACAAGAAGAGTTTAATCAATTTGAACGAAACAACGTTTGGGAACTCGTTCCTAAGCACCACAATTATTCAATTATTGAGACAAATAGGTTTTTCGAAATAAACTTAATGATGATGGTATCGTCACTCGTTTGGTTGCTCAAGGCTATAACCAAGAGGAAGGCATTGAGTACGAAGAAAGCTATGCTCTGGTTGCTTGTCTTGAATCCATTCGGATGTTTTGTGCCTTTGCTTGTTTCAATAATTTTAAACTTTTTTAAATGAATGCCAAAAGTGCCTTCTTGAATGGTGTTATTAAAGGAGAGGTTTATGTCAAGCAACCTCCCAGTTTTGAAGATTTTCATTTTCTTGATCATGTTTTCAAACTACACAAAGCCCTCTATGGCCTTAAGCAAGCTCCTCGTGCTTGGTATGAGCATCTTAGCTCATTTGTCATTTCTTACAACTTCTCAAAGGGAAAAGTTGACACCACACTGTTTATCAAAACTCATAATGGCACACTTCTATTAGTTCAAATTTATGTTGATGATAACATTTTTTGTTCCACTAACAAGAAACTATGTGTAGAGTTTGCCAAAGTTATGCAGGACGAATTTGAAATGAGCATGATGGGCAAATTATCCTTCTTTTTTGGTCTACAAATCAAGCAAGGACCTCACGACACTTTCATCAATTAAGCCAAATATACAAAGGATCTTCTTAAGCGCTTTGAGCTAGACTCATCTAAATCAATGAGAACTCCGATGCCACAACAACCAAGCTTGATCAAGATGAAAATGGCGTCTCGATCGACATTCGTAAGTATCGAGGTATGATCGGTAGCTTGCTCTACTTAACTGTTAGTCGTCCCGATATCATGTTTAGTATTTGTTTATGTGCACGATACCAAGCAAATCCCAAAGAATCACATTTATGTGCCGTTAAGCGCATTTTTCGGTTCTCAAAGGCACCATTAATATGGGACTTTGGTATCCAAAACCTTCATCATGAGCTTATCGGCTATTCGGATGCAGATTTTATCGGATGCAAGATTCACCGAAAAAGTACTAGCAGCACATGCCAATCCTTGAAAAATCTTTGGTTTCATGGTTTAGTAAGAAACAAAACTCAGTTGCTCTTTCCACGACTCAGGTCGAATACATTGCGGCTGGATGCTGTTGTGCACAAATTCTTTGGATGACACAAACACTTGTAGACTATGGTATTTCTTCAAATAGTATTTCTATCAAATGTGATAATACTAGCTCTATTAATATTACTAGAAATTTGATTTATCACTCACGCACCAAACACATTGAGATTCAACACCACTTTTTTCGTGACCATCAACTCAAGGGAGACATTCCTCTTGAATTTATAGATACTGACCATCAACTTGCTGACATCTTCACCAAACCTCTCGTCGAAGATCGTTTCTCCTTCATATGTCACGAAATCGGTCTCCTTGATAAATCCTTTTAAACCCTGTTTTTCAACTATCCGGATTATCCGAAGGATTTTTGCAAAAATTCATCGGATAATCCAAACTTATTCCAGCAGCTTTTATAGTGACACACAGGATCTTCCGTCGGATATCCGCAATCATCCGTCGGATTATCCGATATTAATCTTGGCACAGACTGTCAGTCGCTGACTTATCCAATTTTAAAAACTGATTTGACCGTTCACCTGCCCTATTTATTTGAACTTATCTTCGTACGGATTCTCCGTCGACCGCTTATATCTGCCGAATTTTTCGCATTCGCTGAACAGGCGCAGTAAACGAACTGCTGCTGTCTCTTCATTTCTCTCGAAATCCGTTCTATAACATTTATTCTTCCCATAAACTGGTGTACTCCTTCATCTTCCCCCATCCACCCCTCCTTCTAATTTAAATCCCGCTTCCTCCTCCTCTTTCCCCTATCTACAAAAACTCCATTCAAACTTCTCCCTCCTCCTTTCATGGCTTCTCACAGCAAGCGTTCCCGTCACGATGGCTGCTCCTCCTCCGCCACTCCGCCTTCCGTCGTCCTATTCTCTCTTGCACCAACGTAAGGCTACAATCCTACAATCTTCAAGTCCGCCCAACATTCCCGTGAGTGGTTCTCATTCTACCACAAAGCCCCTGTCTGTCCCGGGAAGCCTCTCTCTTGGCTTACCTTCCCTGTTCATCGCGAATACTTCACATTCTCTGGGATCGACGAGCTTCTGGAATGGCAAGTGGACTACTACCCAAATGCCATCAAGATGTTCTACTGCAACTTGGTCCCCGCTAAGAATGGCCCTGAGTTTGAAACTAAAATCCGTGGAGTTAAGATCACTGTCACTGCCTCCTCCCTGGCCAGCATTCTTGGCCTACAAGAGCGAAAGACTTACCGCTCTCTTTTGAATGCTCTCGACCACATGACCATTTCTCCTGACCTCAGCTACGAAGAATTTCTACTCAATATCTGCGGTTCCTGCCACGATGGCTCCTCCTCCTCCACCACTCCACCTTCCGTCGCCCTATTCTCTCTTGCACCAACGCAAGGCTGCAATCCTACAATCTTCAAGTTCGTCCAGCATTCCTGCGAATGGTTCTCATTGTACCACAAAGCCCCTATCTTCCCCGGGAAGCCTCTCTCTTGGCTCACCTTCCCTGCTCATCGTGAATACTTCGCGTTCTCTGGGATCGACGAGCTTCTGGAACGGCAAGTGGACTACTACCCAAATGCCATCAAGATGTTCTACTACAACTTGGTCCCCGCCAGGAACGGCCCTGAGTTTGAAACTAAAATCCATGGAGTTAAGATCACCGTCACTGTCTCCTCCCTGGCCAGCATTCTTGGCCTACAAGAACGGAAGACTTACCGCTCTCTTCCGAATGATCTCGACCATATGACCATTTCTCCTGACCTCAGCTACGAAGAATTTCTACTTAACATCTGTGGTTGTCCTGTTGTCCAAAGGTCAGAGGATAAGGACCTAAATCTATTCTTTCACGACTTTCATCGCATCCTTTGCCACACCCTTACTCCGAAATCCGGGAACATGGTAGCCTAATCGCTGAGGAGATAATTGTCATGTACTACCTCATCTCCATGCAACCTTTTTCCCTAGCCAAAGCAATTATCTTCAATATGATCCTTATCCGAGAATCCCTCCATTGCTCTCCTCTTTGGCATGTACATCATAATGATCCTCGAAGCTAATGGGATTGTCCTGACCCACTACTCCGTTGGTGATCCTCGGCCCACTCCTCTTGCCAAATCCAAGACCCGTGGCCATGCCACTCCGGTGGCTGTTGCTGACCTTGCTGCTCAGCCTGCTACGATTCTCACTCCCGACGTTCGCCGCTAATCGACCGCAAGTTCGACTCCCTCTCTGTCTCCATTACGGAGCACATTCAGGCAGCCACCCGAGGACTTGGCACCTTCATTCCCCATGGCTTCATGGATCAAGCCCACTATTTCCGACGCATGCTTGAGGAGCGCAACTTATATATCAATCCCAATACTCCTCATCCTGACTTTTTTGGGCCACGCTTTACTGATCTAAATGTATAAAGATTCATGTACCCTGATGGCATTGACCCATATGATGCTTTTACCCCGGCCCCAGCCGATGATGAGGATCAGGAGGCAGGCCCATCTGGTGCTCCTGACAGTTGAAGGATCTCGCTTTTCTTAGTGGTGTGGTGTCTTATTTTGCTTAGTTTCTTTTTGTGCAGTCTTTCATAGACTTTTAAAGATGGCTATTGTCTTGTGCAGTCCCTCGGAGACTAGACTTATGCTTGTTTTATGTGTCTTACGTCGTCTTTCATGGACTAGTCTCATGTAGTACTGTTTTATGCCTAACAATGTTCTAATCTACTTAGTATTATTATTATCATGCTATTTTCTGCTATCTTGTCTTTATGTTTCAATTTATTCTATCTTGTATCATGCCATTTTGTATAAATGCTAAAGAAAAAAAAAATTGTATTGAGGGGGAGATATCATATTACGGGAGAGCTATCTCATAAACCCGTACATTTTGTCAATTATCAAAATGAAAGAGATTGTTGGCACATTGATTTTGATATATTGACTATAATTAACCTCTGTACTGTTTTAGTCCTAAATATTCTATAGGAACAAACAAGACAGATAAAGATAGAAGAAAGACGACTCCAACAATACTTACAGAGTCTTTCGGAACAAAGAAGAAAAGATATTTCCAACCACTTACAAATAGAAGACACTTTAAAGCACTCAAGAAGACGATGACAAGCTAAAGAATTCCATATCAAAATCTCCCGTCTTTCTAAGAGTCTGTAAGTGTCTAGAAAATTATGTACACACTTTAGAAAGGATGACAAACTAATATGGTATAAAATTTGAACTAAGTGTTTATGAAGAGACGGATAATCGGTCGGATCTCTGCGGAAATCCGTCGGATAATCCGATCAAAAACAAGTATTTTTGGAAAAGTTCGGATAATCCGCCAGAGTTCCGCTATATTCCGACGGATAATCCGAACTTAAGACAGCAAGTATGAGAAAGTTCGGATAATCCTTCGAATTTTTGCAGAAACCCGCCGAATAATTCGAACTTAAACAAGTATTTCTAGTGTAGTTCGGATCATCCGTCGAACTTCCACATCAATCCGTCGGACAATCCGAATTGCCTTGCTGGCCTTATTCAAATTCAAATCCAACGGCATCAGACAGCCGCATTAAATGCATCCAACGGCTCTTTTTTCTAGCCGTTACTGTTGACCGGATAATCCGAAGGATTTTCGCTGAAATCCGTCGGATAATCCGTTTGTCGGCTGAAAGCTCTCTATGACTTTGGATTTGTATAAATAAGCATCATCTTTCTTCTTAAAGACTTATCCATTTGAGCTTTAAATTTTCCAACTACCAAAAAAGCTCCACCATTACTCTACAAGCTTTAATTTGTCATTCAATCAAAAGTTCTAGAGTATTCAAGAGTTGTAATCTTAGATCTTACCTTTCTTTCTCTCATGTTGAAGTTGACGAGCCTTCGGAGAAAAACTCGTTTGTATGAAGTTGACGAGCCATCGGAGGAAAACTCGTGTGTAAGAAGTTGACGAGCTCTTCGAATCCAAACTCGTGTTAGAATTTGACGAGTTCTTCGAATCCAAACTCGTGTGTAACTATTTACTCAAATAGTGGATTAAAGTCGGTGAGAGTTCCGGAACTGGAGTGCCCCTTGGGAGGATGCCAGGATACATCGAGTGTTTGATTCTCTCTTACTTTATTATCCTTTAAATTGCTTATTATTGTTGATAATTATTTTATTACCCTATTCACCCCTCCTCTCTCTAGGGTTCTACATTTACAACTATTTTTGTCGTACACATGGGCAATAACAAACCATATACTTAATTGAGAAGTAAAGAAACTCTAAAAAGGTATGCCACTTATTTGTAACCAATCCAATGTACATATAACTAATCAATAATGTAAGTTAAACGGAAACATCAAATTAAATTAATTGAATAATTGCATTGCTGAATATAATAAAGCAATAGGTTTAACCAAGTAATTGTGGTTGAATAGTCCCATTAGATGACTTGTCCAGATCAGATGGTATGAAATCCCTTTCAAGTGAAAAACTTTGTTTGAACTCCATTTTGGTATTTACCCAGAAATTTTATGTATCAATGATGATATCGACGAGTTGATGTTAATCTCATTACTATTTGCACAATGTTGAGAAAAATTAGGAAGCATTTTCATATAATGATGACAACGTCCATCCTTTGAGAGTAGATCAACTATGGATGACGCAGTAGATACCTCAAGGATAAATTTACTTTTATCCATTTCTGTAAGAAACCCAATAGCTCTGTTTACTTCACCATTCTCCAACAAGCCCTTAACAATAGCATTAAGCATAGCAAAATCTGAAGAGTAACCATATTTCTTCACCAAAAAAAAAACAACTCATCAAATTCATCCAACAACTCTTCTTTAATAAGGCCTTTCATAATTATGGTATATGTTAGAACATCTGGTGGCACTACGTCACTTGCAAGAATAGAGTAAAAGAGATCCCTTGCTGCACTAACCTTACCAACTTGAAACATTCCTTCGATTAAAATATTGAAGGTCCTAGCTTCCAGTTTTTCCTTCTGACATAATATGTAGAACAGATTCATGGCCTCATCAATGTGGTGACTTTTACAAAGTCCACGTAATATTACATGATAGGTGTGAAGTTCTAGGGAAGATCCAGAAGCAATCATTTTATCTTGTATTTCTTTTGCGTCAACAACTCTTCCAGCTTGGTATAATCCATCTAACATAATATTGTAAATAGAAAGTGTTTGTTGCAATCCCTTACAAGGCATCTCATCGAAAAGGTGTCTAGCTCTATCAACATTTCCACACATACAAAAGCCATTGATCAAGATGTGGTAAGTAACTGTACTTGGTTTATGACCTCGTGAGAGCATTAGCTCAAAAACTTTAAATGCTTTACTTGTTTCTTGTATCAGGCAATATCCATCCATTAAGGTATTGTATGTTACTACATTGGGCTCCAAACCTCTTTGAATCATCACATCTAGTAATTTATAAACTTTTCTGACCATTCCTTCTTCACACAGAGCATCCATTATCGGGTTGAATGTCACAACATCAAGATCAATCCCTTGATCCTTCATTTCCTCGAGCAATCTAGAAGTTACTTCCCATTTTCCTAATTTTAGAAATCCAGAAATCAAAGTGTTATAAGTGATAATATTAGGAGAGAGACCTTGAGTTACCATTTGACGGAAGAGATCTTTAGCTTCCACCACTTTTTCGATTTTGCAAAGTCCACCAATCAAAGTGTTAAGTGATAATATTAGGTGAGAGACCTTGAGTTACCATTTGACAGAAGAGGTCTTCAGCTTCCTCCACTTTTCTAATTTTGCAAAGTCCATCAATCAAAGTGGTATAAGTGATAATATTAGGAGAGAGACCTTGAGTTACCATTTGACGGAAGAGATCTTTAGCTTCGTCCACTTTTCCGATCTTGCAAAGTCCATCTAATAAAATATTGTAAGTAAAAGTGTTCGGCTGCACTCCTTCTTGTCGCATTTTCTTGAACACATCCATAGCCTTATCTACCTTCTGGTTCTTACTGTACTCATCAATCAAAACAGTGTAACTACGGACGTCGTGCCTGAAACCCTCACGAGACATAGAACTAAGCAACTCATCCACCTTTTCGAACCTGCCTTCGAGACAGTATCCATGCAGTAGTATAGTATACATGATTTTATCAGGTTTCTCACCTTTTTCAACCATCAAATTGAGTAGCTTATGTGCTTCGATCATTTTCCTCTGCTTGCAAAGATAATCCATCAACGTGTTAAATGTTACAACATTTGGTGTGAGTCCTCTATCGACCATCTCTTTAAAGATTCTGCTGGCCTCTCTCCAGCGACCAAGAACCAAATGGCCTCTAATAATGCTATTGTATGTAATGACATCCAGTTGGATTCCCATGCTGACCATCTCCTCGAACAGCTCAGACGCGCTACTCATCTTCCCTCTGCAACGAGCATTGATGACTCTATTGTAAGTGACCACATTGGGTTTGGTGTTAATTTTCCTGAGTACATCGATCGTCATGTCCGTGTTTCCGCTCTCACAATGACCCTTTATGACAGTATTGTAAGATACAACGTCTGGCACAAAACCCAACTGAGGCATTTTGTCGAACAGCTGGGCTGCGCCGTCCAAGCTCTTTTTGACACAGAGGCCCTTGAGCAGAGAGTTGAGGATGACAGTGGTGGCACTCCAACCGCGTCTGAGCATGAATGCGAAGACGGTGAAGCTGAGGTCAACATTGTTGGACCGGCCGCAGAAGTCAATGAAGATGGCGTAGGTGATGGTGTCGGGAGAGGTGCCGGCACGGTTGAGCTTGTTGAGCAGGGAGAAGATGGTCGGGAAGAAGTTGGAGGATGGGTTCTTCTTGTCGATACGAGTAATGGAGGTTAGGAGGACGTTGTAGGTGGAGACGTCGGGCACGGGCTTGGCAGCAGTCAATTTGTCGAACAGATGGAGTGCCTCTTCCATGCAGAGGAGGTTCTTCGAGCGATAGCACTCTGTGGCCAGACGTTCTATGTTACCAAAGAAGGATCTTGCATGGGGAAGGGAGGAAGACGACGCTGCAGTGGGATTCTTCATTTGTCTTGCTGCTTCCGGTCCGAGCGAGCGATGTCCTTCTAAATTTTTGAATTTGATTCCCTCGGTCGAATGATAGGTAGAAGATGACTAAGAATTTTACTGTGGAAAATGCTAAGTTTACTACCAAATATTTACAACTTTTTTACAACCCACAGACACCCCCTGCTAACATGGTCACATCCGGTCCCACTCGATCCCCCTTCTCATCCAATCAATGGATGCCACATAGGCGGTTGTAAAGCTTACAACCAAAATTGGTTATAAGCATGAGCTTTGCTATGCCTACAACCAAATGCTTACAATTCCCTTACAACCGTCATGTGTCGGGACCGGTAGGCCCTATGTGTAAGAGGTGGGAGAGAGAGGTTGTAAGAAAGTTGTATGCATTTAGTTGTAGACTTAACATTTTCCTATAAGCATAGCATTTCCTTTTACTATCCTCCTTTCATATAGTTGTTGTAATTTACTCAACAGAGCTGCGGAAGATAAGGGTTGTTTATTTTGGATTGTACCTCGTTTCCGGTTGAGAGCTCAAAACATGATGACAATGGACTTTATTACATGATGTGCCTCGGGCTGAGAATAACAGTAATAGTACTTTGTCTCTTAATGAAACGAGTCCCATTGAGGACCAATTTACTGAATTCCGGATTCACTCAAGAGGGCACACGAGAGCTGCACAAGACTCTCAGGCGCTGCCAGCATCCAAACCAAGCACCAGTTTAGGTAACATTTCTCCATTTTATGATTTATTTCAAGCCATTGAATCCCAAGAAGAGTCGGTCAACCCTGAATCAGTAGAATCATCCCACAATAACCTAAATGAACCCATAGCCCTAAGAAAAGAACCCGAACCTGCACGAAATTTCTTTTATATCCGCTGTCAAACTATGTTTCCTATCAAAACCTATCTCCAAGTTTTAGAGCATTCACGACCAGTATAACTAATGATGAGGTTCCTAACTCTATACACGAAGCTCTAAGTATTCCTAAGTGGAAGGAGGCAGTCTTAGAAGAAATTAGGGCCCTAAAGAAAAATGAGACGTGGGAAATGACTGAATTGCCGAGGAGCAAACGTACGGTTGATTGCAAGTGGATATTTACGGTAAAATACAAAGCTGATGGTAACATGGAAAGATACAAAGCGAGACTAGTCGCTCGTGGGTTCACTCAAACCTACGGTCTAGACTACGAGGAAACATTTGTCCCAGTTGCCAAACTTAACACAATTAGAGTTTTGCTCTCCTTAGCAGTGAATCTCGATTGGCCATTGTTACATTTTGATGTCAATAACGCGTTCTTAAATGGGGAGTTAGAAGAAGAAGTATTCATGCAAGTTCCGCATGGTTTTGACAAGAACTCCGATGGAAAGGTGTCCAGGTTGAAGATGGCTTTATACGGCCTTAAACAGTCTCCTCGGGCCTGGTTCGGAAGGTTTTCTAAAGCGATAAAAGATCAGCACTACAAACAGGTTCAGTCTGACCATATTCTACAAGCACAATCCGGAAGGTAAAATAGCCATACTAATTGTTTACGTAGATGATATGGTTATGATAGGAGACGACGAGGCTGAACTCATAAAACTAAAGTGTTTCTTGGCTCAACAATTCGAGATAAAAGACTTGGAAAACCTCAAGTATTTTCTGGGAATGGAAGTCGAAAGATCACCGAAGGGAATTGCAATTTCCCACGGGAAAGAGATAGGGATGAGACGAGAAAGTTACGGGGGTAGGGAAGGGGCGTACAAAATTTCCACAACTTTTCCAGAACTTTATTAAATCCCATTTGTATTCTTATTTGTTTTAATCTTAGGCTACATTTGGTTCACATAACGAGGGCTTCAGAAAAGAAAAGTCACTTATTTCTTGTGTTTATATTGTTATTGCCGGGGCACAATTTTTCGATGGAAAACTGAGAAGATGAAACAATTGTAAAAACAATGTTCCAACGCAACACTTCTAGGAAGGTTGCGCGAGTATAACGAAGATCTAAAAAAAATCTCGTTTTAGTATTACGAGAATCTAAAAAGATTTCGTAATCCACAGCAATCGATCGTAGTACTTCTAAAAAGAAGATACAATCAGAATTACTGGCAGCAATGAAGAAGGTGACTGGCGAAAGATGGAAGAACTCCTGCTGGGGTGAATAATCATCGTTGCTCAAAACTTTATTCGCCCTACACGAACAGCTTCCAGGAACCAGCAAGTTCGTAGGAGAACTTGGAACACTCCTGCTCTTCTGACTCCTAAGATGGACACGAACTCCCGTACAAAAGCAACGCTGGTGCGACGCCTTTCCTCTCTCTCGAAGGCTGCTGGAATTTGCAAGCAAATTTCGATCAGAACTGTGTTAAAGAACACTTCTGAATTCTCTGTTTACTTGTGTTAAAAAACACTTCATAAACTTTTTGTGGTGGCTTCTATTACTTGTATCTATGTAGCCTTGTGAGAGAGAGGATGCCTTATATAGGCCCTGCTGCAACTGTTCGGTTGCCACAAAGTTAGGGTCATGGTAAAAACCACCCCGAACATGTAGCAACCGTCCAGAACGTGCAAACGCACGTTCTGCTGCAAGTTGTGCCAACTGCACGCACCTGCACTCCTTGCACTCTGTGCGACAGAGCGCGCACTGAACTGCGCACACTGCACGTATTACGCACGCGGCGCAACCAGCGCGCCCGCGCAACCCGAGCAACCCGCACAACCCAGCGCACCCGCGCAACCTGGGAGCAACCTGGGCGCGCACCAGGGAAGCGCAACTGGGCTTGCGCAACGTGGCAGCGCAAGTGGCTCGCGCAACGAGCGCAACTAAAGCGCACTATGCGCCTAGCGACGATGCTGACGTGCTAAGTGCAAAGTGCGCCAACAAAACGCCACATTACGCCTCATGAGCCCATGAGCCCGAGTCCGAGTCCGAGTTTGAGTCCGAGTCCGAGTCGCTAAGCCCCTACGGGGCTTAGCTCCCATGGAAATAAATTTTCCAAGAGCAAAAAGCATGAATGCTTTCAATTGTTGATTTAGCCTTTTTACCATTAGAAAATATAACCCCACATGGCACACCCATGTGCACCTCCACACCACATGTGCATCTCTAAACTAGCAAAGCTAATATATAGAGATACAACTCCTTTGGTCTAGCCGATGTGGGACTAAACTTCACTTTGTAAAAGACCAAAACCCAACAATCCCCTACATATCTCTATATATGAGTATAAGTGTTCCCCACAGTAACTGTCCATCATGCATTAGGAGAGATATTGCTGACGACTTGAATCTTCCCGCATGGTTCAAACAACAGACTATAATACAAGAATGGACTAAGCCTTGAATTCTGCATCATATCTAAAATTCTTTCCACTCACATAATGTAGTTACATGTGCTTCTGGCTACACATTAAAGGCCCTGTGCCAGCCTGGTTTCAGTATATAATTTTGGGCGTCTACAAGTTTACCCTCAAGAGATGGCCTGATATCTCTTTGTCCATACACTATAGGTGAGTTCATTATAAAGAGACATGGCATGAAGCGCTTTGCGCTTCCCTTGCGGTGCTACGCCGCTATGACATGGCTTAAAGCCGAGGCCTTACCCCGTACCGGAAACCTCATCGTAATGTCATACTACTGTAGCATGAGGCAACCGCCTATTTGTAGTGCCAAACTATCCAGCATGAAGCCTTAGGCTCCCTTGTGGTGTTACGCCGCAACGACATGGCTTGCAAGGCCGAGGCTTTATTCCTAACCGGGTACCTCATCGTGGTGTCGTGCCACTGTAACATGAGGAACTCCTCCTCTTTGTAGTGCTGACTACACCCCTCTTTATTTTAACATACAATATTAGGCTAACTGCCTATTTGCGGTGCTACGTCGCTGTGACTTGGCCTGCAAAGTCGAGGCTTTATCCTATTCCTGGGCAGCATCCCACATATAGGAACCTCATAGTGGAGTCACCCCACTGTAGCATGGAGTTTCACTCCTTGTAGTGATGCTCTACCGTACCTCCTGTAAAGCACACCAGACATTCACTCTGCCTGAGAACTCATTAAGGCAATTAAGCCAACCGTCCCACAGGAACCGTTTTTCGCAGAAAATAACAGTAGACAATAGTGGTTATAGGTCCGTAACCTCTCCATGCCCAATAGAACATGTACCCACCGTTCCTGATATTCTTCCAGTTAATGGTCCTCCCTTGAACCAAAAGCTAGATGCCTAATAGATAAATCTTTGAACTAATAGCATAAAACTTTATGGTAGGAATACAATAACTAATATCAGAATGCCTTCAAGCCCATTTTACATGCTGAGTCATCGACCAGCTGGCGCTTGAGGCCCTTGGTGAACGGATCCGCCAGGTTCTCCTGACTCCGAACATCAATCACTGCAATAACACCTCTCTTGATAAGATCGTGTACTGCCCTGTGCTTCAACCGCACAGTCCTCTTCTTCCCGTTGAAGAGGTTATTTGATGCCACCGCCGCAGTCGCCTGGTTGTCGCAGTATATCGGTATTGCCGGTATTTGTGCCCCAACCACTGGAAGATCATACATGAGCTCTCGAAGCTATTCTGCTTCCTCGGCTACAGTATCAAGTACAAAGAACTCAGATTCCATGGATGACCGCGAGAGCATAGTCTGCTTCTTCGACTTCCACGATATAGCAGCTCCATCCATTGTGAAAATAAATCCACCTGTGGACCTCTTGCTCTCCACCTCTGAGCACCAGCTGGCATCACTGAAGCCTTCCACTACCGGCGGATCTCCGCTGTAGTACAGTGCATATGTCTGAGTCTTCTTGAGATATCTCATAACCCGTTTCACAGCTTTCCAGTGTTCAGCACCTGGGTTACTCGTGAAACGACTCAGCATTCACACGACGAAAGCTATGTCAGGCCTTGTGGCAGTAGTAGCATACATCAAACTTCCGATTACACTTGTATACTCCAGCTGCCTGACACTTTCTCCTGAATTAGGCTTCAGCTTCAGATCACACCTGTACGGCGTATAGATCCCTGGAAGATCCCGATACCCATAACGAGTGATCATTTTCTCAATATAATGAGACTGTGACAACGCTAGTTCAGTGTCTGTCCGGATGATCTTGATCCCTAAGATCACATCAGCTTTCCCCAAGTCCTTCATACTGAACTTGTTAGATATGAACTTCTTTGTCTCAGTGACACAACCCATATCCGTACCTAGGATAAGCATGTCGTCCACATACAGACAAACGATCACACCTCTTCCATCAGCGAACTTCGTGTAAACATACTTGTCCGTTTCGCTGACCATGTAGCCATTTGACCTTATAACCTTGTCAAATTTCTCATGCCACATCTTGGGAGCCTGTTTAAGACCGTACAAAGATTTCACCAACTTGCAGACTTTGTCTTCAAGACCCTTGACGACAAATCTCTCTGGTTGTTGCATATAAATCTCTTCGGTCAGCTCGCCATTTAGGAAAGCCGTTTTCACATCCATCTGATGTATCACCATCTTATGTATCGCTGCGAGAGCAATCAACATTCTGATGGTAGTCATCCGGGCTACTGGAGCATACGTGTCAAAGTAGTCGATTCCCTGCTTCTGAGAAAACCCCTTGGCTACTAGCCTAGCCTTGAACTTGTCAATAGTTCCGTCTGCTTTCATCTTCTTCTTGAAGATCCATTTGCATCCGATGGATTTTGCTCCTTCAGGAAGATCAACCAACACCCAAGTGTTATTGGTGGTGATGGATTCAATTTTATTGTCAATCGCCTCCCTCCAGAAAACCGTGTCTCTGGTTTTCATCGCCTCATCATAGGTAAGCGGATCTGCTTCCACATGATAGGTGACAAAGTCACTTCCGAAGTCCTTCGGCCTCCTCATACGCTTAGCTGACGGCTCAGCTTGTTCTGGTTCAACCGTTGTTTCAACAACAACATCTTCTTGGACCACATCTTCATTGAATACTTCAGTTTCCTGCGCACCCTCATTGTTCTCCGGTACATCCGCAAGAACAATATTCTTGTGCCTTGCAAATTTGTCTTCAAAATATTCTGTATCGCGAGATTCAATGATATGATTTGACTCAATATCAAGAAATCTCCGAGCATCACTCTTCTCGGCATACCCCAAGAAGATCGTCTTAGTAGTCCTTGTCCCAAGCTTCTGAATCTTCAGATCTGGAAGCTAGACATATGCCAGACACCCCCACACTCGAATGACATTCAGGTTAGGTCTGACCTTGAACCAGAGTTCATGAGGAGTAACGTCTGAAGTTGCATGAGGCACTCTATTTAGAATAAAAGTGGCCGTCAATGCAGCTTCTCCCCAGTAGCACTTAGGAAGACCAACAGTCAACAACATTGAGTTAATCATTTCTGTTAACGTTCTGTTCTTCCTCTCTGCTACTCTGTTTGATTGAGGAGAGTACGGAGCCGTAGTCTCATTGACAATTCCATGTTCTTTACAAAACGATGCGAATTCATGAGACCTGTACTCCCCACCTCGATCACTTCTTATTCTTTTGAGTTGTTGTCCAGTCTGCTGCTCAGCTTCGGCTCTGAACTCCTTGAACTTCTCGAATGCTTCGTCTTTAGCCTTCAGCAAGTAGATGAACGCATACTTTGAGAATTCATCGATGAAGGTTATGAAATACTTCATCCCGGCCTTTGTAGAGAACTGTTTGAAGTCACAGATATCGGAGTGTACCAACTCCAGAAGATCTGTACTTCAATTAACCCGAGGAAAGGGTTTTCTTGTGATCTTTGTTTGAGCACAAACTTCACATTTCTCTACCTTACCCCCACACTTGGAGATAAGTCCTAGACTAGACATTCTGTTTATTCGTTTACAATGAACATGTCCTAGCCTATTATGCCACAACTCAAGAGTATAAGCAGAAGGAGTGATTTCATTAATCATATTAATTATATTGGACTGATTTACAAGCTGAATTTTGAACATTCCTTTGGTATAAAAAGCTTTCCCGAAATATGTTCCCTTGATAGACATCACCATCTAGCCAGCACTGATGTCCATCCTGAGGCCTGCGTTACAGAGTAGGCCTCCTGAGATCAGGTTCTTGGCGATAGCAGGTACGTGCTTCACGCCTTGAAGCGTCAGAGACTTCCCCGAAGTCAGCTTCAACACCACCGTCCCGATCCCGAGCACTTCAGCTTGTGCCTGGTTCGCCATCATAACCACTTCAGAAGTAGGTGTGTAGGTGGTGAACCACTCCTTACTGGAGCAGACATGGCAGGAGGCTCCAGTGTCTACCCACCAGTCAGAGTCAGTCCTTACTGCATCAACCTGCGCAATCATAGCAACAACGTCAGTGATCATAGATACCTTACTAGGCTCTCCTTGCTCTGATTGCTTGGTCTTTGCTTTGCATTCATTCTTGAAGTGGCCCTTCTTGCCACACTTGAAACAAGGCATCTGAGACTTTGCCTTCTTTCGCTTGAAGGAAGTCCCCTTCACGTTCAGATTGTTAGGGTCCTTCTTCTTGCTGTGGGAAGCCGCCTGCTTTCCCCTTGGTTCCTTGGTATGAACCAGATTGGCGTTAACCAATTGCTTGGACAGTGCATCCACCTTCAGTTGAGCCCGCATCTGGTCCTCAACATAGATTTCCTGCAAAAGATCTTCAAGGCTGATCTCAAGCTTCTTCCTATGCATATTTGCATAGAACTTACTCCACCCAGCGGGGAGCTTTGAGACAATCTCTCTAACAACAAACTTGTCGGGGAGGGGCATCGCCTCGTCTTTCAACTTTTGTCGCAGTTTCAGAAATTCCTTTACCTGCGGCAACATGGACTTCTCGTCCTCAAAGAGCCATTTGTGATATTTTTCAACCACAAATATCTTGCCCCTATTTTTGTCTTCTTCGTACAGTTTCTCCAGAGACTCCCATATATCTCTGGCAATTGATTTTTTATTGTAAGATTCTGCTAGAGAATCTTCCATAGCATTCAGGATAAGCAGCCTGCAAATGCTATTTTCCCTTCTCCACTTGGCCTGAAGTTTGATAGCCGCAGTGATTGCGACAGCAGACCCAGTATCTGGAACGGTAGGTTCCTCTTCAAGAAGCACGTGATCAACGTCTCTGAGTTGAAGAGTGAGAAGAACCTTCCTCTTCCAGACTTGATAATGCTCTCCATCAAACTTTTCTAACTTACAAAAGTCAGTATTGAGGAGTGAAGCATTAACGTTTTCCATCGTAGCAATAAAGCTTTGAGATTGTTATTGCCGGGGCACAATTTTTCGATGGAAAACTGAGAAGATGAAACAATTGTAAAAACAATGTTCCAACGCAACACTTCTAGGAAGTTGCGTGAGTATAACGAAGATCTAAAAAAAATCTCGTTTTAGTATTACGAGAATCTAAAAAGATTTCATAATCCACAGCAATCGATCGTAGTACTTCTAAAAAAAAGATATAATCAGAATTACTGGCAGCAATGAAGAAGGTGACTGGCGAAAGATGGAAGAACTCCTGCTGGGGTGAATAATCACCGTTGCTCAAAGCTTTATTCGCCCTATACGAACAGCTTCCAGGAACCAGCAAGTTCGTAGGAGAACTTGGAACACTCATGCTCTTCTGACTCCTAGGATGGACACGAACTCCCGTGCAAAAGCAACGCTGGTGCGGCGCCTTTCCTCTCTCTCGAAGGCTGCTGGAATTCGCAAGCAAATTCTGATCAGAACTGTGTTAAAGAACACTTCTGAATTCTCTGTTTACTTGTGTTAAAAAATACTTCGTAAACTTTTTGTGGTGGCTTCTATTACTTGTATCTATGTAGCCTTGTGAGAGAGAGGATGCCTTATATAGGCCCTGCTGCAACTGCTCGGTTGCCACAAAGTTAGGGTCATGGTAAAAACCACCCCGAACATGTAGCAACCGCCCAGAACGTGCAAACGCACGTTCTGCTGCAAGTTGTGCCAACTGCGCGCACCCTGCGCTCTGCGCGACAGAGCGCGCACTGCACGCATTGCGCACGCGGCGCAACCCGCGCAACCCAGCGAGTGCAAAGTGCGCCAACAAAATGCCACATTACGCCTCATGAGCCCGAGTCCGAGTCCGAGTCGCTAAGCCCCTACGGAGCTTAGCTCCCATGGAAATAAATTTCCCAAGAGCAAAAAGCATGAATGCTTTCAATTGTTGATTTAGCCTTTTTCCCATTAGAAAAATAACTCCACATGGCACACGCATGTGCACCTCCACACCACATGTGCATCTCTAAACTAGCAAAGCTAATATATAAAAATACAACTCCTTTGGTCTAGCCGATGTGGGACTAAAATTCACTTTGTAAAAGACCAAAACCCAACATACATACCAAATAAAATGAGCACAAAAGAAATATTTCTTTTCCTTCCTTTCCGCGAACCAAAGGAGTTACCATTTCTTATTATATTCGATCTTATTGTTTTTTAAATATGATTATTAATTTTTATATCAGAACAATATTCATATTCATTATTAGAAAATAAACAAGTACATATTGATAATACACATATCCAATCAATATCCGCTCCGAATGCACCTCTACGAACAACCCATATCCCCTTGGGTCAATACTGATCATATGTTCACCGAGGGACAAATGTACAAGTGTAAACACATCATCAGAAGACATTTGAGGCAAAACCGAGTAAGCCACTGCATATAGGATGGTTGTTACATGTCCAATGAAATAAATGGTACCAAACACTAATATTATTGAAACAGGAAATTTCAATGTACATAATTCAAGTTCAACCACATGATGAGCACCACTTTACAGGGCTACTACAGAAAACATTTTTTTGGCAGAAATATTTCAGCCAGTTACAGTATAAAAGAACCCAATGGCTAAGTCGCCATGCACATAAACTCCTGGAAGACCTCCTTAGGATGCCACCCTTATCTTCTATAACAAACTTGCTTGATTGCAACCAACTTTCCTGTAAACCATCATTAGCTTCATGAAGAAAAACCTGATAAAGTCTAGTTAACTTTTTCGGAAGAAAAAGGCCAATTGAACAGAAACATAAGTACTAGATTTTAAGTTTTTAACTAACCTGCCCTGCATATTGCACTCCAAAGAACCTATGCATCACTTTCTGCGCCTTCATCTTCAAACCCAACTAGTTTCCTGTTAGTTATCTTCCTGGGAAAACAAATCACTTCGTGTTATAAATCTAAAACTCAACAACCTTTGCTAAACACACAGACCATCTTAATAGTGCTAGTCCAACTAGACTCCATGAAAACAAGAGGAAATGAAAAACGTGTAGCTTCAATTGCTCACGTTTAATATTCACTGCCGTAGTTCATAAAGGCCACAATGGATTCATAACGGGTACTACAAATGATGTGCATGCAAGGGATTAACAAACCAACAAAGGAACAAGTATAATTCCACAAAGTAGTGCAAGGGAAAGAAACTAACACATCTTTGATGGATAATATAAGAGATACTAACCTTTCAGGGAAGAGTTTGTTATCCAACAATGCCTTGTCTAACCTCTCTTCGAAAGGTGTCGCATGCCAACTAACCTTCTGATCCTACAAACCAGAACAAAGGTTACTTCGATACGAAGGGGTGGTCTTTTATACTTCCCGAAGCAACAAGGAGATAATTAGGTGTCACAATGCAGAAAAGGTTACCTCCTTGTACTTGGTGGTGGTATTTGGAATGCCATTTCCTCCCCACCAGTTTGGCGAGATGTGAAGGGCCTCATCCTCCATACCAGCAATCCCTAGTATAGGCCTGCTCCCATGAGGAGTCCTTTCCAGAGAGGTATCCTTGATTTTCACAGCATCACTAAAGTCGCTACCATTCTTCTCACTGTTGGTTGGTGGAGGCTTCAGCCAGTGAGATAAACTCGTAACCACATGCTGTGGATTCTCTGAGCTCGACATTAGCTTCCCTCCCTTGTAAGCCGAAAGTGGGGTCACACTTCTCTGTCTCGTTACTGAACCACAGTTTTCTTTGTCAAACATTTCCATGAGCGGAAATCTCTTATCATTTATGATTTTCGAAGATAAAGCCACTGATTTCTGTTGTATCTTTTCAGATTCACACCCTTCACTTGGCACTGCCCATTGGAAAACTTTCTCCGCAGGGTTAACTGGATAAACATACTGTGCTCTGACATGCTTTGTTATCAGATTCCTCTGACTGGTTGGATATATGGTCCCAGGAGTCTCCATTTCATCCGTCAACTTCAATGGAGTTGGATAAGGTGAATACCTAGGACCATGTGGTTGCCTTTGGATGTCATCTTGAGATGGAGAGACATCTGTAGCAATAGATTTCGGTGCTGACTCAAGTCTAGAAGGAGAAACATCTGTAGCAACAGACTCCTGTGCTGACTCAAGGCCAGGGTCATGATTGACACCTTCCAAGGAACTGCTCAAGGTAACTGAAGGTAGAGAACTCTCATGGATGTCATCTTGAGAAGGAGAAACATCTGTAGCAACAGACTCTGGTGCTGACTCAAGGCCAGGTTCATGATTGACACATTCCAAGCAAACTGAACTGCTCAAGGTAACTGAAGGAAGAGAACTCTCATGGATTGGTTGTTCCAGGTGCTCCTCGAAGCAGCAGCTGCCATGATAATCAAGGCCAGGATCATCACTGACACCTTCCAAGCACGCTGAACTGCTCAAGGTAACTGAAGGTAGAGAACTCTCATGGATGTCATCTTGAGAAGGAGAAACATCCGTAGCAATAGACTCCTGTGCTGACTCAAGGCCAGGGTCATGATTGACACCTTCCAAGCACGCTGAGCTGCTCAAGGTAACTGAAGGTAGAAAACTCTCATGGATATCATCTTGAGAAGGAGAAACATCCGTAGCAACAGACTCCGGTGCTGACTCAAGGCCAGGTTCATGATTGACACCTTCCAAGCAAACTGAACTGCTCAAGGTAACTGAAGGGAGAGAACTCTCATGGATTGGTTGTTCCAGGTGCTCCTCGAAGCAGCAGCTGCCATGATAATCAAGTTAAGAGAACTTCTAAAATTGGTAGGAAAAGAATTAGTATGCACTATATTCAGGAACACCGAAGTTTCTTACTCAGCAGAACCGTCCAGTTGGAAACCTGAATCTTCAGATTGTTCATCCCTGAAAATTTGCTCCAAGACTGTACTAGGGAGGCTTGAAGAAATATTGGAAGTAGTGCTGTCCTTATCAAGAGTTGTTGCATTCCAGAATTCTGCAGGAGATTCTAGCAGCGCACCACAAGACTTGAGAAATTTGGCCTGTTTTTTGATAAACATACAAAATGTTTATATAAAAATGTATGACACTTTAAAAGCCTTATAAACTTAAATCCTTACTAATTGAAGACTAAAGAAGCATCATCCAGTAACTGTTAAATCAACAGTAAAAAATCAAGGTCGAGCTCCCGATCTTAAAGTAAACACTGCTGTTATTATGAAAATCATGATGGCAATTGATCCTTTCTCCAAAAAAAAAAAATACAGGAAGAAGAAAATTCAGGATTAATGGATGCTTAAGTAAAGAATTCCAACAAATGTGTCCTATATTTAAATTCTTAGACAAGATCCCTGATGAATAAGTTTATGCCAGTAAACTTTGGACAACCTAGATATTATTACTTTTAGATTGTTGGCTTATGTGCCAGAGATGACTGTGATTCCTTATAGCAAATCCTCGTCTATATTCTTTCCCGGTCTAGGATAACTTGGAGTTGGAGGGTTCTCCTTGGTTGCATGAGCTTAAATTGCACGGTTAGAAAGGTAAGGTGTTTGCTTACATGCCAACTAGACTTTTAGTCTTCAACTCAACCCCCTCTTTGGCATTAACATAGATGCTTGTTCTTAGGTTTGATGACAACCAGTCATAAAACAAGTCTTTCTTTTGAATATATTTAAATTTTAATGTGCTCAATAGCTGATCCCATTCTGATGGAAAATAAATATGATCAAGTTTGCAATAAATGTGCAATCTAAACTTACATAATGTCCTTGTAAGACCAAATCCAAGATCCCAAAATATGATTTTATGTAAGAATCCCAAGACATTAAGTAAACAGGAACATTATCTACAAATCTTGGAACATCATAAATTGTATATATCCAAACCAACAAAACACCAAGTTATGAAGTATTTATCTTGCATGGACACAGCAAAATTGTAATTACCTTTGTCCATATTTGAAAATTTCCGTATTTTGTATCCATATTGTTTCCGTATTCATACTCATGTCCACATTTGCACAACATAGCAAAGTATCCACTAGTCATTATCAGCTAGCTCGTATATCACCAAAAGTGAGACAAAAAACAATAAATTGGATGTACTAAATATATAGAAACATACAGAAGAACATCACGCTCACACTCTCTGACATCCATTTCTTTCTTGCAAATGCTCATCCTCACACAAGCTCAAACCATGGTAGTCAAAGGCGCGCCTTGGAGCAAGGCACAACATTTGCGCTTCGCACTTATCTAGGCGAGGTACATTTCTCCGGGCGCACCCAAGGCGCGCCTTAGGTGCGCCTTTCAGCAAGGCGCAAAAACGAAAAGACGCGCCTAGGCGCGCCTTATGTATTTTTTTGTTTTTTACCAAAAAAATGAGACGGGGAGATAGCCCTTACCTCATACAAGTGATAGGCAGGTACCCCTTCCACGGTTGCCAAAGTTGGCTACAGTTGAACTTGAAAAACTAAATTTGCTAAAAGCGTAGTAGAAAAAATACAAATTCTTGTTAGCTTTGTTGAGTGTTATTGTTGCTATGCTAGTTCATTTGGTTATGTTAACATGTTTTTGTTGATTTTAATATGTTATTTAGTTTTATTTCTTATGTTACTAATTTATTTACATATACTTTTATTGTTTTTTATTTTGCGCCTCACTTTACTCGGGCGCGCGTCTTAAGTGCGCCTTGCACCTCGGGCAATATGGACCCTTTGCGCATCGAGTGCGTCTTGCGCCTTTGACTATCTTAGCTCAAACACATTGGTCAGAATCACGCACTCAAAGGCACCAACAACAACACTTGCTAAAAAATTCGTCTGCCTAGGGTTTGTTTTATTGTTTTGCTCAAAGGCTCTAGCAACTTCCGCTTAATCCCCAAGAACACCTCGTGACCTTAAACTTCGATGATATTGCTGCAGAATGTTTTAACTTCTTTAGGGTGACCAAGGACATTAATCCTTTTAGGCTCACTCTACAAGTTCCCCAGAAATCTATCCATCATTGATTCTTCTGTCCTAATCCCTGCTTCCACCAGCTGGAAAGGTTCTTCCCAAGGTCTGGGGGTGAACACCCTTGCTTGGCCATTTATAGTTGTAGAAATGAATAATGGGATGATTTTATTGATGGGCTACTACTTGCTACTTATAGAGGTTCCAACTCCTCTTCATACTACATATTCCAATGCGGGACTAAAGTCCCTTATTGGTTCTCAACACTCCCCCTCAAGATGGACGATAGATATTAATCATCCCCATCTTGTTACATAGCTTTGACAGACTCAATGAACGAAGACCTTTAGTCAAACAGTCTGCAACTTGTTCTTCTGAGCGAACATGGTCAATCTTCAGTATCCCTTGTTCCAGCTTCTCCTTGATATAGAATCGATCGATCTCGATGTGCTTCGTTCTGTCGTGCAGAACTGGATTGTTGGTTATACTTATTGCAGCTTGACTATCGCTCAGAAGATGTAACGGTGCTCCCTTATCCAGCTTCAACTCTGTCAGCAGTGCTTTTACCCACAGTAACTCTGACACTCCCAGAGCCATTGCTCTGTATTCTGCTTCAGCTGACGACCGTGCTACCACTGACTGTTTATTGCTTCTCCATGAGACCAAGTTTCCTTCTACAAAGACACAGTACCCCGTGGTAGACTTTATGTCGTCTATGCAACTCGTCCAGTCTGCATCGCAGTATCCCTCAACTTCTATACGTCCATTCTTCTTGAACCATAGCCCTTTTTCCGACGTCCCTTTCAGATATCTCAAGATCTGAAATACTGCTTCCATATGACCCGTTCTTGGATCATGCATGTAGCGACTCACTACACTCACCGCAAATGAGATATCAGGGCGAGTGTGTCCCAGATAAATCAATCTCCCTACAAGTCTTTGATACCTTTCACGATCAACTGGCTCTCCTGCTTCTGCTCCCAACTTGTACTTTTGGTCAATTGGAGTGACTGCTGCTTTGCATTCCAGCATCCCTGTCTCCTTTAGCAGATCTAGTGCGTATTTTCTTTGTAAGAGAATAATTTCTTGTTCGCCGTCACACACCTCGATACCCAGAAAGTACCTCATTGCTCCTAAATTCTTCACCTCAAACTCCTTCGCGAGTTTTGATTTCAGCTTAGTGATCTCGACCTCATCATCACCTGTAATTACTATATCATCCACATATACAGCAAGTATAGTAATGTGGTCTCTTGCATGCTGAAGAAAGGCTGTATGTTATCCCATGCCAGTAACAGCCTTTCTGAATCTGTCAAACCAGGCTCGAGGAGATTGCTTAAGCCCGTATAGCGACTTCTTTAGTTTATACACTTTTTCACGCGACGTCCCTCCGTCTGATTCTGTCGCGTAGCATCCTGGCGGAAGCTCCATGTACACTTCTTCTTGCAGGTCCCCGTGAAGAAAGGCATTCTTTACATCTAATTGGTATAGCTTCCACCCATAGTTTGCTGCAATGGAGACCAGAGTTCTTACCGTGCTCATTTTCGCTACTGGAACAAACGTCTCATCATAGTCGATGCCGTATGATTGTGTGTATCCTTTTGCAACCAACCTCGCCTTGTACCGCTCTACTTTTTCTTCTGGCGTTTCTTTTACTGTGTACACCCATTTGCATCCCACAGTTTTCTTCCCTTTGGATAATGGAACCAGCTCCCATGTCTTACTTTTCTCTAGTGTCCCAAGTTCTTCCATCATTGCAGCTTTCCACCTTGGATCTTTCTTTGCTTCCTGCCAATACTTAGGCAAAGAAGTAGAGTCTAACGATACAATGAAGGCTCAATAATTCAGAAAAACGTTAGAATAAGACAAGAAGTTGGCAATGTCATGTTCATAATCATCATAACGACTAGGAGCCTTACCCGTATTAATGCGAGATGATCTCCTTAAGGGAGCAACAGGTGGTGGAGAGATCATACCATCCAAGTTAGAGAGATCCGCATCAGAATCAGAGTGATTCAGTGCGGGGGTAACATCTTCAAGAGTTGGGACAGGAGTAGACGAGGGACTTGGTACAGTAGGCAATGGGCACGGCACAGTACTGGACTTCTGTTGTCTCATTCTGTAGACTTGGAGCTCCTTTTTCCTTGTCTCCCCCTGCGTAACATATGTATCTTCTTCTTCATTCTCCGTATCAGAGTCACGGCTATCTCCCCCTTTCGTCCAATTTTTCACGACCGGGCACGGGACCGATCAGACTAACACGTTTGGACTTATTATCTCCCCCTCACGTCAACACCCTCTTTGTTAGGTGTGTCACCAAACGCTGAACCTGCATCCGAACCATAGTATAGTTCCAGTTCTCTGAATGTAACGTCCATGCTTACAAACATCTTCCGCTCAACTGGGCTCTAACATGCGTATCCCTTCTGAGTCGTGTACCCGACAAATACATACTTAACCGCTCTAGGATCCAGTTTGCCAACTACTGACCTATTATCTTGGACAAAACACACACACCCAAATACTTTCGGAGGAACAGTGTATGTAGTTGTACCAGTAAACATCTCCAACGGTGTCTTCCAGTCCAATACCTGAGAAGGCATTCGGTTGATGAGATAAGAGGCCGTCAATACAGCCTGCCCCCATAAGTGTTTTGGGATATTCATAGCCAGCATCATCGTCTGTGCGACCTCCAGCAGTGTTCTTCCATTCGGCCACACCATTTTGTGCCGATTTATAGACACATGAGGTTTGATGTAGTATTCCATGAGTGGATAAATACTCAGCAAACCGCTTATTTGTGTACTCCGTCCCATTGTCAGACCGGAAACACTTAATTTTAGCCCTATATTGTGTTATCACCCGGCGATAAAAATCCTGAAAAGCCTCAAAGACGTCGCTTTTATTCTTCATAAGGTAGACCCATGTCACGCGAGTATAACAGTCAATAAAAGTGACGAACCATCGAAATTCGTTAATACTTGTTGTAGGACAAGAACCCCATATGTCCGAATGTATTATATCAAAAACATCGGAACTTTTATTTCCAGAGCTTAAGTTTGCCCAACTCACATGCATTACAAACTAACTTCTCATTATTAGCTCTTTGATATAAGGACGGATACATTCGACTAATAACTTTAAAGGAAGAATGCCCGACACGCTGGTGGTGGAGTAACAATTCGTCTTCTACACTACGACGTGAAGCGTCCGGTTGTGCGCTTGCAACCAGAGATGCTACCATAGTCCCTTATGCCATGTGCCAGTCCCTAGTCGTCGTCCTGTCCCCTTCTCCTGAAAAATTATCGTAGGAATGTCAAAGGAAACAGTACAGTTAAGATCAAGGATAATGGCACTAATAGAGATAAGATTGACAGAAAAAGACGAAAAATGTAAGACATTGGTGAGAGTGAGGGAAGGGGTGCATGCAACAGTACTTTTATCCATTACAAGTCTGGAGGTACCATCAGCAGTCTGAATGCTCTCCGGCGTCGGTAGGTGAGCATAATCCTGGAACTCACCGCGGGATCCCGTGACATGGCGAGATGCCCTAGAGTCCATAATCCAACCTAGCTGATGGTCAAATACAAGAGCATGCACAGGTATACCTGTGCTGGTTTGGGCAAAGCAAGTGATGTGATTCTCCGAGGTAGATGATGCCACATAATGGTCGAGACTGTCGTCCGATCCCTGCTTCGAGCCGCGTAACCTCGCGAGGAACTCCCTCTCAAGAGGGATTATTTCAGCCAGCTGCTTTCCTTCCCCTTCTTCCGCCAGATTCGCTTTGTGTCCTTCAAAAGAATTTTTTCTTTGACCAACATATCCTCCTCTACCACCACGACGTACTCCACGGCCCCGTCCGCGATCACTCGACTGACTTCGCAGTAATTTTGGACAAAATCTGATGTAATGCCCAGAGTCACCACAGTTGTGACAAACACCGTCCGCAGAGGGAGGCAGATTGAAGGCGGCAAGAGCAGACTTTTCAACAGCAGCTTGCTCCTCCTGGAAGTAGCCCTTGTTGGGCATCAACTTCAACCGAGCTTCTTCCTGTGCCATGGCGGTTATAACCCCTTCTAAGTTTGGAAGCTGGGGTTGGGCTAGGAGTACATTCCTTCTCTGCTCAAACACCGGGTTGAGCCCTTTCAAAAACTTCATCATTCGCTGTCGCGAAATATACTCCAGGAACGCCTGAAAATACTTCACAAATGCAGGTTCAACCCGTGCATCTTCCATCCCAAGAGGATCATAGTGATCCAGATCAGACCAGTACTTCATCAACATGACTACATACTCAGAGATGGTACGTTCGTCTTGGGTCACCCTATCGAGTTCATCCTGCAGTTGGAAGACCAGCATAGGGTTGCCCGAACCGGAGTACATATCCTTCAAAGTCCACCATATATCAGCAGCAGCCTCCATCGTCTCAACATTGCCCGACACCTGGTCGGTCAATGAGGCTGTCAACCACCCCGCCACTACGTTGTTGACAATCTCCCAAATAGCAAACTCCTTTGAGGAGGGATCGGCTGGCGCCTTGGTTTGGCCATTGACATAGCCTACTAAGTCACGTCCCTTCAGCGTCCGCATTGTCTGTCGTGACCATTTCAAGTAGTTGGAAGTTCCTTCCAACTTTGTCTCTAGCTTTTCCAACTTTTTCATCTTGTAAAGTGACGGATCCACATCAGTATGGGTCATACGTGGGGTCGCCTCGGTCAATCTCTTGGATAAGATATCATCAACCAAGGCCTGCATCTCCTGTGCCGTCAGTTTTCTACTGATTGCATCCATGACGTCGTCCATCTGTGTGAGGTCCTGTTGTATCCCAAGTCGTCGTCTTCGTCATTTATCGTCTAACTGCTTTGTGTCCCGATCTCTTGTGTCTTCGTAGTCAACTGTTGAGACCCGGGAGAAACAATAAGGAGCCGCCTCACAGATATTTCTCAGGTATACGAGCAACTAGAACAACATTACATTGAACAAGGAGAACAACGATGTGGGTCGTTTACTCCTTGCATGATCGATTATTCCAGCACTCCAAGTATAAACAAGGAGGGGAGGGGAACCGACACTCCAAGTAAAAACAAGGAAGCGGTGGAAAAGATCCGGCACACGGCACACCAAATAAAAATAAGGAGGCGGAAAGGGGGGGGATCCGGCACACCAAGTAAAAACAAGGAGGCGGGGGGGGAGGGTTAGGGGGGATCCGGCAGCAGCGGGGAAGGGGGGTCGGCAGCAGCAGGGGGCGTCGGCAGCAGCGGGAGGAGGGGGACGGGGGGTGGGGTGGGGGTTAATCCGGCAGCGGGCGGGGGGGGGGGGGGGGTGTTGGTGATCTCTCTATGGGATCAGCAACCGGAGGGGGCAGCGGGGTGCAAGGGGAGGGGGGTCGGGAGCGAGAGGTAATTTTTTTTTTTGTGCAGAGAGGGGTGGATGAGTTATGGCTTTGATACCATGTAGAAATGAATAATGGGATGATTTTATTGATGGGCTACTACTTGCTACTTATAGAGGTTCCAACTCCTCTTCATACTACATATTCCAATGTGGGACTAAAATCCCTTATTGGTTCTCAACAATAGTATCTGCTACAATCCTAATGCGAAACCGTACCGAATCATAAGGTAGTAGCAACTGCATCACAATTATGGTCTCCAATTCCAGTCCCTTCCTACATCATTTTTGGACCGGTTTGAGCTAATATAGGCATGCTCAAGCTACACTTGGGAGCTTGAACACAACACCAACCACACAAAGTCCAACCTGTCTAAGCTTTTTTATATTAAATATACAGATTAGACTGAAAATAACTTGTTGAAGCGCGTTTTCAAAACGAGAAAAACAAAACTCATATCACACTCAAGATCTTTCAAACATGTTTATATGAAATTAATCAAGTTTAATATTCCAATTATGAATGAAACTGGAACGTTTAACTGAAAGTCTGAAACACACTCTACTTAGAAAATGTGTTGTTTAAAGATACCCTAATTAGGCCCTAAGACCGAAAGGGACATTCAGACAAAGGGAGAGAACGTCAGGTGGCAGTTAATGTCATTTTGGGGTTTGGTATACCATATCAAGCTCTTCAAATATATATAAGAATCGGTTCAAATAGTCTATATGAATTATTTCACAAGTCATAAAAGACCTAAATAATAAACTCCGTAAAATCTGATTACTTAAAGGCACCGAGGAAATAGAATGAAGAACCATAAGAAAATTGTCTTCTTGAATAGTAAGAAACTCGGACACTTCGAGAACCGGTGTTTTCTGCTGGTAGATGTGGTGTGACTTGAATCGGAGTTGGCCCATGGGGTGCGATATTGGACTGGACCCATATTCCTTGAAAAAGAATTCTCATGTAAGACCTGAACCAATCCCAATTATCTACATCTCATGATCCCACCTCGTACCCGATGCGGGACTAAATTACCAACTCCATTGTCACCCCCCTTTGTCACCCCCTTTGAGCGCTCAACTGGAAACGAGATACAATCCAACAATTTGTTCATCTCACATAGTGTCAAACATGTCATTCCCGTGTCGCCATGTCCGTATCATTCGGTGCCACATGTGTCCTTGCAACGTAGCGCTCAAATATATAGACTGACACCAAGTGTAACCAAATGATATGAATCAAATCATAGATAATGCCCAACATTATAATTTACAGAAAGAAACAACACTACTAACCTCATCCCTAAGTTCTCTTTCCAAATTCTCATCAATGTCGTTCTTGAAATCAGGACTCCCGCATGGAGAACCTAACCCACAAAGAACCCAATTTTAGCACTACAATCAAACGAATCCTAAAAGAATACCCAAAATAAAATTAAAATCCAAACATTTCAAGATCGAATTGATGCCTTCGGATATGATCACAGACACAAACTGGTCATTCGACAGCAAAGGCTCCTGCATTCGAATCAAGAAACCAAGTCAAACCTAACCCTAAAATCCCTAAATTCGACGAAATTAACAAAAAAAAAAAATCGTAAAAGAACGATTTGTTTACTCTGTTCTTCGCAGGAGCTGGGCTCGATTTTAGTCGATTCTTCTCCTTCCTCCTCCTCTCCGCCTTGAATCGGAAGCAAGAAAATAAGCACCCCATTTTCCCCTCTAGAGCTCCAGAAAAAACCCCAATTTTCGCAATTGGATCAAGAAAGCCTACTTTTGAGATCGGAAAGAAATTAGGGTTTTTTAGAGAGATTATTTTTCTTTCTTTTTTTTAAAGCTAGAGGGATTTTGAAAGAGTTTTAAGTGGGAAATCTCGATTTTAAATAATGGCGATCGTGATCCGTTCGTAGGGATGGGATGATGGGAAATGGACGGTTGGGATTGTAAAGTTTGCATACGACAACGTCCCGCATAAGAAGATTGGGAGGGATTTTGAATTTTTTTGTCCGAGGAGAAATAAAAGGCCCAAAATAAATTATTATTAATGTGACCGTTAGAGTTTGATATTTTGGTGTGTAGCCTGATTATAAATAAAGTCAGTAGCCTGATTTGAGACTGATTTATTTTATGATTTAAAATTTTAATTTGAGACTAATTTTATTGTATGTACTGATTTATTTGATTTTATTCTTGTCTGATTTTATTATTAATGTGACCGTTAGAGTTTGATATGGACGTAAGTTTGTACCGTTGGAAATTATAAATAAAGTCAGTAGCCTGATTTGAGACTGATTTATTTTATGATTTAAAATTTTAATTTGAGACTAATTTTATTGTATGTACTGATTTATTTGATTTTATTCTTGTCTGATTTTATTTCTCATTGGTCGTAATTTTCAAACTCAAATTAATCATGTTTGAATTCTCAAATTCTAATTTATAGATAATAATATTAAGCAAAATAAACTCTAACAACTAACTAAATTATTTTTGGATAGAGTACAAAGAAGCATTTTAAATCTATAAATAAAGCCTACTATGTCTCTCAAAGAAGGATTTTGGTAACTATTTGAAATAAATACGCTAACCTCCCTATGTTTCATGGGTATTACAAGGACCTCCCTTATTTTGAAAATAATTATATGGGTTTCTCCTATGCTTTATATTTTATTTTGAAAATAGGGTGGCTAGTGTAATAATTCTTTATATAAAATACTGAAAATTGCTGAGAAATCCAATTTCGGGGTTGGGTTGTATAAAAAACTACCCGCAGGATGGCTTTTATGAAATGCCTAGAATTATATAATTCCACGTCAAATATTCAAATATTCCCTTTAGATGCTATGTATTTACAAAATTGACATTTTCATAGTACCAAATATACCCCTTCGCGCAAATTTGGTCATATATATATGATTTTGAATTAAAAACTCAGATTTGGATTGCGATTTTCGTCTTCTTCTTCTTCTTCATGCTTCATGAGAGATCTGAATTCCATTGCTCTCATCTTCAGCAGAGATCGCAAAGATCGTTCGTAGTTCACTGTGATTTTCTTCAGTCGAAATTTGATCATCGCTCACCATCATCGCTCATCATCATCATCATCATCGTGGAGAGATTTGAAGTTTTTCAGCGATTAGGTCAATTGTGGAGAGAAGATCTTCTTCTTGTCTTTTTATATATCTTAAAACAATGTGAGAGTTCAGATATGTAAAAATTTATTCATTATCTTCACATATCTCGAATTTTTTGTTGAATTTGAATTTGTTATGAAGATTTATAACTGAGAAACGATTAGAGAGATATTTAATCTCGTTATTTTGTGAGAATATGAAGGCGAATGATATTCGTCGTGCTAATATGACTGGAATTGTCATCATCCGTTCACTAGTCACAGAGAAAGAGCATTCTCCATCATATTTAGACGGAGAATGCTCATTCTCCGTTAGTTTTGGACGGAGAATGGCCAATTTCCTTGAGAATGATCATTCTCCATAAGTTTTAGACGGAGAATGATCATTCTCATGCATTTTAACACGGGAATGTCATTCTCCGTTTAATTTAAAACGGAGAATGACATTCTCCGTATTAAATTATACGGAGAATGGTCATTCTCATGCGTTAAAATACTGTAATGACTATTCTCCGTGTAATTTAACACGGAGAATGACATTCTCAGTTAGTTTTAGACGGATAATAATCATTCTCCGTTAGTTTTAGACGGAGAAAGAGCATTCTCCGTCATATTTAGACGGAGAATGATCATTATCCGTTAGTTTTGGACGGAGAATGATCATTCTCATGCATTTTAACACGAGAAATGTCATTCTTCGTTTAATTTAAAACGGAGGATGACATTCTCTGTATTAAATTATACGGAGAATAGCAATTCTCACGTGTTTTAACATTGGAAATGTCATTCTCCGTGTAATTTAACGCGGAGAATGACATTCTCCTTGTAATTTAAAATGAAGAATGTCTCCATTCTCCGTGTAATTTAACACGGAGAATGACATTCTCCTTGTAATGTAATACGGTGAATGACATTCTCCGTTTTAAATTAAACGGAGAATGGTCATTCTCATGCGTTAAAACACTGGAATGACTATTCTCTGTGTAATTTAACACGGAGAATGATATTCTCAGTTAGTTTTTGTCACGACCCGCACCCAATATTTTGGGCATGAATTGTGTGCACGCCCAGCCTACGCCGCAAAGTCGGCGGTAGAACGCTGTAACAATATGATGAACAACCACGCAATAAATATATCACAAAAGGAAATAAAGCAACTCCATATCTCAACTCAGCATCAAATAGATAAAGATAGAATCGTCTCACAATGTATGAAATCTAAAATCAAAGTAATCTCCACTACATGTCTCAAATCAACTCAAAAATCCAATACAAAGTCTCAGCACTAATTAAAATGTCTAAGATAGAGCAGCGGGATCAGATGCCGCAAAATCTTCCTGATAAGCAAAGTCTGTCTCTAACACATCTCCCAAGTACGGGCCATACTCCTCAGGACACACAACCTCATCGCCATCACCTAAAATTTGTTTGGTTACCCAGTCAGGATGGAACGAGTACAATTCACTGAGTGCAGTTCCAATATATGAAAATGACTATATAACAGGGGTTAACCTTTAGACATATGATTCATAAAATAAATGAAAAAAGACAATAAAACTGAATAATAAGAATAGAAAATGAAATGTAATAAAATACTCACCAACTGACTGACTGAAGTACCTTTGATATGTGATCGGTCTCGGGACAATTATGCGATACGGTCTACACGGTCTAAAGTTACACGGTCTACAGTTACACGGTCTACAGAAAATATTGCAATAAAAAAACACTATCTACAAAATAGTAATCACGATCTACACAGTTTAAATGCAATAATAATCATGGTCTACACGGTCTACAAGATATAAATGCAATAATAAACACGTTCTATACGGTCTACACGGTCTAAGGTCAGATCACACATCGTTGGTACTTCACTTTCCCCGACACCACAAAGAAATAAATCACATAAAAGACCGAAATCACATATCTATCAACTAAACACTGATGTATAGTAAAGATTAATACTGAAAACAAACAATAAACTGTACTCGCCTGGGGTCCCGTGCTGATGACAAGGGTCCGGTGCCAACTCTGAGTCCAAATAACCTATTGTTATACAATCACAATGTCAAAAAGTGAAATAGAAATGAATAGACTATTTTACTAGATTATTAACTCCTCTAGGGTACTTGGTTTCTTGCCTTACTAGGTCACTAGGCTTAATTAATGGTTATCCTTTGGGTACCTGGGTTATAGGATACACAATATTCCAGTGTACCCAACATTAGTACTGTGGGATCCCAACCCTCAATCAATTCTTGCTAAACATACACAGAAGAAATCCTGGTACCACTGATGATATGCATGGCATTACAAAACTTCACCCTGCTACCCAGGTATTAGAAGCTTGTGGGTACTCATCCTCCATGGGAGTCCTGGGTTTGGGAGTACTACCCTGTCAACCTGTCATCTCCTTCATGTAGACATGACCTGGGCAACTTGGATGTACCATTTGGTAGCCCTGGTGTTCATTTGGGTTTCAGGATGTGAGATGGGATCCCACCTAGACATCAAGTTTTTCAGGCTAACCCTGGATAACAGTTCACCAATACTTAATTCGATTTCTCCAACCTGTGTACATAGCTGATACACATAGGTCTTCCTGTAGTACATACCAGTATTGATTCTCGGTACCCTCTACCTACTCTAGACCTAGGTATAGGCATGGGTCTTCAATCTGGTTACCCAGGTCTTAGAGTCCTGTTTCATCACAATTCCTTACAGTCACCTAGGCTTGTCCTTGAGTAGTCACCATCTGACTCTACTCCACGCATAGGCCTTGCTGGATTTGAGGAACACCAGGGAAATTCTATACTTAGTACCAACTGGTCCCAATGGCTGGTAACAAGGAACCACTCAATCAAAATTTCCTGTGGCCTCTATGAGTATCTAAGGTCAGTTGTCTCGATCTACAGAACACTAGTATTATGCATTTGCCTGAAGGGTAAAATCCATATCAAAGTCTATTTGATATAAGGTTTTCCCCATCTGGTTATCCCCTTGATACTAAGATACTCAGTATCTGTACTCGTTGTACAAAGGTTACATCCTAGGTTCACAGTTGAGGGTGTATCAGGAGACTTGTATACTGGTACAAATTAGGACCTAGCAATTATGTGGTAGACTACTTACCAGGCACCAGGTACATCCTATTGCTCCTAGACCCAATTACCACAGTGGTGTTAACCTATTCCTTGTTAAACACAGGGCTTGCAGGGACTGATTCCCTGTCCTCGTTTAACTCAGCTATTAATGTAGGCATCACCTCTTATTGAGTCTGTATTTCAAATCCTAAAATCCTGGATAATCAACCAGGGTTACTTCCATACCGTGCAACACAAATTGGGAAACGAATTGTAGGTAGGCACCACTCCAGGTAGGCTATGCTCTGAGTTTTCAGGTTCAGTCCAAAATTGTTTGGAACCTTGATCCAATTCTGTCATGCAATAAGTTATACACGAAAAGGATGTTAATGTGGACTCAGGTTTTATGCATGTTCACATGTTGTCCATGCCTAGGGCATTGCCTGGCTGATTAGATGGATGTTGAGCATCTATGAGTGTGGTTAACTTTATATCGAACTTGATTGCCAAAGGCCTGTCATGATGTGGGTGTATATGGAACAAAACAGAGGAACAGTTCCTTCATGTACCATTACCTATACGAAGCCATACTATCCCTCTAGCCTGTGCCAGAATAGAGATTCCTATGTACCCATTGGGGAATTACACCTAACACTTACCCATCACCTAAGGAAATCTTACAAAATTAGGGCATTATATTGAAAGAGATGAAAGAGATGAAAGACTTACCAGTATTCAGCCCAACTCCAATTCTTGCTACTCTGTTCGAACTTTGTGACAGGGGTAATGGAGGATTTTGCTAGGGTTGCAAGGGAACGCAGAAGAAACCCATCATATATATTTATATATGAAGGCTTGGATGTGATTAGAATAGGTTCAGTGGGATTCAAATAATTTGAATCCAAAATAGATCTTATCTATTGATTTAGGAGTGATCCGAATCTGGTTTTGATTAGGAGTGCAGGCCCTTCGAGTGTTTGTCAGGTTTGAATTCGAAACTTTTACAATAAAGTCCCTAAAGAACAATCATTTGCAAACAACCACTTCTTCCTTATTGATATTTATCTATATCCATATATATGAATATATACTTGTGTTTAAAAAGAATAGCCAAGTGGCTAATTTAAAATGGGGTTTAATCAAATAATAATTAACAGATAATAAATAAAATAAAATAAAATAGATTGGGGCTTACAGTTTTAGACGGATAATAATCATTCTCCGTTAGTTTTAGACGGAGAATGATCAGAAATGTGTTGTCCTGTTTTGTGATCTCTTCTGTTTTATGTTATCAAGAGGGGGAATGGATTTAAGTTGTTTAGTTAATCTTTATTTCAAGGAAGACATAGTTTCTTGCCGTGTCACATATAAAAGTACCGTGGAATTTTTAAAGTATCAAGTGTGCGATCGATGGACTTCTTTGGATCCACTTTTCTTTCGTTTAAAGTTTTTGCATTCCGATGGGACTGAACTGTACGTTGACAGTAATTTTTGGCTTTGGTCATTGATTGGGGGTTTCCATGGTACCCATGACGTGAGCTTTGATCTATTTGTGGAGCAAGTATACTCTCTATGTTCTTCATCGACATCTTTTTATTGTCAAAGCACTCCCATGGGACCTTCGTCTTCCTCTGTTAGTTCTTTGAGTAGATGTTCTCCTACTGTAAAGGATAAACGAGTAGTAGAATTTTATGAGGGCTCAATTAAGACAGTAAAGAAGAGGAAATCAGATATGTAGCCTGGATCAATTACCGACGTTGGTCAGATTTTTCTAAATGGTGTTGAAGAAGTTAGGCACGCTGTTAGGAAGGTATGTTTTGAATCTCGTCATCCATTCCATATTTTAAAATCTGAGCTGGGAAGGTACACTGTTTGCTGCAAGAATTACAAGACCCACGATTGTTTGTGGAGCTTCCATGCAATATCCTTTTGAAAGATAATCAAATTTTTGAGGTGAAGAGGTATGTTGGAGAACACAATTGTGGAGCTGGCTATATGGATAAAGGTAATCTAGTTGTTCCAGCAAAGTTTGTGAAAAGTTTGGTTAGTGACATTGTTCGGATGGATCCTAAAAAGTCGGCAAAATCAGTTGTCGTTGAATTCAAGGTTGACTACGGTTTATCTCTTACCTACGGGCAGGCATACCACGGCATTAGGCTGGACCACCAAGAAATGTACGGAGATGATGTTAGAGCTTACACTGACTTGTGTTGGTATGTCGACAAGGTAAAGGAAACCAATATTGGTTCCGTTATCGACTTTCAGAAAGATGATACATCAATGAGGTTTCAGCGGCTTTTTCTTTCATATGGGGCTTGGGTCGAAGGTTTTCAATATTGTCGTCCGATGCTATATTTGGATGCAACTTTCCTTACAGGGAGGTTTAGAGGATGTTTGATGTCTGCTACAGCGAAGAATGGTGACCAACAGTTCTACCCTCTTGCCTACGTGTAAAACCCCTAAATTTCTACTATATTTTTTTAAAATAAATTTGGTACTGATTTTTATTTTTATTTTTTATTTGTACGTCGCGTAGTTGTATTGTACGTCGCGTACGAAATTTTGTTTTTGTAATTGCTTGATGAGTGCAAATATGTGCGAGCGTACATATTATTAAAAAACTATTTTTCTATTTTTATAGTTTCAAAATAATATATATAATAATTATTCTTGCTATAGTACCAAAATTTTCTAAGTTTGCTATTTTAATTATTTATTTATGCCGATTTTGAAAATAATATATACATAGATATTTTGTACTAGTCACATGCGAGATACATGAAATTTAATTCATGTATATATTGGAATTCTCAAAATCATTTTATTATTTATCTTAATTTATTAAAAAGGTATTTTAAAGATTTTTCTATCAATATTCAAAATATTTTGTAACGCCCCAGTCCCAAAATACTTGGAACTAGATACGTATCATGCCAGCTGTATACATACGAGTAAATGAAAGGCTCGTATGTATACATAAGCTGTAAAATGTAGAAAGCCATGCTCAAACTAAATCTCATCCACAAATATGAAGTTTTAATGATATAATCAAATAGTCATTTGTACAAACGTTGGGCGGAGACATATCCACTACCAACAAGTTTAAATAAGAAAGAAATATACAAATAATTAATTTGGTCGAGCGAAGCAAATGACTAGTCCAAGAGCAATCATCACGGAGGAAGGAAGACATGGCCTTAGCTAGAGCACCTGCAAGAAATCATGAAACACACACCTGGAGAGATCACCAGGTCCTCAGAGGGACGTAACAAGACACATAATATCATGCCATAAACTGAATAGTAAGAGCTCAATAGAAAATATATATGAGTAAAGGTTCCTAGCCATTCTAGGTGGAATAATGCACTTTAGAAGACAACGTTCTACGCAGGAGCTTAGGTGTTCAGCATAGATGGAGAGAGAGAGAGTGGCAGAAGGTAGAGCTCATAAGAGACACTATCGGCCATGGGCAGAAAGTAGCGCTCATCCGAGTCACTATCGGCCCCGGGACAGTAAGTAGCGCTCATACGAGACACTACCGGCCCAAATCTATGTGTGTACTGAACATGTAGCCCCTACGCTAATAACTGTCTCCTCCCTCCCCATGATACTATACATGTGTCGACTCTACGACACTATTTGATCCTTAATAACTGCCAAGTCTTCTACACAATCTATTGGTAGTTATATCCTAACGCACGGCCTGTACGCACCGATGTACGGTCGATACGCAAGACCGAAGCTATATGCGACTCACGACTCACACACAACCCGTGGCACATCGTGACAGTTTATGAGATGCTCTAAACAAATGGTAGTCCCTTAACTCTAAGCCAATTGCATAAAATATAGTAATTTGCATCTATATATAGTTTTAAAAGAACAACTTGGTAAGAAATAAAACATGCATGATATTGAGCAAGAAAGTAAACAGTAAAGGCAAGATGTCTTGCCTGGTGTATCGCCTGGTGTGGTGCAATGATCCAACAAGTCATGTTCGTCCAATAGCCATGGTCGATATGTGAGGGTCTGGTATTTCATGAGAAGAGAAACACGTGATCAGTCATGGTCAGTGGTGAAAATCGAGGAGAAATTGTGAAGAATAAACTCCTACTATTTTTTTAGAAAAGTCTTTCTAATACTTAAGACTAGATTTTTGTTAGCAAAATAATTTTGGTAAATACTTGAAATCTAAAAACCGTTTTAGGCAAAATTCTCTGTTTATAAGAATAGAATAATCATATCTTTATTTATTATATCGAAAACTAGATTTTGATTAGGCAAAATATTTATAAGTAGTTATAAATAAAAAGCGTTTTAGGTTGCAACTTAATATTTATATAAATACTTGAAAATACGTAGGCTAATTTGAAAATTGCCTTTTTATTGAATCTATATATATATATATATATATATATATATATATATATATATATATATATATATATATATATATATATATATATATATATATATATATATATATATATATATATTTGAAAGCAATCCTTAAATATCAAAACGATAAATATAGTTTTAGAGAATATTTAATTGCTTGAAACTAGATTTTAATTAGGCAACATATATATATATATATATATATATATATATATATATATATATATATATATATATATATTTTAATTAGGGAACATAATTAGGCAACATATATATATATATATATATATATATATATATATATATATATATATATATATATATATATATATATATATATATATATATATATATATATAATACTTTTTAAAAAAATCCAAAAAATATTACTAATATTTCATTCAAAAAGTATATAAATTTTATACAGAATCAAACTACGATGTTAATAATAATAATAATAATAATAATAATAATAATAATAAAACTAATACTAATAATAAAACTAATAATAATAATACTAATAATAGAAATAATAATAATAATACTATTAATACTCTCTTCCCCAAATGTGCACAGAGAGATTTGGGGAAAAAAGAGTAAAAAATTTACTGGGGAAGAGGAAGTGACCGCGAGAGAGGTCGAAAGAGGGATGCTCACCGGGTGTTCCTCGGCGGCGGAGGCGCCACTCGCCGGGCTGGCGTCGGCGGAGTGGAGGACACGGCGGCGGACCACCGGCGCGACTGCGCGAGCAAGGAGGAAGGGACGCGGTGGCGCGCCTGCTCGTGGCGGCGGGGGAGTCTCGGCTCTGGCGCGCACGGAGGGGTTGGCGTCGGCGGTGGCCGACGCGACGGTTCGTACCCTCACGCTGCGGTAGGAGGTCGACGGAAGATCCGGCGGAGGGAGCGGCCAGCGGTCTCGTGGAGGCGCGCACGGATGCGGCTCCGACGGAGCTCGTGGGGAGACGCGGCACATGGGGGTCGACAGCGGAAGAGGTCGGTGCCTGCCTCGGCATGGCAGCGCTGGGGTTTTCGGCCGGGGCTGTCGGATCTGGAGTGAAGTGGGTTCCGGAGGGTCCGGCGCGCAGCTCGTCGGAGGGTCCGGCGCACGGTTCGAAGGAGGCAGCAGCGCCTGGGGAGGTGGCGACGGCGCGAGTACGAGGACGATGATGGCTCTGGTCGTCGTCTGGCGGGAGGAGAGTGCGGCAAGGTATGGGTTCTCCCCCCTTCTAGTTCATCTAGTGGTGGTCGAGGAGTTTCGACGAGGAGACGTGATGGTCGAATGGGGGTGCCCGGGATTGTGACGGTCGGGTTATGGTGGCGGTGGAAAGGTATGGTGGTGGTTCTGGCACCGTGCGACCTGGAGAGGGATCGGGGACAGGCCGTGGTGAAGGCGAGGACGGGGTATCGACCAAGATGGTCGGGATGATGGTGGTGATGGGCTGTGGATGATGTTGGTGGTCGTCTCCTGACGGGTTGGTCGGAGTGGCCAGGGGTCCGGTGATGGAGGTGAAAGTGATGATAATGGGGACTGTTGGGGGTGTTGATGGTGATGAAGATGGTGCTGGAGTAGTCGGAAGGGAGCTTCGTGGTTGTGGCGATGGTGGAGACGGGCGAAGCGATGATGGCGTTGCCGTCGGTACAGCAGGGCATGGTGTCGATAGGGTTAGGATTAAGATTGAGTCGTCGTGTCGAGAGTGTCCGATACGGCTGGGTGGACGTCCGGCATTGTCGGACGGGACAAAATTATTGTATTTGTATGGTGGGGATATAGTAGATGGGTGGCACAGACACGATGCACAATCTGTGGATGATAGAAAATATGGATGAGTACCTCTCCTTATATAGGAGGTGGGAATTTCCAGTTGGATAAGGACTTACAATGGTGTAAACCCCGATGGATAATTCCATCTTTAATTTGAATTAATACGAAAATTTTAAATCCAATCCAAATTTAAATCATAGATAAACTCTCCATTAAATTTAAACTCCATTTAAAATAAAAGCTTTTCCAGTATAATTTACCATAATTAATTAAATTTAAACCAAAACAATATTTTAAAATAGTTTTTTGGATAATAAAATATTAATATTAATTAAATTTCGAAAATAGAATAAATTTATATGTCTCGTATAAAATGAACATTTGCATAAAACCTCGTTTTTGAACTACTATTTATATAAACTCCCACGATGTAAAATAAAGTTTTGAAAATTCCAAATGCGACGCATTTTACAACTTTAAGTAATCGAAAATATTTATTATTTATTATTTGAAAAACCAAGATTTTTAAAATAAAATGTTTTTACAAAATATGTACCTCGCACATATTCGCACTCGACGAGACATACGAAAATGCGAACTCGTGCGCGAAGTCCCATACGACAAGTTCGTACGCGACGTATAATACGACTATACGACGTACAAATACCAAGTAAAAATTTTAAATACTCAATTTATAAAAAAAATTAAAGTAGAAATTTTGGGGGTTTACATCCTACCCAACTTACAAGAATTTCGTCCTCGAAATTTAGGTATAGGTAGGGTTGAGAAGATAGAGGAGATAAGATCAGATTATTGAACGAGGCAAATAATGATGTTCAACACAAGCATGCAATTCGTAAGACATGTTCTCGTTATCTACGAAAAATACCTTACGGCTACGAAACTGAATGAGGATTGCTAGTTAACACAATGAAATAAGGAAAAATTAAGGGTTAAAGTATAATCTTGATACGACATAGAATAAGGAGACAAGGGATCGACTAGATTAGGACAATAAATTGAGAGAATATAGTCGTCTAGGTTTAGGTTTGAATCCTTCTCAAGTTCGAAGAAGGTCGCAAAAATGAGTCTAGGGTCGAAAGAAAAGGACGAGTAACTCGAGACGGGGATATAGTTACATTGGTTGGTCAGTGGCTAACTATCATCGCGTATATACAAATATCACGGTCATAGGAGAATAGTTTGGCTTACTTATCAAGTACAAGGCTTGTCTAGAATAGGTAAAAGACGAAGACCAACAAGAGTTCAAGGAATATGTTTTGAATACTGGGTTTCAACGGCGATTGAATACTTCAAGTAGAATTGTCAAGGTAGTCGCGGATGAGACTTTAGGAGCAAGTTTGACTATGTCTCCATACGCGTAGAATAATATATGAAAAGCAAACCAAGGGCAATAGGTTGATCGGACCATCATGCACTGATTCTGATTAGACAGTATGTTAGTGGGAGCGACACAATAAAATATGTCATGATCAAGCTTGATAAGAAAATAAGCTTGCAAAATTAATGCTAAGTTAGCATTAGAATAGTCAAAGTATAAGTAAGGGACCATGATAAAGGGAATTAAGTAGTCCAAGGTCCTTTAAAATCTAAGTCTTGTCCAAAGTTTGAGCCTATACAGTCGGCTTGGTTGACTAAATAAGTTAGGGTCCACTGAATTCTATGGTCTAAATGAACCTATCAATGTGGTCCACAAAAATGTTGGTTAGGTCGTGAGGTATTCTACCCAACTTACAAGAGTTAAACTAGTAGTGTGATGGGATAATGAGTTAAGCAATCAAGGTAAGGCACAAAATTAAGCATTAAAGGAAATCAAGTAGAACATCATCACATATCGGGTTGAAAGAATTTAGTCGAGATTGAGTCCCTATCTGTGGTCGAAAAGTATATCGGTACCATGGTAGGGTTATGATTTAGTTTTTATGACCCAAAAGTCGTGTCAAGAAAATAGAGTATAAGGGGTGTGTTTTAGTGGGACATGATATACCTACATGAAGGTGGGCTCGTTTAGGTCTTGCATATAGAATTTGTTGGATGGAAAAGTCTAGTGTTTGCTCCAAATATTCAAGTCAAGATAAAGGACACAAAAGAATTTAAAATAGAAAGTGGGACTTTATGAGATTATCGCACAAAATAAATGACCAAGTTAAAGCATGAAATAAAAATAATTTAGATTCTAGTAGATCAGGGTAAAATAAGTTAGGAATACAGTTTCTAGAGATTGGATAGCCACTTGATGGGGGTATGGTCAAGGAATAATCTAATTATTTCTCAAGTTTTAAATGGATAGAAAGTCACGATAAAATCTAATTTTGAGGAAATGTCGAGTGAGTCAAGATTGAACTATAACCACATGATCTTGGAGATGACTAACAACACTTGTGTATACACTACTATCATGGTCATGAGTGATATGGCAATTAATGTGGACTACTTTATTTATCTTGGTCGCCTATCCATATTTGAACCTATAAATTTGACTTCTTCAAAACTTTGCAATATAATTCTCCAAATAATCTAATAAAATATCTTTCTAAGCTGTCAATCATACTCATAACTTAAAATTTGAATTTTTTTAATCAACTTCAAGATAACCTTTATCATAACAAAAAAATTTCTCCAAAAATTGTATCATAAACTAACCTTTCCACCTTATCTAGTCACATCAAAATCATAACTTAAGATTTTCAAAATTTCTAATCAATCTCGAATAAACCTTTATTGTGTCACAAATAAAATCTATATATTTTTCTTCCTCTATCATTAATCCAATCTTAAGCTAAAAATTTAAATAGGAGTTAGCAATCGTAATTCATAAAGAGTTTAAAATAGATCCTCAATTTGATTATATATCCTTCAAAATATTTTTAACCCAAAATTCTTAATATCTCTACTTCAAAATTTACGAACTTATTAATTGGTAACCATACAACCCAATTTAAAACCAAGCTTTATCAACCGCCCTCATAAATCTTACAGCACCATTTAAATTTCAAAATTTTTTTTTCAACTAACCTTATATCTCTTCAAGGATGTATAGCTATAATCAAATGAATCATAGATATTTTTTCAGACCTTCAAAATCAAAATCAAATCAATTTGTTTTCTCGATCTAGCTATCCTCTTGTGTATACCACCTTGTAATATCAAAATAAAATTCCAACTATCCCTTGAAAGCGGTAATATGCTACTACCCAACTTGGAATTAACTAATCCTTAAGATCATATTTCTAGAAAAATAAATGTCTTTATAACTCAAATAAAATCTCAATGCATATTAATTGTCAAAATAACCTTCTAGCCATGTGTTTAACCTATGGGCATATACTAGTGTAGTCATCTTACTAAGCACAAAACTAAGAATTTATGGTAGAAGGAGTCAAGCAAGATGCAAATCAAAGAGGTCGAACGAGAGTTCGGAATTTGAAGTCAAGAAAGGATGTCAAGTAGGTGGATGAGATTCTAGACTCTAATCCTATATTGCAGGCCCGTTCGGTACAGTCATGTAACCGATACGGCAAACTAGACCTGTATGGGCCACCACAAAAACATGTAATACCCCAGTCCCGAAATACTTGGGACTAGATAAGTATCATGCCAGCTGTATACATACGAGTAAATGAAAGGCTCGTGTAAGCCTCCTGAATTTCAGGGTTTATTTTTATTTTTCTGAATGAATTGTTTTCGATAAATATATTATTATTTAATTATTTTGATCATTTATGTGCCTTTCCATGACTTTGACTTTTGGAGCGTCAGGGATACCAATCTCTGTAAACTCTCTTCATGGGTTTTAAAGTAGGCAAGATTATCTTCCTGTTGATATATCGTGTCCTACTTGAACTCGTTCTCTTGTGCTCTTTTTGTATCGCGCAAGTTCGGGTCAACTTAGACCGATTAATCATTCAATAATTATTCCCACTTTTATTTTTGATCGTCGTTTATACGTTGCCGTGACTTTTAATTTAGGAGCACGAGACCAGTCGTTTTCTCAGAACCAACTTCTCATGAATGATCTACTCGAGACGCCCTCCACCCATGACCTTCGTGTCCCACTCAGACACTCCATTTTGTGCTCCATTTTCTTCGCACAACTTTCGGGTCAATTTAGGCCGATTTATTATCTACCGTGAAACCTGATTTTATTTCTAATTTAATTTCGGGATCCGACATCGATCCAACCTAGTCGACCCGAAGTATGGACGTGGCCCATACGAAGCCTACTACCCATATGAAACTTGTGTCCCATTTATTGGAGTCTCCGCATATTATTTATTTTTCCCGTGATCATAAGTACATATTTAATTTTATTATTTCACCCTGTCAGATTTCGACCCGACCCGGCTCGACCGAACCCGAACCCAAGCTCCATATTGTTCTCTCCTGACTGCCCAAATATCCCACATAATTTCCTTTATTTTTTTCCCTATTTTAAATATTTATTTTTCTCTCTCCACCTTACTAATATTCTATATGTATATATATATATCTAACTCTCCCACTCTCTCTTTATAAATACAAACACACACACCTCACCCCCTCACCTCCACCTCACAGCAGGACATTCCCCCCCTTAGCCGACTACTCTCTCTCCCCCTCTCAAATATCTCACTCTCTCTCTCTTCTTAAATATCAACTCTCTCTCTCTCACTCTCTTTATATACACACACACACAATATCTAACTCACTCTCTCTCCTTACACATGCACGTACCCTCCCCCATCCTCTCACTCAGTCGAACTTCCTACCACCCCCATGGCCGAGCAACACACCACCACCACCACAAACACCCACAGCCACCTCCCTCTTCTCCTCCTCCTCCTCCTCTATTATTATCATCTTCCCACCACCCTCACCATCATCTTCCCATCACCACCACCACATCTAACGTCATCACCCGAACCGCCGCCACCAACGCACAGCCTCCCCCCGTCGTGCTCTGGCGACGCACCGCCGCCCGTCGCCGCACCAAGCCGCCGCAGCAGCAGCTGCAACCAACAGCAGCAGCAGTGAGCAGCAGTGGCTGCCGCGCCGCGCCACCCCCGCGTGCGCGTAGGCGCATGGCGCGCGCCACCGCGGCCGCCACCGGCCACCGACGACCCCCTATCGGCGCGCGACCCCCGACGACCTCTCTCTGTCCACCACCGGCCTCCCCGACGTGTTAAACACACGATTCGTGCGTTTAGCACGAGATCCCGTCGGCGCGCGCGAGTTTGGAACTCAGAATTCGCGCTCCGTCGCAGCAAGTTCGTGCATGTTTTTCGGGAGATCCGACCGTTGGATCGGCAATCTCTTTGCTCCGACGCAATCTCGGTATATCCATCTTCACTCCTGTCAATTTTCGTCCGTTAATTATGTCGTTTGATACTTCAAAACTGGCCACCAAGTTGACGTTTTAAATTGAACTATTTTTGGACAGTTTTGTGGAGCCGACTTCGTCAGCTCGTATCTTCGCCGTCGCAGCTCCGGTTGGTGTGCTACCAGTTCTGGTGCACAGCTGGTATAACCCTCTTCCTGCCTCCTTTAGGTTTCGTTTCATTATAAGCACGTTTGGTTGGTTGAATTCGACGCCAAAGTTGGTCGTCCGAATTCTTTAAATTACACTTGTAAAATTCCATTTTTGAACCGGGACTCCGGATTCAATTTCTGACACCACCAGTAGACTCGTGGCGTCGTTCTGGCATATTTTCATATAAAATTTGCTTGATTTGGAGAACATGGGCCCTGGCACGCATTTCGGTGCAAACCGGCTCCCACTTTTCGAGTCAACGGGTCACTTTGAGTTCGGCTCATCGGAATCCAATTCCGGATATACCGTTGAGTTCGTATCGTCATTCTGGACTCGTTGACATATAATTTGTTGAGTTTTGAAGACATTTGCTCCGACACGTATTTCGGTGCAAACTGGATTCCAAGTGTCCGCGTCAACGTATCATTTTGAGATCGGCACATCGGAATTCCATTTTGGACATACCGTTGGGTTCGTATCATCATTCTGAATTCGTTGACATATAATTTGCTAGGTTTTTTAGACTTCTATTTCGACACGTTTTTCGGTGCAAAGTGTGTCCAACGGCGGACATCATTTTGACCCGAAATTACTGTTTTGCCCCTGTGTCTAAATTGGACTTATGGGTAGGCTATCCTAGCTGATTTGACCGTTCTAGACACGTTGGTGATATTTATTTTATCATCCGAAAATATCTGTAGATTTTGCTTATGTATTATCCTTAATTTGTAATTAATTATTTTTTCAAAAATTGTTACTTTCTGTTTTGAATTTTTTATATATTTTAATTTTTGTAAAAATCTGGGAAAAATTGTATTTAAATATTATGTTAATTTAGCTAATTTATTATAATTTTTCTAGCATTTATTAAGTGCTTTTGGTATTTTATAAAAATAGAAAAACAGAACTCATTTTTAGTATATTTATGTTTGCTGATTTTTAATAAATATTTATGAAGGTTTATAAATTCCAGAAAAATCAGTATAAATTTCTATAATTAACAAGGATCATTTTGGTACTTTATTTTATATATATTTAAGCTTTTTGTCTATCTCAAAAATTGTTGGAACTTAGTGTACAGTAGATTTAATTATTGAATAATTACGACTTGCAACTTTTTGAGTTGTTTTGAGTTATTATAGTATTGGACCTCACCCTACACTAGTATAAAGACTCTAGGAAGATAGTTTGGATATGGTGGCACTCCACATTAGACTTCTATGTTAGGTCCCCACTTGGCTAGTATCCAGTCAGGAGTCATGTCACACCACTAGTGTAATATTGAACATAGCTTAGAACTGAGTTTGTATATCATTAATGACAGGACACCAGGCATCTATATCTTCATACTAGTATTCTTGCTTTGCTCGAGGCAAGTACATCTACAAACTCATTTACTGTCTTTTAATGCTAGAACATGTATTAACCCTGTTAAAAATACTGATCCTTGAGGTAGCAAGCTATGTCTTCACATGTTGTATTACTTACAGTACCTGACATGCTTAGGACAGTTCTTATATCTTCACATGTTCCTTACTGGTTCTCAGTACATGTTTTACTATGCTTTATACTACTCGGAGTATTCACATGTTTCATACTGTTCCCAGTACCGGCCATGCTTATATTACTCCCAGTGTCTCTCACATGTTTTTACTGTTCTCGTATCTCTCACATGATAGAATATGGGTTATGGGAAAATTGACAGTTGAGTACGTGATCATGACCCCCCCTATAGTAGCGAGCGAGGTCGCATTTTATATGTATACCTTGCCGTAGGCCATTATCCCGCATTCTGTACGGATGTACACTATGCCTGTTGACTTGTACATATGTACATTTTATTTACATGTACCACAGTACATTGTACATCTATTGACCGATCACGTACCTGCTACAGTTTTAAACATTACATATACACTGTCTCTATGACATATGTATCTTGCCATGATAGATTATGAGATATACCATGATTCCAGATATGCCTATTTCCTGTGTTACTATGATATTGTGATCTCAGTTGTACCATGAGGCTATGTTTCTGGTATTTCCTATTTTATAGACTTATCACACCATGTTTCTTATTGTACATCTCTTCATTATATTTCAGTACTTTAGTTGTAGAGGTTGTACTTGCTCCCGTCCTGACAGGATAACGTTGTAGGTATACTTTTCGAGAAGGAAACGCTATGTGTTACATATTATGGTACTGTATTGAGGACCTGGCCTTAGCTCCAGAAGAGGCCCCAGCAGGAAACCTTGCTTAGTTATCTTTCTTGTGTTTTGAGACTTAGACTTTGTCTATACTTATATTTGGATACTGGACTTTGTCTCCAGTTAGATACTTTGGAAGTGTATTATTATATCTGTACTTGTTTACCTTCGCTTATAGATGCTGTGTTGTGATGAACTTTAAATTATGATTTTAGAACTGTTAGAAGCTTAGATCTTTTATTGTCTATCTTAGAACAGCTTACTACGCTTTAACAAGCGTAGGCTGGACATGGCTCGGCCCGGCCCAACAATTTGGGTAACGGGTCGTGATAGCTCGTATGTATACATAAGCTGTAAAATATAGAAAGTCATGCTCAAACTAAATCTTATCCACAAATATAAAGTTTTAATGATATAATCAAATAGTCATTTGTACAAACATTGGGCGGAGACATATCACTACCAACAAGTTTAAATAAGAAAAAATATACAAATAATTAATTTGGTCGAGCGAAGCAAATGACGAGTCCAAGAGCAATCATCACGGAGGAAGGAAGACATGGCCTTAGCTAGAGCACCTGCAAGAAATCATGAAACACACACCTGGAGAGATTACCAGGTCCTCAGAGGGACGTAACAAGACCATAATATCATGCCATAAACTGAATAGTAAGAGCTCAATAGAAAATATACATGAGTAAAGGTTTCTAACCATTTTAGGTGGAATAATACACTTAGAAGACAACGTTCTACGCAGCTTAGGTGTTCAGCATAGATGGAGAGAAGAGTGGCAGAAGGTAGCTCTCATAAGAGACACTATCGGCCATGGGCAGAAAGTAGCGCTCATCCGAGTCACTATCGTCCCCGGGACAGTAAGTAGCGCTCATCGAGACTATTGGCCCAAATCTATGTGTGTACTGACATGTAGCCCCTACGCTAATAACTATCTCTCCTCCCCATGATACTACATGTGTCGACTCCACGACACTGTTTGATCCTTAATAACTGCCAAGTCTTCTACACAATCTATTGGCAGTTTATCCTAACACACGGCCTGTACGCACCGATGTACGGTCGATATCGCAAGACCGAAGCTATATGCGACTCACAACTCACACACAAGCCGTGGCACATCGTGACAGTTTATGAGATGCTCTAAACATATGGTAGTCCCTTAACTCTAAGCCAATTGCATAAATATAGTAATTTGCATCTATATAGTTTTGAAAGAACAACTTGGTAAGAAATAAAACATGCATGATATTGAGCAAGAAAGTAAACAGTAAAGGCAAGGTTTCTTGCCTGGTGTATCGCCTGGTGTGGTACAATGATCCAACAAGTCCTGTTCGTCCAATAGCCATGGTCGATATGTGGGGGTCCGGTATTTCATGAGAAGAAACGCGTGATCAGTCGTGGTCAATGGTGAAAATTGAGGAGAAATTGTGAAGAACATACTCCTACTATTTTTTTTAGAAAAGTATTTCTAATACTTAAGACTAGATTTTTGGTTAGTAAATAATTTTGGTAAATACTTGAAATCTAGAAACCGTTTTAGACAAAATTCTCTGTTTGTAAAATAGAATAATCATATCTTTATTTATATATCGAAAACTAGATTTGATTAGGCAAATTTATAAGGTATAAATAAAAAGCGTTTTAGGTTGCAACTTAATATTTTATATAAATACTTGAAAATACGTAGGCTAATTAAAAATTGACTTTTTATTGAATCTAACTATATATATATATATATATATATATATATATATATATATATATATATATATATAATATATATATATTAGGCAAAATATTTATAATAGTTATAAATAAAAGCGTTTAGGTTGCAACTTAATATTTTATATAAATACTTGAAATACGTAGGCTAATTTAAAAATTGACTTTTTATTGAATCTATATATATATATATATATATATATAATATATATATATATATCTAT